>PYXC01002470.1:170000-176880 GCA_015244755.2 Tenualosa ilisha | reverse complement strand
TGGTACCTCACACTACAGACCCTCTGTGACCACAGGTAACACACACACACACACACACACACACACACACACACTCACACTACAGACCCTCTGTGACCACAGGTAACACACACACACACACACACACACCACACACACACACACACTCACTCTACAGACCCTCACACACACACACACACGTACCAGATGTCTGATAATGATCGTTACTCATATTTAGTAGTTGAATATTTATTGAATAATGTGTGTAGATGTATGGAATGATTATGGCATGTTCTCTCTCTTTCTCTGTGTGTGTGTGTGTGTGTGTGTGTGTTGTGTGTGTGTGGTGTGTGTGTTGTAGTGGCGGCTGCGGTAATGTGTCAGTATCTGTGTCTGTGAATGTGAGTGCCTGTATAGATGACTGTGGGCCCTATGGAAAGCTGCAGACTGCTGCGCACACACAGCTAATGTACGCTACCTGCATCTGTAGCGCAGGTAACCACACACACACACACACACAACACACACACACACAGCTACATGTACGCTACCTGCATCTGTAGCGCAGGTAACACACACACACACACACACACACACACACACACACCACAGCTACATGTACGCTACCTGCATCTGTAGCGCAGGTAACACACACACACACACACACACACACCAGCTACATGTACGGTACCTGCATCTGTAGCGCAGGTAACACACACACACACCACACACCACACACACCACACACACACACACACACACACCACACACACACACACACACAGCTACATGTACGCTACCTGCATCTGTAGCGCAGGTAACACACACACACCACCACAACACCACACCACACACACACACAGCTACATGTACGCTACTGCATCTGTAGTGCAGGTAACACACACACACACACACACAGCTACATGTACGCTACCTGCATCTGTAGCGCAGGTAACACACACACACACACACACACGCTACATGTACACGACCTGCCATCTGTAGCGCAGGTAACACACACACTCACACACACCACACCACACCACACACACACACCACACACACACACACACACACACACACACACCACAGCTACATGTACGCTACCTGCATCTGTAGCGCAGGTAACACACACACTCACACACACACACACACAGCTACATGTACGGTACCTGCATCTGTAGCGCAGGTAACACACACACACACACACACACACACACACACACACACACACAGCTACATGTACGCTACCTGCATCTGTAGCGCAGGTAACACACACACACACACACACACACACAGCTACATGTACGCTACCTGCATCTGTAGCGCAGGTAACACACACACACACACACACAGCTACATGTACGCTACCTGCATCTGTAGCGCAGGTAACACACACACACACACACACACACAGCTACATGTACACGACCTGCATCTGTAGCGCAGGTAACACACACACACACACACAGCTACATGTACGCTACCTGCATCTGTAGCGCAGGTAACACACACACTCACACACACACACACACACACACACACAGCTACATGTGCGCTACCTGCATCTGTAGCGCAGGTAACACACACACACACAGCTACATGTACGCTACCTGCATCTGTAGCGCAGGTAACACACACACACACAGCTACATGTACGCTACCTGCATCTGTAGCGCAGGTAACACACACACACACACACACACACACACACACACAGTTACATGTACGCTACCTGCATCTGTAGCGCAGGTAACACACACACTCACACACACACTCTCACACACACACACACACACACACACACACACACTCACACACACACACACACACTCACACACTCACACACACACACAGCTACATGTACACTACCTGCATCTGTAGCGCAGGTAACACACACACTCACACTCACACACACACTCACACAGCTACATGTAGGCTACCTGCATCTGTAGCGCAGCTAACACACACACACTCACACACACACACACACACACACACACACACACAGCTACATGTACGCTACCTACATCTGTAGCGCAGGTGTCAAAAGGTACCCGTGACCGGTGGTCTTTTAAAGCAGAGGATGACGCATTGGATTGAGGCCAAGAGGAAGCTGTTTTATTTTCTTCCCGCCAATAAGCACCCAAGTGCAATATTTACAGTGCACCCCATAACAACAAATAAATAAAGACACGGGGGTCAAAGGAATACAAAAAGAGCTTCAAAAAGTAAATAAAATACTAAAGAAAATAACAAAAATGCAAAACAGCAAATAAATAGCTACTGCCAATAGTGCAATGTCTCACCTGCTGAGACTGAGGCCTAACACCACACATCCGGTCTAGTCTGTTCGCTGGCCTCCTTAAGAATGGCCAAAGCACCTCTTTTACAGGGATCCATCAACCCCGCTCACAGTGGACCATACCACTTACACAAGTGACGACAGGGTATAGACAGTACTGGCAACCAATCATAATAAATCATTCAGGTACCCTGCAATATTATACATAAAATAATTACTCCTGACACAGGAAAAAGCTACTACACATAGCTGAGCAAACATCAAACAGTAACTATATGGATTGCACAAAATCATCTTAATTGGGCGCTACCATTGCGCAAACTGCGCACCACGGGACGCTAGCGAACGCGCCAATCAAGGAAATTCAGCATAATAGTTCGGCGGTACCGGTGCATGCTCCCCTAATACCGCTGACGCTACCACGCTGAGCCACGTAAGTGTTCCCCTTGTCATTTGCACAACCCTGTAACTTTTAAGCCACCACACGCTAAAGTTGACATTTAACAGATACTTGTGTCCACTGTTTCCTTCATCCAACCTTTTTGCAACCCGTATACAGACAGAGCAAAACATTGATACAATATCGGTGCGTGCACTCACCAAACATCTTCACAACATTTCCCTAGCCCTCACGGGGGATGATGACGCAAGCACAAAGTTACCATAACATAAGATGTTCTTCAAACAGTGTGATGCATGTTTTCTGATTGTGCATAGTCCGGAACACATACAAAACAGCGTCCCAAAACCGGTGCGTAACTCACGTGATGCCGTGACGCTGAGTTGCGGCATCACAGCAGGTAACACACACACTCACACTCACACACACACAGCTACATGTACACTACCTGCATCTGTAGCGCAGGTAACACACACACACACACACACACACACACACACACACACACACACACACACACACAGCTACATGAACGCTACCTGCATCTGTAGCGCAGGTAACACACACACACTCACACACACACACACAGCTACATGTGCGCTACCTGCATCTGTAGCGCAGGTAACACACACACACACTCACACACACACACACACACACACACACACACCCAGCTACATGTACGCTATCTGCATCTGTAGCGCAGGTAACACACACACACACACACACACACACACACACACACACACACACAGCTACATGTACGCTACCTGCATCTGTAGCGCAGGTAACACACTCACACACACAGACACAGCTACATGTACGCTACCTGCATCTGTAGCGGAGGTAACACACGCACACACACACACACACACACACACACACAGCCACATGTATGCTACCTATGTCTGTAGCGCAGGAAACAGACATACACACACACACACACACACACAGACATACACATGCCTCACTTGTGTACTGTGTGTGTGTGTGTGTGTGTGTGTGTGTGTGTGTGTAGGTTGGCGAGGCTGGGGCTGCACAGACGGATCCCAGGCTATGTCCTTTTCCCTCCAGTTGCAGTCGGTGCTGTTCCTGACGCTTAGCAACCTCCTCTTCCTCCCGCCAATCATCCTGGCCCTCTACCGTGGCTACCTGCCCGAGGCCGCAGTCTACCTCTACAACATGTTCTTTTCCACGGTAACACTTCTGTGTGTGTGTGTGTGTGTGTGTGTGTGTGTGTGTGTGTGTGTGTGTGTGTGTGTGTGTGTTTGTGTGTGCGTCAATCATCCTGGCCCTCTATTGCGGCTACCTGCCCGAGGCCGCAGTCTACCTCTACAACATGTTCTTTTCCATGGTAACACCTCTAAGTGTGTGTGTGTGTTTGTGTGTGTTGTAGTTTTACCATGCGTGCGACCAGCCTGGGGTGACGGTTCTGTGTATAATGGAATACAACACACTGCAGTTCTGTGACTTTCTTGGGTCCTGCACGTCAGTCTGGGTCACAATCATTTGCATGGCCAAGCTTCAGGACCTCTTCAAGTTTGTGAGTACACACACTTTCACACACTCACACACACACAGACACATACACACACACAGACACATATACTCCCTCAATAAAGCAGCACTAAGCTAGAATTTGCTGGTTTGAGAGCACAAAATTTTGATTATGGTTATGATAACAGTATGTAGCTAACGCTTTTGATTATGGTTATGATAACAGTATGTAGCTAACGCTTTTGATCATGGTTATGATAACAGTATGTAGCTAACGCTTTTGATCATGGTTATGATAACAGTATGTAGCTAACGCTTTTGATTATGGTTATGATAACAGTATGTAGCTAACACTTTTGATTATGGTTATGATAACAGTATGTAGCTAACGCTTTTGATCATGGTTATGATAACAGTATGTAGCTAACGCTTTTGATCATGGTTATGATAACAGTATGTAGCTAACGCTTTTGATTATGGTTATGATAACAGTATGTAGCTAACGCTTTTGATCATGGTTATGATAACAGTATGTAGCTAACGCTTTTGTCGAATGCGATGTACAGATAAAAGCTGCTGAATATTGTTGGCAATATCAACAAAGACCAGTTAACAAACAAGGTTTCATGAGGTGTTTTGAACGGTTCCATGCCTTTTCTCTAAGCAAACACATTAGTTTTACACCAGAACTCCTTAGTGTTGCTTTAACATGCTAATCAGAGATAGGTTAATCTGTTGCAAGAGAATTCTGATAGCTCTGACATCACAAAGCCAAAGCCTCGGTCCCTTTATGACATCATAATGGCCTCCTAATTGTTGGAGGAACTGATGGAGTGTCTGTTTGCCTACAGGTGTTCTTCATATTAGGCACCCTCTTGATTGCCATGTCCATGTCCTTGGACCGTCATGGCCTCTGGAACTTTCTTGGACCACTGCTGTTTGCGTTCATCACCATGGCAATAGCCTGGGTAAGCTCTATTCTAACAGCAAGTGTAGCCCTATTTTAAAAAATTAAAACTGAAATAAAAAGCAAAAACGCTTTAAGTTTAAGAGCAAGTCAGAGTTATTGTGTGTGTGTGTGTGTGTGTGTGTGTGTGTGTTCCAGGTGTATCGGAGTGTGAAACGCCATCAGTGCTATCCTCCCCTGTGGCGTCGCTGGGTGTTCTTCCTGCTCCCGGGGGTTCTCCTGGCGCTCATCGGCGTGTGTGTGTACGTGTTTGCGGAGACGGACGCCAACTACCTGTACACACACTCGCTCTGGCACGTCCTGATGGCAACCAGCATCCTCTTTCTGCTGCCGCCGCGCGACAGACACACACAGCCCTGGGGCTGGACACACACACTCTGTGGATACAAGCTATGCAAGAACCAGAAAGAGGACCTGTATTCTGTCTCCTAATACACTCTCTCTCTATCTCAGACACACACACACACACACACAAATCTATTGTGCAATATTCCCTTTCTCCTCCTCCTCCTCTTCCTCTCTAGAGTTGAAGCACTTAAGTGCCATAGCCACTACTCAGAACTTACTCACGAACAACTCACAACTATCCCATAACCTTCCCAATGCCCAGACCCTCAGTCACAATCAACTCACAACCATCCCATAACATTCCAAGTGCCCAGAGCTTCAGTCACAACCAACTCACAACCTACTCACAACCATCCCATAACCTTCCAAGTGCCCAGAACCTCAGTCATAACCAACCCACAACCATCTCACAACCATCCCATAACCTCCCTAATGCCCAGAGCCTCGCTCGTGACCAACTCTCGATATCCCTTCAAGCAACTTGCAACCAGTCAGCTTAACCACCAACTAACAACCTGCCCATAGTCTAAACTCATAGTCTATTCAAAACCAATTCACAACCTTTCTACAATCTACCCACAACCTGATTACTGTCTAAACACAACCGACTCACAGCTTCTCATAACTTCTTTCCACCAACTCAAAACCAACTCGCAACGTTCCCACAACAACCTGGTAACAGGCCAGTATAGTGCTTTGGACTGCACCATTGAAGTTTTAAAATCCCTTACCACGTTAAATCACTGGATGTATTTATACTAGAACTTTCTTGCGTTTGTAGAACATTTATAGAACCTTTAACACACGTGGCTACTCACTGTGGTTCTCAGGGGTTGAGCATTCAAAGGCACCCTTCAGGTGTAGATACCAGTACTACCAATACAATACTAGAACACTCCCATATTATGACACTTAATGGTCATATGGCTGTAGTATACTACCAATACAATACTAGAACACTCCCATATTATGACACTTAATGGTCATATGGCTGTAGTATACTACCAATACAATACTAGAACACTCCCATATTATGACACTTAATGGTCATATGGCTGTAGTATACTACCAATACAATACTAGAACACTCCCATATTATGACACTTAATGGTCATATGGTTGTAGTATACTACCGATACAATACTAGAACACTCCCATATTATGACACTTAATGGTCATATGGCTGTAGTATACTACTAAACAGGATAAGGCTGCATACATAGTTGTAGTATACTACTCAATGGAGATAAGGCCACTAACATAGCTGTAGTATACTCCTCTATGGGGATCAGGATACATACATAGCTGTAGTATATTACTCAATGGGATAACACACACACACACTCACTCACACACTCACTGACACACATGTACACACACATTT
>PYXC01002470.1:102500-167500 GCA_015244755.2 Tenualosa ilisha | reverse complement strand
CGCAAACATAAACTACTAATACCACCTTAAACAGTTAAAACACTAAAGCGTCACATGACTAATTAGTCTGAACGCAAACATAAACTACTAATACCACCTTAAACAGCTGAAACACTAAGGCGTCACATGACTAATTAGTCTGAACGACAACATAAACTACAAATACCACCTTAAACAGCTGAAACACTAAAGCGTCACATGACTGATTAGTCTGAACGCAAACATAAACTACTAATACCACCTTAAACAGTTGAAACACTAAAGCGTCACATGACTGATTAGTCTGAACGCAAACATAAACTACTAATACCACCTTAAACAGTTGAAACACTAAAGCGTCACATGACTGATTAGACTGAACGCAAACATAAACTACTAATACCACCTTAAACAGTTGAAACACTAAAGCGTCACATGACTGATTAGTCTGAACGCAAACATAAACTACTAATACCACCTTAAACAGCTGAAACACTAAAGCGTCACATGACTAATTATGATCATCAAAATATCATGAAACACTTGATTTAACAACTCAAATGTCCTCATTGTGGAGAAACACTGAGTTCTTATGTATGTGTGTGTGTGTGTGTGTGTGTGTGTGTATGTATGCATGAGATGCCGCCACCTGCAGCTTCTAAGATCAGGGTCCCGGGCTCAATCTGGGGTTGAGTTCAGTGGAAGAGTTCAGCACTCCATCTAGTGGCAAAGAGAGATATAGCACCAACCTGTCCCTCAAAGCTGACAACACAGACCTTCAGGCAAACACACCCCACTGCCAATAAACAACCCTCCAGCTGAGACCATTCAGGACACAAAGTGTCTGGGTGTACACATCACAGACAGCCTCACATGGACCAAGAACATCACACATATATTTTCTATGGAAGCTGCAAAAAGCCCACCTCCCCTCCCCCAGCCTGGGGTTCAGAAGTTGGCAACCCTAAACATCCCGTTGTTCAGACCACATACTAGATCAGTGATTACAGTGGTTAGGGTGAGGGTCTAGAAGTGTGTAGTATGAGTAGTGAGAAGTATTATCACTGATCTTGTGTAGGGTCGGGCTAATGGGATGTCTGATCAATGGACTTTCTTTTTCGGACTAATGGGATATGAGACCAATGACCAATGGAACCATTCTGTCTTCATGTGAATGAACAGCATGTAAAGAGACACTTCTCAGGTATTCAGACTTGTAATAGAACAGTGATCTCATGGACCTTCCTGGAACCAAAAAGACAAAACTGTCCCTAGTTTTGTTTAGGCTGCCCAGAGCATTACATGGTTAGTCAAGCCATAGGTGGTTGTCAAAAGTCTCCTGTCAAATTCGGTTTAATTACCTTGAAACTCCATATTTTATATATATATATATATATATATATATATATATATATATATATATATGTGTGTATATTTTTATTGTAATATTATTAATATTATTATTATTATTTGCATGCCGTTCAATGTCTCGGTAGACTACTTTACCTTACATATCACTTAATTTCCAAAGCAACATTAAGCCCAAAGCTGAAGAGAGATCAACCCTCAGTAACAAAGTTTCTAAAATGGCGACGGCTGCAGCCGAGTTCATCGGGCTCTAAGGTTGAACCCTACAGTGGGCCAACCTCCCAAACCCATCATCGTCGCTTTCCACAGATATCGGGACCGTGGGCGAGCTCTACGTTGGGCCAGACACAACGACGTGCTGTATAAGGGGCAGGCACTGAGGTTCTACTCTGACCGCAGTGCGAGCCTCTCCGGCGTCAAAGCAGCGCTCCCAAAAGGGTCAGCCTTTCAGGGTGCTCGACCCTGCGCGCCTATGGGTGACTCATAGAGGCGAGACACTTATGTTCGATACAACAGCGGATGCAGAGGCGTTCATGGCTAGGAAAGTGGAGGTGAGCGCCAATGTTTCTGACACTACCGAACATGAGGATTAACTCGACCCGACCGTCTCTTCTTTAAATCGGCTGAACTGGTCTGGCACTGGCCTGTCTGGCCGCGGCGCTTCTAGACTGTTGCATGTGGAGGTGACGTTAGCTAAGGTTATGTCCTGCGACTTAGGTTGGGCACTCTCTCATGTCCATGGGGCAGTTAACATTGAACACTGTACCATTGTATTTTTGTGATATTTAATTGTAGAGTTGGTTAATATCATTCATGTGTTGGAGCTCTCAAGAGCGAAGTTTAGGATGACTGTGAATAGTTGGAAGTGTTGTTATGGAAGTGAAGTTTAGGATGACTGTGAATAGTTGGAAGTGTTGTTATGGAAGTGAAGTTTAGGATGACGGTGAATAGTTGGAAGTGTTGTTATGGAAGTGAAGTTTAGGATGACGGTGAATAGTTGGAAGTGTTGTTATGGAAGTGAAGTTTAGGATGACTGTGAATAGTTGGAAGTGTTGTTATGGAAGTGAAGTTTAGGATGACGGTGAATAGTTGGAAGTGTTGTTATGGAAGGGGACGGATCCTGCGCTGCTAGTTTGGAAGAGAAGGGCGGGGCTTTTGTGTTGAAGTTTGGGCTAATGACTGGACCCTTTCTCTTTTTCATAAATATTGTTAATTATTTTTTTCTACTGGATTCTATTAGTCAGTCACTATCAGCCAAAGGGCAGTGTGATATATACTTTATGTACCAGGATATTAAGTATTAAGTAACAAGCTTAGGCCTTATGGGTGGCTATGGCGAGCTTGAGCGATGGGTTTGGGGGGCTGACTGTCCGATTCATATCATAGAATGTAAAATTCAATTCAGTTTTATTTCTACAGCGCCTTTTACAATAGTATTGTCTCGAGGTGCTTCACAGAAGGAGCACCCAAGAGCAACAGGAGCAAGGAAAAACTCCCTTATGTTCAGTTAATCTAGGAAGAAACCATGGGCAGATCCACGACTCAAGGGGCTAACCCAACTGCCAGGGGTCATGGAGAAAAATTACAATCAGTAGTAACCATGACAGACTACAAGTTGCCTATGGTTTTAGCTAAGGTTCATAATAGTTCATAATGGACTATTATCCCACTTTACATTATATGGTAGTCAGACTATAGGTGGTTATCAGGAATTATGGCTGGACAATGTAGCAGCGGCCAGACATAGTGTCAAACTCAAAGGAGTGAGATGGGTCATGGGGGTAACAGTAAGGGTCCATTTGACAGTGTCATTGTGATGGGTGGGAGGGGGATCACAAAGCCTCAAGGAAGGGGAGACAGGCCTAGCATGGGTGTCCAGGAAGGGCCCCTATGATGGAGAGTCGGTCCTGACATAGGCCTCCCTTAGTGTTGGTTGTAGTCCAATCAGGAGGGGAGGGTGACGTTCAAGCTACAGCACAAGGAAAACTAACAAAGAGTGAATATTACTGCACCTTTTTGGTCAGATAGCAGGCTACAAATTTAACTTGTCAAAGAGTGACTGTTTACCAATAAATCATTTGGCAATGCAAATCCCTGATCATGTCCTGCCATTTCACGTCTCAAGATCTGGTTTTAAATATCTGGGCATTAATATAATCCCACCTTTAAAGAGCTTTTTGATAAGAACTTTACTCCACTGATTTCTAAACTTAAATCTGACTTACAAAGATGGGATATTTTTCAATTGACTTTAGCTGGCAGAGTGAACTGTGTTAAAATAAATGTTTTGCCAAGGTTTTTATTTTTATGTCAGTGTCTCCCTATTTTCTTGTTCAAATCTTTTTCCTATCAGATAGATGAATTGGTTTCAAAATTCATATGAAATGGTCAAAATCTTAAAATTTCTAAAGATTTTCTCCAACGTCAAAGAGCAGGAGGTGGGTTGGCTCTTCCTAATTTCAGAGGTTAATATTGGGCAGCGAACATACACAAACTTACTTACTGGATGCAGTCTCCAAATGAACATACACAAACTTACTTACTGGATGCAGTCTCCAAATGAACATACACAAACTTACTTACTGGATGCAGTCTCCCAATGAACATACACAAACTTACTTACTGGATGCAGTCTCCAAATGAACATACACAAACTTACTTACTGGATGCAGTCTCCCAATGAACATACACAAACTTACTTACTGGATGCAGTCTCCAAATGAACATACACAAACTTACTTACTGGATGCAGTCTCCCAATGAACATACACAAACTTACTTACTGGATGCAGTCTCCAAATGAACATACACAAACTTACTTACTGGATGCAGTCTCCCAATGAACATACACAAACTTACTTACTGGATGCAGTCTCCCAATGAACATACACAAACTTACTTACTGGATGCAGTCTCCCAATGAACATACACAAACTTACTTACTGGATGCAGTCTCCCAATGAACATACACAAACTTACTTACTGGATGCAGTCTCCCAATGAACATACACAAACTTACTTACTGGATGCAGTCTCCAAATGAACATACACAAACTTACTTACTGGATGCAGTCTCCCAATGAACATACACAAACTTACTTACTGGATGCAGTCTCCAATGAACATACACAAACTTACTTACTGGATGCAGTCTCCAAATGAACATACACAAACTTACTTACTGGATGCAGTCTCCCAATGAACATACACAAACTTACTTACTGGATGCAGTCTCCAAATCAACATACACAAACTTACTTACTGGATGCAGTCTCCAAATCAACATACACAAACTTACTTACTGGATGCAGTCTCCCAATGAACATACACAAACTTACTTACTGGATGCAGTCTCCCAATGAACATACACAAACTTACTTACTGGATGCAGTCTCCAAATGAACATACACAAACTTACTTACTGGATGCAGTCTCCCAATGAACATACACAAACTTACTTACTGGATGCAGTCTCCCAATGAACATAAACAAACTTACTTACTGGATGCAGTCTCCCAATGAACATACACAAACTTACTTACTGGATGCAGTCTCCCAATGAACATAAACAAACTTACTTACTGGATGCAGTCTCCAAATGAACATACACAAACTTACTTACTGGATGCAGTCTCCCAATGAACATACACAAACTTACTTACTGGATGCAGTCTCCCAATGAACATACACAAACTTACTTACTGGATGCAGTCTCCAAATGAACATACACAAACTTACTTACTGGATGCAGTCTCCCAATGAACATACACAAACTTACTTACTGGATGCAGTCTCCCAATGAACATACACAAACTTACTTACTGGATGCAGTCTCCAAATGAACATACACAAACTTACTTACTGGATGCAGTCTCCAAATGAATATACACAAACTTACTTACTGGATGCAGTCTCCCAATGAACATACACAAACTTACTTACTGGATGCAGTCTCCAAATGAACATACACAAACTTACTTACTGGATGCAGTCTCCAAATGAATATACACAAACTTACTTACTGGATGCAGTCTCCCAATGAACATACACAAACTTACTTACTGGATGCAGTCTCCCAATGAACATACACAAACTTACTTACTGGATGCAGTCTCCCAATGAACATACACAAACTTACTTACTGGATGCAGTCTCCAAATGAACATACACAAACTTACTTACTGGATGCAGTCTCCCAATGAACATACACAAACTTACTTACTGGATGCAGTCTCCAAATACTGACTGGTGTGTCTTGGAGGGGAAGTCATGCATGTCAACCTCCCTACAGGCATTGGCCTCATCGAACCTTTTAGTTAAGATTTTGCAATTTACATCTAACGCAGTTGTCATCTCTCTAAAAATATGGAGTCAATTTAGGAGAGATAGTGATCCAAGAGAAACCCTTCCGACTTAGAGCCCACTGTGTAACAATCGTGCGTTCTTACCAGCAAAACTGGATCAGGCCTCCGCTGGGCAGAATCGGAAGGGAATTCTGAAATTTCATGATCTCTATTGTGATGGACAAGTGTTGCTTATTTTAGTTTGAACATGTAAATATTATGTAGTGTATGTTCAGGGTATTTTTCCTTATTTTTTTGACTGTGGTAGCAACGTTGTTTGATGTGCATCATAATGTCAACCCCCCCAATGGTTTGGCTTGTAAAAATGTGCAACTGTATTAGAGTTATTGAGATGCAGATGCTACGCTGTGATTGGCTGATCATTCTTTGGAACTTCACGTGAACTGCTCACGAAAGGGACGTATGCAGAGACGTTATGGGGACGCACTGGAAGGTGCTCGACACAACCTAAAGGTGCGCGGTGTCGTCGGTTGCTTGATTTTTTTTTGAACGCTCATCACTCGCTTTGAATTATGTTTTTGGTTTTTTTGGACTTTTTGTTTCGCATATGCCACTGGAGAGACTGGATTTACATTTACATTTATCAGACGCTTTTATCCAAAGCGACTTACATATTTTGTCAACTATCAATTACATCAGGGCCCGTCTCCCTTAGAGCAACTTAGGGCTAAGTGCCTTGCTCAAGGGCACAACAGTGGCAGCCAGGATTCAAACCCACAATTTTCCAGGCTACTTTCATGCTAGCTAGGTTCCTTAACCACTACGCCACCACCGCCCTCTTTTGTGGACTTTTAGAGACTGTGGGCTGATGGACTGCTGGGACAATAACTTGCTGACATACGCTCACATGCTCACATACGCATGCCAATAGCGAGGAATGCAGGACTGTAAGACGACACATCATGTGTCCTTGTGTTGTATGCTTTGAATATGCTTTCTTATTTCAGATAAAACGAAAACTTTTCTATAATTTTGTGTTGGACATTTGCTAATCGCACACGTAACACTATAGAAATGGAACTTTTGCTAATTTAGTAACCTGTGTTTCAAACATGACACCAATTCAAACATCTGAATCCGAATTAGTGGACGTTCTGTCTTTTTCCTTCAGGAAGCAGTTTTGGTTATCTGGTTATCAGTTTTGTGTTTTGCCACACTATGACAAAGTCTACTGTAAAAACAAAGATACAGCCACTAAGATATGTTTTCCATCTCGGCATGCACAACATTTCAAATTGGTACCCAAAAGCAAACGACATAAAATAGTCTGTCAAAACTCACTTTCAAAGTATGGGGCGGTTGTTTTTTTCTGCCTTGCTAACCATGTGTTGTTTTGTTTATGTAGCCATGTGCTTTTGTTCCTTGTGCCACATCCCCTCCCCTTTATTATAGGTCTAAATTTATTTAAATCATCTATAATGTTTCACAACTCAAAAGATTTGTAAAATACTAAAGATCTGATGTCATTCATCTACAAGATATAGTAGCCTGAAATGTCTTATCATTTTCTTGCTATTTTCTGCAAAGCATCTGCTTGGCAAATGTGCAACTGTGAGAGAATAATCTCGGAAATTAAAGATGTCTCCTACATTAGAGTAGTTCCTGAAATAATCTCAGAAATTAAAGATGTCTCCTACAATAGAGTAGAAATTAAAGATGTCTCCTACATTAGAGTAGTTCCTGAAATAATCTCAGAAATTAAAGATGTCTCCTACAATAGAGTAGTTCCTGAAAGTTTCACAAATGTACCAGAAGGACTCCATGGAAAAGTCCATAGGTCATGGAACATGGACATTTTTTATTCAGACAAGACCCCCTTTGTAAAGACCCCATATCTCAAAGACTACAGAGGATACAATGGTAATGTTTTGCATTATAGGTCCTGGGTACATTATTCACTTAAAGTGTGAAGCAAATCCATGATGGTCAGGCGTCGTTTTTTCTGTTGGCACGGAACGACCCAGCAAAGTTAGCTGCCTGTGTGCTATGTGTGTGTGTATGTGTGTGTGTGTCTGCTGAATGTTGTTGAGATGTTCCACTTGAGCTTTGCTCTTGCCAGAGTCAAGTGCTTTAACTTCTTGTATGAGTGCGCTGGTGTCGTTTGAGATTTACCTTTAGAGTGAATCTCTTACCACACTGAGTGCAGTGGTAAGGCCTCTCTCCTGTGTGAGTGCGCTGGTGTTGTTTGAGAGTTCCCTCTTGAGTGAATCTCTTACCACACTGAGTGCAGTGGTACGGCCTCTCTCCTGTGTGAGTGCGCTGGTGTTGTTTGAGAGTTCCCTCTTGAGTGAATCTCTTACCACACTGAGTGCAGTGGTAAGGCCTCTCTCCTGTGTGAGTCCGCTGGTGTTGTTTCCAAGTTCCCTCTGTAGTGAAGCTCTTACCACACTGAGTGCAGTGGTACGGCCTTTCTCCTGTGTGAGTGCGCTGGTGTCGTTTGAGATGTTCCTCTCGAGTGAAGCTCTTACCACACTGAGTGCAATAGTAAGGCCTTTCTCCTGTGTGAATGCGCTGGTGTATTTTGAGATTTCCCTCTTGACTGAAGCTCTTACCACACTGAGTGCAGTAGTAAGGCCTCTCACCTGTGTGAGTGCGCTGGTGTACTTTGAGATGTCCCTCTCGAGGGAAGCTCTTGCCACACTGAGTGCAGTGATGACGCGTCAGTCCTTTCCCTGTTTTCCAAAAAGAAAAAAAAATGCAGTTAGACAATTATTCAACACAATTAACTAGCTACTAGCTATCTGGTCAAAATAGCTGTCTGTTATGCATCATTAACGTTTCTGACAAACACAGGTAAGCCATACTTGATTGACTGCCAAAAAACCAATCACTGCAATTGTATCCAAATCATCCTGTGCAGACCAGCCTTAGTCTTCAACCTAGCCAATCGACAAAAAAGCCGATACTTCCAGCTGATGCTTCTCGTCAACTTACTTGAGATGTCAGGAGGGAGGTTTACAAACGTTCAAGGTAGAATTATTTCAGTTCTCTAACCAGGTCTCTTACCAGGAGGCTGCAAATCCTGATCCTTCTCTTCTTCCTTCACTGGTCTTCCTGGTGTCCTGCAGCAGTCCAACAGCACCACTGATACCCCCTTCAACTGGGCCTGAGACTTGGTGCCTGGAACATTTTCATCATTAAATTATACAACAAAAGATGCATGATGATGCTAATTCAAGTAACGCCTAACCTAAGCTATGCTAAGACAGCCTGAGATTGTGTTTGATGAAGGGTGACGTAAGCTGAGGTGGTGAGCTAATATGTAGCCTACGCATGTATCAATAATGTAACTGACATAAATCCAACCAACTCAGTCAACATCAACCTAGCCCAAGTTCCCAATTTGGAATCTTAACTGGACTGGCCTTAGGACCCACAATTTCCCATCAGCGATAAGCCACACCTCAAATAATCAAACCAACTTCCCCCAGCAGCGGTGCTGTGCAATGTCTGCCATTTTCTTTTACATTTCAATTTATGAGTAACTAGCAACTTTTTTTTAAAACGACTTTTTAAAATACATTTAAGAAATCCTGAGCTAATATGTAGCTAACGTATGTAAGAGATAACATTGATTAACAGTGAGGGTCAATATCATGGGAAACCACCCAATCGAGTGATGCAGTTATTTCAGGATAATGACACATCATTCCACTTTTTCCACACAACAAAGCATGTTTATCATTGCTTTCACAGTCATTTGAATGATTAGGATGGATAAGAGCTTACAAGAAGATTCGGTAGTAAAACTAACAGATCAGCTGATTGGTTGTGGCAACGTTCTGTTTCACTTTCCTTAACAGGAGTCTATTATACAACTTTTCAGCTGGCTGTGGCAAGATGGCAAACATGCTAGTTGAGTGACTATTTGAATATCTTATAAGCAGCATATTCCCCAATGGGACTGAATAGGACTTCATATGACAATATGGGCTCTGAAATGCTCCCTGTCTGGACAGTGTGGTGTAACAAATCTAGAACCTCACCCAAATGACTGCAGTCTCCATATTCTTCATCACCATCACCACCATCTTCCTCGTCATCTTCATCTTCAGAGACTGGGGCCTCACCCAAATGACTGCAGTCTCCATATTCTTCATCACCATCACCACCATCTTCCTCGTCATCTTCATCTTCAGAGACTGGGGCCTCCAGCAGATTCAGACCCTCAGACACCAGTGAAGTCTGAGAGAGAGAAGAGTCTTTTATGGGTTAGTCTGGTGCTGCCAGGGCATTTTATCCATTTTTTTCTACTGCTGTGGGGTTGTGACTGATATTTAGCAGAAGCTTTGCAGCGGCATGAACACTCAGGAATGTATGTCTGATGATGTGGGGTTGTTATTAGTTTGATACTGTGGAATTTATTTCCTTTGACCTGTGAGATGTAGTGTCATTTCAATATTATACACATCAATAAAAGTCAAGTTCAGCACCTGGGTCTGTTCAGTTTTAATGTCTGCAGAGGCGGCCTGATCTGTTCTGAGGTCAGCTCCATCTGTGGCAGAGAATGGAAGATGACTCACACCTATTCATTCAAAAGAAACACTCACATTAATCCATGCTCTCTATAATCCGCTAGCTCTCCAGCTCAACTGTACTGTTTTCATGATCTTAGGACGACATAATCATGATTAGTTGATTACTTTAATTACCTTTATAGCTCTATGTCTGGTCTGATGAGCGTTGGTGTGTGTGTGTGTGTGTGTGTGAGTGTGAGTGTGTGTGTGTTCCTACCAGGCTGCCTGTTCTGTCCATATCCATGAAGGACGTTTTCCTCTTTAATCCTGACAAACTGTGGATCTTGATTGTGGGATGAGACAGGAAGACTCAGACTACAGACTGCAGACAGCACTTGTGGACTAGGACTCTGGAGATTAGAATAGTCCAACTGTTTCTGTGCATCAGAAGAGACTGGCGGATTAAGACTATGGGAGGCAGGCCAGACCAGATTATGAGCCTCAGGTGCACTTCCAACACAGGAGGGCACAGGTGAACCCCGGTGAGCAGGTAAGACCGCTGGTTGCTGGTCATCAGGTGAGATCAGCTGTTCTGAACAGATCTGTGGCTCCTCAGCTGCTGAGAGCTGGTCTGATAGGAGAGACGAGCTGGGATCCAGAATTTGCTGCAAAACACACAACTGATGTTAGTGGTCATGGATCAGCCATTGCTGTCCAGATTTTGTGTTTTTTTGAGGCTGTAAGGGTTTGTTTACATGTTTGTTTACACTAATCCACAGAATCCAGCATTTTGAAAAATCTCCACTTTGGAGGGCGGTTAAAAAAAAAAAAAAAAAAAGTATATATATATACATACATCTACACACACGTTTGAGGTGGGCTAAAAAACTATGCGTTTATAGAAATATCTAGATACGTGGTTCGTATACATTTTTATCAATAAATTTCCTTTACTTTTCCATGACTGTATGGCACATTTCCATGATGATATTTTCAGAATCGTAAGTATATGCCTAAAGAAGAAATCCGGTGTGAATCCATCCCTACTGCACGAAGCCACCAAGTGCTGTTGGCAGGAAAAAGAACCAGAAAACTTGGTACCAAGCAAACCAAATAGTGAATTGGTAGCTAACACTAACCGAATGGGGCACAGAAACTCACTTTCACGTTCATGTCCCAAAGCCCCAGGCAGTTGAGGTTAGCTGCATGCCGGTTCACACCAAACAGACAGCACTTGGTGACCCTGAATAACAGGCTATGGATTGATTCACACCGGATCTCTCCTTTAAATATAAGACCAGTACATTTTAACCTAAAGTACTGCCAATCTATATAGCTTTATACAAAATAAACATTTATGAAAGATGATTAATGTTCACAGAGGGTGATGTGTGTAGTGTTTTCTGCCGGACTTAATATGCAGCCACTATGCACAATCAGGTGCACTTTTGGGACAAATTATCAGTTATACATAGTTTTATCTATGGGGGGCTTTGTGTATTTTATTCATAAACTATTACTTTAACAATAAAGAAAAATTAATGGCATTGCTAATTGCTGCATTCACCTGGAGATGGTTGTGATGATGGCACACAGGCTAGGCTACTGAAATGAATGAGGTTATTTCTGTCAGTCATATCTGCCACTTAAGATGGGTGTGTCTGGAGAGTTAAGGAAAGAGGCCTATCAGCGAGACACACATAAGGACACAGAATTATAGAATTAACCCCTTGGAAAATAGAATAAATGCACTCAATGCATAGAATTATAGAATTAACCCACTCAGTTCTTTCTTGCGCTCTATCTGAACTCTTCCTTGACACTCTCTGACACACACAGATGCGCTCTAGCTGAACTCTTCCTTGACACTCTCTGACACACAGAGATGAGCTCTAGCTGAACTCTTCCTTGACACTCTCTGACACACAGAGATGCGCTCTAGCTGAACTCTTCCTTGACACTCTCTGACACACAGAGATGCGCTCTAGCTGAACTCTTCCTTGACACTCTCTGACACACAGAGATGCGCTCTAGCTGAACTCTTCCTTGACACTCTCTGACACACAGAGATGCGCTCTAGCTGAACTCTTCCTTGACACTCTCTGACACACAGAGATGCGCTCTATCTGAACTCTTCCTTGACACTCTCTGACACACAGAGATGCGCTCTATCTGAACTCTTCCTTGACACTCTCTGACACACAGAGATGCGCTCTAGCCACCAGTCTCACCAGTTTAGTTAGGCTGACTCGAGTGGACACTGTACCATTTTTATATTGATTCTGGTACAGCAGAACCCCTGACCAATAATGTCAGCGTCAATCTGACAGGCTATCAACTCCGACTCAGGTCCCGCTAGCACATATATTATATTTCTCACACACACACACACATATATTATCTATTTTTTTTAATTAAATGGTTAAAACACACACAAACAGGACACTCAGAATATTTGAGTTAGTGATGAACTTCAATTTACGAGATAACTTAATGTTATTACACACACACACACACACCTGGTTTGCCCGTGTTAGCGAGTTGTGTTTCTCCTCCAGTTGTTTCTGTAGTTCATTGATCTTCCATCGCAGCTGTTTGTTTGCCTCCACCTGCTCTGTCAACATGTGCACAGTCTCCGCCTCTCTCTCCTCCAGACGACGAATCAACACACACAGCTCCTGGTTCTTCACTACTTCATGCTGATTGACACACACACACACACACACACGCTTTGTACAATTCATTTCATTTCATGTGTACAGGTGCTGTCATTCTGACCTTCAGCTCAAAGTCACTTTTGATTCCCTAGGTCAGATAATATGAAGCAATATTTCAACTGTGAGAACTGGATGCAGACATGGACAGAGAGCAGAATTCTTTACAATCAGTTTCCAGGATGTGCATGTAAAGCATAGAAACATCCTAACAACCACTTTTCAAACACTGGTGATTCTTTCAGGAAAGCATCTACTGAATATGGTAGAATTTCTCGACTGCCAGTTTGACACACCCATACTGACATACCCCAGTAACCCATAGGCTACCTACTGTGTGCAGAGACAGTTTGAAAGACAACACTGATTTAGCCCTCTGGATTGAGCTCGGTCTATTGGTCATAGTCAGATTATACGTGTGTGTGTGTGTGTGTCTTACCTGTAATGCTTGTGTGATGCACTGTGTGGCCTTCTCCAGGTCCATGCCAGCTTGCGTGTGTGTGTGTGTGTGTGTCTTATCTGTAATGCTTGTGTGATGCACTGTGTGGCCTTCTCCAGGTCCATGCCGGCGTGTGTGTGTGTGTGTGTGTGTGTGTGTCTTACCTGTAATGCTTGTGTGATGCACTGTGTGGCCTTCTCCAGGTCTATGCAGGCTTGCTGGTGACCAATGTCCATTTCCTGTACAATGTCATCCAGCAACACAAACACACAGAGAGGGAGGGAGGGAGGGGGAGAGAGAGTGTGCTGGAAATGCCGCAACAATATTTGAAACGACACATCCCAGATTTTGTTGATGATGTATGGTGCAGCACTTATAGTGCGTTCACAGTCTACTGGGAAGTGGGAAAAGTCACACTTCAGAATTACGTCACTCCTAATCGTCACTTGAACTGGGAAAAGGGAGGGAGAGTTTGAAGAGGGAGATTTTAAAAGCTCCAAGGAGAATGTTCGGACTTTGATGACAGATAAAAAAATATACATATTCCGACCTCAAATTTTGGCGAAGGTAGCCTAGCGGTTAAGGAACCTGGCTAACTGGCCAGCTAGCAAATAGCGTGAAAAGTTGTGGGTTCTAATCCCAGCTGTCACCGCTGTGCCCTTAACCCAAAATTAACTTAACCCAAAGTTGCTCTAGGGGAGACTGGCCCTGAACACTTGATTTGTAAGTCGCTTTGGATAAAAGCGTCTGCTAAATTCATAAATGTAAATGTAATTCCTACCTTGTCGTTCTCAATGTCGACATTTGACAGCTTCACAGTAACGTTATGGTTTGATAGCGACGAACGCTTCCACTTTGAGGTAGCTCTCCGTCGCATGTTTCTTATCAACGGCTTGAAGAAAAGAATGTCTTCAACTTCACCAGCTAGGTTTGCAACGACAGAATTTCCTACGTAAACATCTTTAACACAAGCGTCTCTTACTGAGGAAAGAGCAGGGTTTGTTTGTTTTTGTTTTCTTCGACTGACCTCGTTGAAAAGTTTAGTCGCGCATGCAAACTTAGTGCCACCTAGCGTAGAGGATGAAAATGACTTTGGAACCACGAAAAGTGCATGTGAGCCTGAAGGGGTCGTAGAACTGGAGATAAGAATGCAGTAGAATAGAATAGAATAGAAAACCTTTATTGTCATTATACACAGTATAATGAGATTTAAAGCAACTCCTTAAAAGTGCACACAGCGCAGTATAAAGTATAGTAAAGTATAAATATGTCACTACAGAGACTCACCCACATACAAAATCTAACAGTCCTCAGTGCATATGTGAGTTCAGTATGGTGACGGCTTTGGGATAGAAACTGTCCCTGAATCTATTTGTTCTGGCTGTTATGGACCTGAAGCGCCTGCAATAATGGCAACATGTTGAAGAGATGGAAACCAGGATGGGTATTGTCCTTTAGGATATTCCTGGCCCTGCTGAGACAGCGGGAGTTGAAAATGGTGGCAATTGAAGGCAGAGGGCAGCCAATGATTTTTTGTGCGGTGCTGGTCACCCTCTGCAGTCTTTTCCTGTTAGCCTCTGTGCAGCTGGAGTGCCACACTGACACAGCGTAGGTCAGCATACTCTTAATGGTGGAGCGGTAGAAGGTCACCAGCAGGTTTGTGTGCAGTTGCTCCCTCCTGAGCACCCTCAGGAAGTGTAGCCGCTGCTGGGCCTTTTTGACCAGAGCTGACCAGGAGAGATCTGCAGAGATGTGGACCCCGAGGAATTTGAAGGACTCCGCTCGCTCCACACATTCGCCGTTGATGTACAGGGGGGCAGGGGTGGCTCTGTTCCGCCGGAAGTCCAGGAGGAGCTCCTTAGTCTTGGTGATATTCAGTGCCAAGTTGTTAGATGCTCACCACTCACCAAGTTATAGGACCTCATCTCTGTAAGCCATCTCGTTCCCCCTGTTATCAGCCCCACCACGGTTGTGTCATCGGCAAATTTGACAGTGATGTTCTCTGGGTGGGTGGGACTGCAGTTGGATGTGTAGAGCGAGTAGAGAAGTGGGCTCAGTACACAGCCCTGGGGGGAGCCAGTGCTGAGAGTGCAGGCGGAAGAGAGGTGATGACCCAGTTTCACCTGCTGGGGTCAGTTGACCAGGAAGTCTTTAATCCAGGTGCAGGTGGATAGTGGGAGCCCCAGGCTGGCTAACTTGGGGATCAGAATGTCCGGTATTATCGTGTTGAAGGCTGAGCTATAGTCAATGCCTGTTAAATTAGAATGTATTCAACTTTGATTTATCAAAAATTATTTATAAAATAGAATGTATTCAACTTTGATTTATCAAAAATTATTTATAAAATAGAATGTATTCAACTTTGATTTATCAAAAATGATTTTTGATATGCAATTTTACAAGCCCTATTACAACGGTGTAGGCTACAAGCTACCCATGTTTAATAATAAATTCTCACAAAGCCGATGATTTGCCTGCTATTGCTGCAGAGACGCAGATGCCTTTGAATTATTACTATGCTTATGACAAAAGGAAGGTGATGAATGACCTCAACCTCACAGGCAAAGCAGCCATCAGCTGACCCGAAACTACGGGCCCACAACGGACCTGTCCATGGTCACTCCTGCCGCTCATTCAGTTCAGTCCAACTCAAAGCACAAAAATACAAAATTTTAATCTTGAGTCATTGACTTTGAATTTCTGAACAGAAAATCCCAAGCATACTCAATACCCCTACATACACAGCACACTACGTCCACCCCTGCCTTCACTATAACTCCCCCTTGCCCCATACACACTGTAACTCTGCCCCGCCCCACACTATCACCTATGGCCATCCTTCATCCCAGACATCACCTATGGCCAGTGGGGTTGGCTGCTTGAGCCGTGGATCTGCCCTAGGTTTCTTCCTTGGACAAGGGAGCTTTTCCTTGCCCCTGTTGCTCTTGGGTGCTCCCTATTAATGTGTGGGAGTATTGTAACTGACTTACATTGTTTGAAAGCAGCTTATATATATATAAAAAAAACATGTTGACTTCCATAGGCTTTTTCGACATGAAATCAGGGACGGGCTTATAATTACGTTTTGCCAGTGTCACTGCGGAAGCAGAATATAGGCTTAGAATAAAGCCTGGCTGTGATTTAGGTCTCATGTCAGATTTGGGAAATCAAATATGAATTGTGGTTGCTGGAGGCCACTATTCAGCCAAAACGGACCATCCTTTCCGCTAGATGGCACTAAGTTTGCATGCGTGACTAAACATTTCTACGAGGACAATAGAAGAAGAAAAACTAAACAAATGCATTTGTTCCTTTCAGCCGGTCAGTTAGAGCTGCTTGTGTTAACGATGTTTTAGCAGGAAATTCAGTTGTTGCAAGTACGGGTAGTTTTTTACCACATAGCTGGTATAGGCATTATTTTGTCAAGTTAGCATGCAAGTCGGCGTCATTCATAAGAAACATGAGATGGAAGGCTACCTCAAGTCGGAAGCGTTCGTCACTATCAAACCATACTGTACTGTAAAGCCGCCAAATGTCGACATTGAGAGCGACAAGGTAGTAATGCCCGTTCTTTTACTGTCTGTGTTTTCGAAAATGGCATAGGCCCACTTTTGTACCGCTACTTATCGTGCGGTTATGCTGCTGCGAAGTGAGAGGGTTCAGGGTCGAGCATTCACTTGATATCAACAGTTTGGGTTCAGGTTATGCTGTCAGATTATGTATTCAGATTATGTATGCTGAGCGACGTCAGAACATTCTTCTGGGAATTTTCTCCCACTTCAAACTGGGAGCTTCCCAATTCAAGTGACGTCTAGAAGGGACGTCGTCATTATGAAGTGTGACTTTTCCCACTTCCCAGTAGACTGTGAACGCGCTATGAGTACAGCGTCATACAACATACACAAAATCTTGGATGTGTTGTCTCAAAAATTGTTGAGGCATTGTAGGAAAAATTGTAATATCCTAGAGATGAATATTAATGTGATACAAATGTATGCCATGTGTGATACAAAGGTTTGCCATGAGTGATACAAAGGTATTTCATGTGTAACCTGAGTCTAAAGGGTTAAGACAACAAACCAGAGCAGATTAGGGTTAGGAATGTGGGAAACAGAGGGTGCTGGTGAAAACCAAATAAACATCCATCTTCACCAGGACAGGGAATAGATATCTATCTTCACCAGGACAGGGAACAGATATCTATCTTCACCAGGACAGGGAACCTCAACAAGCTAAAACAATAGGAGGACGAGAAGTCAAAGGTCATTGTGAGGGCAGGGAGGTCTGCCATTTGGTTTACAGGTGATGTCTGCTCTGGGGGGTATAAAAGGGAATCCTAGTCTCCAGGAAGACAGGCTTGTTACTATACATTCCTTGAGTAGGTTTGTGTGGGTAATTTGTCTCCAGCGTCGTGATTAAAGACTGCAGTGATCCACCAAGTTGCCTGCCTAGTATTTTTGACCACATAAGTGGCGCTGCGAGCAGGGTACCTATCTCTGAGGCTCAGTGCGAAGGACCGAAGGCTCTGGAACCCAACCAAGACGCGACTGGAGGGAGATCCCTTTGAGGTCCTGGGAGAAGGCTGTGTCAGCAATCAAACAGCCCTGCGGCACGCAGCCTGGCCGGAGAGAATCCTCCTGTGCTTCAGATACAGTACTGACTGTATCTGTGGTCACAGGCAACTTGAGTCGTGAGTGTTCCTCTATTTTCCATTATAGGCGGTGGTAAAATAGAAAGGCCCTATCCGAAGGCATGATAGCGGCAGAGAGTCATATCCCCGTTTGAGATATTAACTGTTAAAGCCTTCCTGCCCTGGTCGAGGCAGTGGAGGGCCCTACCCTGGAGAGGTAGTGGTGGATTCAGGCCTACATAAAAGGCGTCAGGAGATCTGATAAGTTTGCTGTTACGTACTGTTTGTTTTCTCGGGTTTTAGGCCTAAGGTAATTGGAGAAAAAAAACATTGGGGGACACTGCCATGGGGAGGTTTGTGCAGGAAAGAAATACACCGTCCTGGAGGGGTAGATAAACCAGGATGTTTAGGGGACATGTATAAAAAATATGGATCTGAATGTGTATATGAGAACTTCTTATGTAAGTGAAATAGGTGGACTGAGGAGCATGAGGAGCAGCTCCCTACCTGAATGACACATAGGAGTAACACTGTTGGACACTGGTGTATCCACCACATCTGTCTCTAACCCCTCACCAGAATCATACTCCCTAGCCATCTCATGCACCCCAGTCAGCTCTTGAGGCTTATCATTACCCCCTCACCAGCACAGCCTGTCAGGAGCCATCTAGCAAAAAGAAGCAAGGGGGCAGGGTGCAAAGACTGAGCGCCTGATCAGATGAAGATTTTCAAGCAGAGGAAGTCAACTTCACAAACCAGGACTCAGTACCACCAAAGCAACTTGTAGAGAAGAGCGGCAATAGGTGGAGGAATGGTGAGGAAAGAGGCAGGAAAAACAGACCTATCGGTTGAATTACCTAAAGGACTGACATAAGAATGTGCAGGAATGAAACATATGGCTTGTTTCTGTGAGACCAAGAAGACACACAGGACAAGGGTCGTTCGTCACTGCTGAACTCTCTAATTCAGGGAAAGGGGGGTTTCAGTGGACCCATGGTGACCCTTCTGATTTACAACCCGGACTGTTTCCTCAACACAGCCTTATCAACAGCCTCGGCTTCTCTGTCTTGTCTTTTTGGGGGATGTTTATTTTCCTTTTGTTAATTAGGAAGAAGGAAAGTACTACGAGTTAGGATAGGAAAAGTGAAACATGATTGAATGGCATAGAAGCATTAGGGGAGTGAATATCAGAACTAACCCTTTCCTTCCCCATTAGTATTTACCCCGAAAAGTTATTGGACTGAGATTTTATAGGTAACTCACAGCTTATATTTTAGCCAGTGTTTGAAATAAAGGGATCTTTAGGCTTGTCTCAGTCCAGAGAGATAAGGAAACTCCAGAAGACTTGCACTGTGTAGTGGCATACTTTCAAGATATTCCAGATCCGGATTGTAAAGAAAAGGGGTACCAATTAAGGCATGCGTTGACGACATAGCCGGCATAATTACAAGTAAAGCTACGCTGCAGCAGTAGTAGACCTGTCACCTGGTCTGACATCTTTGTTTGCAAACCTAAAATTCTTATCCACATGTGACTTTAACAACAGTGCAAAGGAAATGGAATGGTATAGCATAATTAGTTAAAGGCTGTCAAGACCATGAAATGATTTGTCCTTTTGGGGCATTTCTGTGTCTTCATGTCTGAACACTTAAGTTGTTTTACGGATCATCAATTGGGATGTGTTAGAATAGATTTGTTTATTTTGGGTTTGATGATATTTGGAAAAATAAGAAGTTGACCGATACCTTGCCACAAAGATGGAGAGTCACAATCCTTTTTTATTTCTAAAAGCTCTAACATCTTGCTTCAAAAAAATTTTCCGCCAATAGAAAGTAACATTTTCTTTTATGTAAACTGCGTCGAAAGAGGTGTGCCGATGTTGACACTGTGGCAACGTAAACATTCCTGGCCAGTGGGGGACTGGAGCTTCTCCTAACAAAAGTTGCAACTCTGTCAGTAGAGAGTTAAGTAGGTGGTTCATAAATTCACTCCTGACTGGTGGGCCCTAGATGCAGACAGCATCTCAGTAAGACTGCTTGCCCTAGACCCAAGGCAATGTAGCTACTATTGCACTACCTAGAAAGCTTAGTACTTAGTTTCTAAATTTGTTGTGTGCACACATTTCTCAAACTTTAAAGCTATGACTTACTGGAAGGATGACTTGGACTGACGTGACTATTGACTGTGATGAGATTTTTGTAGAAGTGAAAGGACTTTAGTTTTACCTTCAACAAAGGATTTTCTAACTATGACCTTTGTTAAATATGTACTGGATACATTGTCAAGACATAGGACAATAGACTGGAGGCATATTGAACAAAACAATTGCACCATGTACCCAGAAGAGTACACATAACATGGGTGGTGACGGCTGTAAGTGAGCTGTTGAGCCTGTAGGTAGCCTTCGTAAATAGATCCACATTCCACACAGGGTGCTCGGTGGAACTGGAAGAAAAGACTTTACATGCACACACCCATCCTGGCATATCAGCATATGACATTAACTCTCTTGCATGTGACTCTTGTGTGTTGTACAATATACTGCAGTAGCTGTAGCAAAGTTCACGTGACTGTTTTGCAATTATTTCTATGGGCACAAACATGCTGGCATGCCTTTAACAACTCTGAAACGAATGTTTGTCAATCACTCTGAAAGGATTTAAGGGTCTGGAGAGGTAGGAAGTGGCTACACTGCAGTGAATCAATTTGATTTGATATGTGGGTACTCCCTCCTAGAACATTTTAGGTGACAACTGACAATTTGATTTGATGCTACATAAGATTTTTGCATAACTAGGATATGATGAAGAGATGACAACTGAGTGTTTCATGAGAAAGCTGATGACAAAATTTAGTATACTTAGTCAAACCATATCAACAATTCTTGGCTATTCACTGTTAGTATTGTGGACATCTAGTCAAAGTCCAATGTAGGAGGTTATCATTCCTCCATGTACCAATATAAATTCAGTAAAAGCAGCAAATGAGCAGACGGCCACAAAAGAGCCGTGCAAGGGGGGAGTACAGAGGAAAATAAAAAGTAGAAACCAGAATGCAGTACAGTGAAAATTTAAATTTGAGATTCGATACCAGCTACCTTAAGATATCTCAAGATCCTAAGAGGACAAACTTTGTCTTGCATCAGGATTCACTAGAGCAGTAGGTGCTTATTGTGAAAGGTGCTTTATCTGGCTACTCACAGTGCACCCACAACGGGAGTCAAATTAGAGCTTCACTCAACCTATGACACGGCTTAAGTCTACTCTGTAAAAAGTCTTGCCTAAGATAAAGACAAACATCAGTGTTTATCGTACAAATAAAGCTACTTCAGAGACATTACAGAAATTGCAAATTGATGTAAGAATCCAAGGTGAACACCATCCACAAAGGGCATTAGCTGTCAAAAGACTGAAACTAAATGAAAGTAAAGAACATTGTTAAAAATGAAGGCTTCAAGGTGAATAGACTGAGTGATAGCGCAACTTTTGACTCTCCTCTACTTTAGAGGCCAGGTAGCAAGATCTACAAGGCATAGCGCTTGAGAGATCTTGATAACTCATCCCATACCAGCCCCTTATAGCAATATAACGTAAAAAATGCAAAGGGAAGAATGACTAGTTGGTGTGAAGAACTGATACTGCTGTGTCTTATGTTTCCCAACAGGTGATGTCAGCCCTATCAGAGTTTCCATGATTACACACCAAGTGCAACCATGGTCCTGAGTGCTCATCTAACAATGAAGGAACAATGGAGAGGACCATACCGGTGGAAAGGACCAAGTGTTATTGTCCACACTAATGGCCCCGAGGATGGCTGAAAGTGACTCTGCGCTCCAATGATCTCAGCACAAAGTGGTGAAAGATCCAGAAGAATTTATGAACTGTGCTGAATGGCATAAAGAACGTGCTACAAAACGAGTGGAAGAATCCCAGCACACCATAACTGGTCACTTTGGTAACACAACAAGAACAACAAGACCAAATGTCAATTTTATCTCAAAGTAAATTATAACATGTCGAACGGAAAACAAACAAGAAAAAAGTAGTAGAGCAGCACTATGGCGGGGAGGAGATTATTTTCCGCTTTGTAGATACAGTGAAGTACCTAGACCAAATTTTAATTTTGCTCTTCCTTTAAGCATGTATTGGGTATGTGGAATCATATGAGTGTGAAAAATCATATTCATACTGGCCTTCAGAGGCAGTAAGAACATGTTACATAGCTGCAATAACACCATCAACACCTCCATTAGAAGGACCAAGAAAAAATATATATGCATAGACAAAAAAAAACATGACCTACACAGGACCTACACACACATGACCCACAATTGGTTGGACATTTTATTGAGCAATAACTGCATTACAAAAAATTAATGGATTAGCATAACAACTGCAAAGGGTGGCTAATGAAACAGCATCAGACTTGTCAATGCTGAATAAAGATGTAGAAGTAATCAGAACTGCATTAATAGCTCCCTGATTAGGTTTGGATTTTAGCTACTGGCAGAGCAAGGAGGTTTAAAGTGGCAGATTAGCTTAATGCTCAGCCCAACCTAGAGAGAAAGTTGTAGACTATCTCCAAGAGGAGTTACTAACAAAATATGACCTGCATGACCCCTGGCAGTTGGGTCAGCCCCTTGAGCCATGGATCTGCCTAAGGTTTCTACCATAATAAACACAAGGTAGTTTTTCCTTGCCCCTGTTACTCTTGGGTGCTCTGGGTTTAACTTCTGTGAAGCGTCACAAGACCATTTGTGTTGTAAATTGGCGCTGGGGATATGTAACTGGATTAAAGTGAATTCTTCGTAGTGTTGTGACCTATCTGATTTGCACACTGTCATGGTTTTTACTGTTACCTGTATGACCTGTACGTCTTCCCAAGATATTGTAAGCTCCTATAAAATAATCACAATGAATGCTACACAAATTGGAGCTTATAGGGCTCCAAAAGGGGGGGTGATGTAGGAAAAATTGTAATATCCTAGAGATGAATATTAATGTGATACAGATGAGCCATGTGTGATACAAAGGCATTTCATGTGTAACCTGAGTCTAAAGGGTTAAGACAACAAACCAGAGCAGATTAGGGTTAGGAATGTGGGAAACAGAGGGTGCTGGTGAAAACCAAATAAACATCCATCTTCACCAGGACAGGGAACCTCAACAAGCTAAAACAATAGGAGGACGAGAAATCAAAGGTCATTGTGAGGGCAGGGAGGTCTGCCATTTGGTTTACAGGTGATGTCTGCTCTGGGGGTATAAAAGGGAATCCTAGTCTCCAGGAAGACAGGCTTGTTACTATACATTCCTTGAGTAGGTTTGTGTGGGTAACTTGTCTCTGACGTCGTGATTAAAGACTGCAGTGATCCACCAAGTTGCCTGCCTAGTATTTTTGACCACAGCATTTCCAGCGCACTCACTCACTCTCTCCCTCCCTCTCTGTGTGTTTGTGTAGTTGGATGACATTGTACAGGAAATGGACCTTGGTCACCAGCAAGCCGGCATAGACCTGGAGAAGGCCACACAGTGCATCACACATGCATTACAGGTAAGACAGCATGCGTGTTTAAAATAACAGACAACAAAGCAGCATACATTTGCAATGGAAGGAATACCTTCAAATAAATAATCATCAATAGTTGAATAGGGAAATGTGAAAGGTCAGCAGGCGAGATTGGAGAAGGAAACATAGAGGAAACATAGGCCTCCAGCTTATCCTGAGGGAGAGACTTCAGGAGAGGGCAAGAAAGAACTGAGTGGTCATCCAGTAGGCGCAGATGATTGTCTGCTATGCATTGAGTACATTTATTCTATTTTCCATAGGGTTAATTCTATAATTCTGTGTCCTTATGTGTGTCTCGCTGATAGGCCACTTTCCCGAACTCTCCAGACACACCCATCTTAAGTGGCAGATATGAATGACAGAAACAACCTCATTCATTTCAGTAGCCTAGCCTGTGTGCCATCATCACAACCATCTCCAGGTGAAAACTGGAGTGCAGCAATTAGCAATGCCATTAATCTTTCTTTATTGTTAAAGTAATAGTTTATGAATAAAATACACAAAGCCCCCCATAGATAAAACTATGTATAACTGATAATTTGTCCCAAAAGTGCACCTGATTGTGCATAGTGGCTGCATATTAAGTCCTGCAGGAAACACTACACACATCACCCTCTGTGAACATTAATCATCTTTCATAAATGTTTATTTTGTATAAAGCTATATAGATTGGCAGTACTTTAGGTTAAAATGTACTGGTCTTATATTTAAAGGAGAGATCCGGTGTGAATCAATCCATAGCCTGTTATTCAGGGTCACCAAGTGCTGTCTGTTTGGTGTGAACCGGCATGCAGCTAACCTCAACTGCCTGGGGCTTTGGGACATGAACGTGAAAGTGAGTTTCTGTGCCCCTTTTGGTTAGTGTTAGCTACCAATTCCAAGTTTTCTGATTCTTTTTCCTGCCAAGAGCACTTGGTGACTTCGTGCAGTAGGGATGGATTCACACCGGATTTCTTCTTTAGGCATATACTTACGATTCTGAAAATATCATCATGGAAATGTGCCATACAGTCATGGAAAAGTAAAGGAAATTTATTGATAAAAATGTATACGAACCACGTATCTAGATATTTCTATAAACGCATAGTTTTTTAGCCCACCTCAAACGCGTGTGTAGATGTATGTGTGTGTGTATATATATATATATATACACTTTTTTTTTTTTTTTTTTAACCGCCCTCCAAAGGGGAGTTTTTTCAAAATGCTGGATTCTGTGGATTAGTGTAAACAAACATGTAAACAAACCCTTACAGCCTCAAAAAAACACAAAATCTGGACAGCAATGGCTGATCCATGACCACTAACATCAGTTGTGTGTTTTGCAGCAAATTCTGGATCCCAGCTCGTCTCTCCTATCAGACCAGCTCTCAGCAGCTGAGGAGCCACAGATCTGTTCAGAACAGCTGATCTCACCTGATGACCAGCAACCAGCGGTCTTACCTGCTCACCGGGGTTCACCTGTGCCCTCCTGTGTTGGAAGTGCACCTGAGGCTCATAATCTGGTCTGGCCTGCCTCCCATAGTCTTAATCCGCCAGTCTCTTCTGATGCACAGAAACAGTTGGACTATTCTAATCTCCAGAGTCCTAGTCCACAAGTGCTGTCTGCAATCTGTAGTCTGAGTCTTCCTGTCTCATCCCACAATCAAGATCCACAGTTTGTCAGGATTAAAGAGGAAAACGTCCTTCATGGATATGGACAGAACAGGCAGCCTGGTAGGAACACACACACACTCACACTCACATACACACACACACACCAACGCTCATCAGACCAGACATAGAGCTATAAAGGTAATTAAAGTAATCAACTAATCATGATTATGTCGTCCTAAGATCATGAAAACAGTACAGTTGAGCTGGAGAGCTAGCGGATTATAGAGAGCATGGATTAATGTGAGTGTTTCTTTTGAATGAATAGGTGTGAGTCATTTTCCATTCTCTGCCACAGATGGAGCTGACCTCAGAACAGATCAGGCCGCCTCTGCAGACATTAAAACTGAACAGACCCAGGTGCTGAACTTGACTTTTATTGATGTGTATAATATTGAAATGACACTACATCTCACAGGTCAAAGGAAATAAATTCCACAGTATCAAACTAATAACAACCCCACATCATCAGACATACATTCCTGAGTGTTCATGTCGCTGCAAAGCTTCTGCTAAATATCAGTCACAACCCCACAGCAGTAGAAAAAAATGGATAAAATGCCCTGGCAGCACCAGACTAACCCATAAAAGACTCTTCTCTCTCTCAGACTTCACTGGTGTCTGAGGGTCTGAATCTGCTGGAGGCCCCAGTCTCTGAAGATGAAGATGACGAGGAAGATGGTGGTGATGGTGATGAAGAATATGGAGATTGCAGTCATTTGGGTGAGGCCCCAGTCTCTGAAGATGAAGATGACGAGGAAGATGGTGGTGATGGTGATGAAGAATATGGAGACTGCAGTCATTTGGGTGAGGTTCTAGATTTGTTACACCACACTGTCCAGACAGGGAGCATTTCAGAGCCCATATTGTCATATGAAGTCCTATTCAGTCCCATTGGGGAATATGCTGCTTATAAGATATTCAAATAGTCACTCAACTAGCATGTTTGCCATCTTGCCACAGCCAGCTGAAAAGTTGTATAATAGACTCCTGTTAAGGAAAGTGAAACAGAACGTTGCCACAACCAATCAGCTGATCTGTTAGTTTTACTACCGAATCTTCTTGTAAGCTCTTATCCATCCTAATCATTCAAATGACTGTGAAAGCAATGATAAACATGCTTTGTTGTGTGGAAAAAGTGGAATGATGTGTCATTATCCTGAAATAACTGCATCACTCGATTGGGTGGTTTCCCATGATATTGACCCTCACTGTTAATCAATGTTATCTCTTACATACGTTAGCTACATATTAGCTCAGGATTTCTTAAATGTATTTTAAGAAGTCGTTTTTAAAAAGTTATTGTTATTAGTGACCCTGTTGCTAGTTACTAATAAATTGAAATGTAAACGAAAATGGCAGACATTGCACAACACTTAGCTGCTGGGGAAGTTGGTTTGATTATTGTGAATTGGCCTGAGAGTCGTTAAGGTTTTCACACTTCTCCAGAGTCCAGGTGTTAGAATGTCCTGATGGGCCACTGAATTGCTCATCTGGAACAGCCAACCTTAAACAGAGGAGAGGGCTATGTCATCAGTTATCTGCTATGTACCACGCTCCTTTGAGGTCCCACCCTAGAAGGTACAATCACTGTCCTGATGGCCCATCAGGACAAACCAACACCTGGACTCTGGAGAAGTGTGAAAACCTTAACGACTCTCAGGCCAATTCACACCTGGACCAATGGGCGAGCCCAAGAGGTTTCTCCAGAGATAAATAGTACCTCTTCCCACACCAGAATTAGACCTGACGAAGTCTGTTGTAACAGACGAAACGTTCTCAAGCTCAATAAGAAGTCCAGTTGCCTACAACTAAGCACTTTTGACTAAGATGACCTGGATGAATGAGAATCTTCACAGACATAGCTTAGCTTAGATTACATGTTACTTGAATTAGCATCATGTATCTTTTGTTGTATAATTTAATGATGAAAATGTTCCAGGCACCAAGTCTCAGGCCCAGTTGAAGGGGGTATCAGTGGTGCAAGTGGACTGCTGCTGGACACCAGGAGGACCAGTGAAGGAAGAAGAGAAGGATCAGGATTTGCAGCCCCCTGGTAAGAGACCTGGTAAGAGAACTGAAATAATTCTACCTTGAACGTTTGTAAACCTCCCTCCTGACATCTCAAGTAAGTTGACGAGAAGCATCGGCTGTTTGGCTGTCAATCAAGTACAGCTTACCTGTGTTTGTCAGAAACATTAATGATGCATAACAGATAGTTATTTTGACCAGACAGCTAGTAGCTAGTTAATTGTGTTGAATAATTGTCTAACTGCATTTTTTTTTTCTTTTTGGAAAACAGGGAAAGGATTGACGTGTCATCACTGCACTCAGTGTGGCAAGAGCTTCAGTCAAGAGGGACATCTCAAAGTACACCAGTACACTCACACAGGAGAGAGGCCTTACTACTGCACTGAGTGTGGTAAAAGCTTCACTCGAGGGGAACATCTCAAAGTACACCAGCGCACTCACACAGGAGAAAGGCCGTACCACTGCACTCAGTGTGGCAAGAGCTTCAGTCAAGAGGGAAATCTCATTGTACACCAGCGCACTCACACAGGAGAGAGGCCTTACTACTGCACTCAGTGTGGCAAGAGCTTCTCTCAAGAGGATATCTCAAAGTACACCAGCGCACTCACACAGGAGAGAGGCCTTACTACTGCACTCAGTGTGGCAAGAGCTTCCCTCGAGAGGGACATCTCAAAGTACACCAGCGCACTCACACAGGAGAAAGGCCGTACCACTGCACTCAGTGTGGTAAGAGCTTCACTCTAGAGGGAACTCTCAAACAACACTTGCGCACTCACACAGGAGAGAGGCCGTACTGCTGCACTCAGTGTGGCAAGAGCTTCAGTCAAGAGGGACATCTCAAAGTACACCAGCGCACTCACACAGGAGAGAGGCCTTACCACTGCACTCAGTGTGGCAAGAGCTTTAGTCGAGAGGGAACTCTCAAAATACACCAGCGCATTCACACAGGAGAAAGGCCTTACTACTGCACTCAGTGTGGTAAGAGCTTCAGTCAAGAGGGAAATCTCAAACAACACCAGCGCATTCACACAGGAGAAAGGCCTTACCACTGCACTCAGTGTGGTAAGAGCTTCACTCTAGAGGGACATCTCAAAGTACACCAGCGCACTCACACAGGAGAGAGGCCGTACCACTGCACTCAGTGTGGCAAGCGCTTCAGTCAAGAGGGAACTCTCAAAATACACCAGCGCATTCACACAGGAGAAAGGCCTTACGACTGCACTCAGTGTGGCAAGAGCTTCACTAGAGAGGATAATCTCAAACAACACCAGCGCATTCACACAGGAGAAAGGCCTTACCACTGCACTCAGTGTGGTAAGAGCTTCACTCTAAAGGTAACTCTCAAACAACACTTGCGCACTCACACAAGAAGTTAAAGCACTTGACTCTGGCAAGAGCATAGCTCAAGTGGAACATCTCAACAACATTCAGCAGACACACACACACATATACACACACTCACATACACACACACACACATTCACACGCACACACACATATACACACACGCACACACACATATACACACACACATACATATACATACACACACACATATATACACACACACACACACATATATATACACACACACACACACACACACACATATATATACACACACACACACTTCCACACACATATATGCACACACACACATACATACACACACACACACACACACACATATACATACACACACACATATCTACACACACACACACACACACAGGATGGAGGCCATACCTTCTCTTCAGTGAGGCAAGATATTCACTTGTTGGGATTGTTCAAATAACTCTGTCCAGTACCATTCTTCCTAGACAGTTCCAGTAATGTTCCCTTTTTGTTTTCTAATGGATGGCAGCTAACATTGCTGGGTCGCCTAACCATCATGGATTTGCTTCACACTTTAAGTGAATAATGTACCCAGGACCTATAATGCAAAACATTACCATTGTATCCTCTGTAGTTTTTGAGACATGGGGCCTTTACAAAGGGGGTCTTGTCTGAATAAAAATGTCCATGTTCCATGACCTATGGACTTTTCCATGGAGTCCTTCTGGTACATTTGTGAAACTTTCAGGAAGTACTCTATTGTAGGAGACATCTTTAATTTCTGAGATTATTTCAGGAACTACTCTAATGTAGGAGACATCTTTAATTTCTACTCTATTGTAGGAGACATCTTTAATTTCTGAGATTATTTCAGGAACTACTCTATTGTAGGAGACATCTTTAATTTCTACTCTATTGTAGGAGACATCTTTAATTTCTGAGATTATTTCAGGAACTACTCTAATGTAGGAGACATCTGTAATTTCTACTCTATTGTAGGAGACATCTTTAATTTCTGAGATTATTTCAGGAACTACTCTAATGTAGGAGACATCTGTAATTTCTACTCTATTGTAGGAGACATCTTTAATTTCTGAGATTATTTCAGGAACTACTCTAATGTAGGAGACATCTGTAATTTCTACTTTATTGTAGGAGACATCTTTAATTTCTGAGATTATTCTCTCACAGTTGCACATTTGCCAAGCAAATGCTTTGCTGAAAATAGTAAAAATTATATGATAATTTTTCTATCCATTTCAGACTACTATATCTTGTAGATGAATAACATCAGATCTTTAGTATTTCTGTGCATTACACACACGGTATTGTACATAATTTACAAATCGGTAGATGCGTGGTATAAATCAAATCTTTTGAGCTGTGAAACATTATAGATGATTTAAATAAATTTAGACCTATACTCCAAGTACATCCTTGTACTAAGTACAAGGTATGACAGAGGAAACCATAAAACAATGACACCACCACAAAACCCTTGTTTTATGTTGTATATTCACAAAATATGGGTTTGGTACCAAAAAAAACTTAAACCACATAAATTACTGTATCAAAGATGGGTTTCATGGTCTTGGTGATTTTCTGCCTTGGTTGCTAGGTGTCTTTGTTTCTTTGGTCCCTTGGTTACTATGGCCTGCTTTGTTTACACAGACATGACAACTGTGTTAGATGTAAATTGCAAAATCTTAACTAAAAGGTTCGATGAGGCCAATGCCTGTAGGGAGGTTGACATGCATGACCTCCCCTCCAAGACACACCAGTCAGTATTTGGAGACTGCATCCAGTAAGTAAGTTTGTGTATGTTCATTTGGAGACTGCATCCAGTAAGTAAGTTTGTGTATGTTCATTTGGAGACTGCATCCAGTAAGTAAGTTTGTGTATGTTCATTTGGAGACTGCATCCAGTAAGTAAGTTTGTGTATGTTCATTTGGAGACTGCATCCAGTAAGTAAGTTTGTGTATGTTCATTTGGAGACTGCATCCAGTAAGTAAGTTTGTTTATGTTCGCTGCCCAATATTAACCTCTGAAATTAGGAAGAGCCAACCCACCTCCTGCTCTTTGACGTTGGAGAAAATCTTTAGAAATTTTAAGATTTTGACCATTTAATATGAATTTTGAAACCAATTCATCTATCTGATAGGAAAAAGATTTGAACAAGAAAATAGGGAGACACTGATATAAAAATAAAAACCTTGGCAAAACATTTATTTTAACACAGTTCACTCTGCCAGCTAAAGTCAATTGAAAAATATCCCATCTTTGTAAGTCAGATTTAAGTTTAGAAATCAGTGGAGTAAAGTTCTTATCAAAAAACTCTTTAAAGGCGGGATTATATTAATGCCCAGATATTTAAAACCAGATCTTGAGACGTGAAATGGCAGGACATGATCAGGGATTTGCATTGCCAAATGATTTATTGGTAAACAGTCACTCTTTGACAAGTTCAATTTGTAGCCTGATATCTGACCAAAAAGGTGCAGTAATATTCACTCTTTGTTAGTTTTTCCTTGTGCTGTAGCTTGAATGTTAGCCTCTTTTGTAAGTCGCTTTGGATAAAAGCGACTGCTAAATGCAGAAATGTAAATGTTATTTTTAAACGATCTGTAATAAGTTTTCCAGTTTCCTCCTGAATCTGAGATATGTATTGAGAGGCTGATTTAGACTTTAAATGGGGAGCTGGAAGCCTTCCTGCCTTCTCCCCATGTTCACAAAACACCCCTCGTGACTGGAGTGAAAGTTGTTCTGTTTGTGAGGTTGATATCAAGTTGTATTGAGTCTGTGGACCAACCCTTTCCTGAAAAAGTGATGGAATTGGAGATGTGGAGTATCTACAGTCCAAATCAAATATTGCATCAATCAGCTGTTTTTTTTTCCTCTTATTTTCTCTGCTGAGATAAGCTGAGTGTGCAATTATTTCTCTATAAGCACTACTTTTCCCAAAGTAATGATGGAAACACAGCTTCTGATCTGTTTGTTTCTAAAAAATTATTGATGGCTATAGAGATCAAATTGCAGAACATCTCACCTGATAATAATGTGGTGTGGTGCCACTGAGGTCGACTGTTGTAATTGCGTGTCAAAGATAAGTCTAGAAGCATGGTCTGATTGTGCAATAGCAGAGTATTCAACCTTTTAAACAGAGCTTGATCATTTCCTGTCAATAAAAAGTAATCAGTTCTTGAATTTGAATGGTGTACATTGGGAAAAAAAGAATACTGATGTACAGGCCATCTTACACAGTGTGGCAGATTTAGGGTTAGACCTGTTCAGGTTGGGGTCCATGACACAGTTAAAGACGGTCGAGTTAATCCTCATGTTCGGTAGTGTCAGAAACATTGGCGCTCACCTCCACTTTCCTAGCGACGAACGCCTCTGCATCCGCTGTTGTATCGAACATGAGTGTCTCGCCTCTATGAGTCACCCATAGGCGCCAAGGGTCGAGTAGCCTGAAAGGCTGACCCTTTTGGGAGCGCTGCTTTGACGGTCTTGAAGGCTGTCCGTCTCCCGATGAGCTCGGCTGCAGCCGTCGCTATTATAGAAACTTTGTTACTGAGGGTTGATCTCTCAGCTTTGGGCTTAATGTTGCTTTGGATATTAAGTGATATGTGTATAAGTGATATGAGTAATACCTGTATTAGAAACCTACAACTAATACAAAATATGGCAGCCCGAACACTCACCAGGACTAAAAAATATGAACATATCTCTCCTATCCTTGCTTCCTTACATTGGCTTCCTATTAAAAGTCGAATTGATTTTAAAATACTCCTCCTAACCTACAAAGCCCTCAAGGGCGATGCACCAACATATATTAAAGACTTACTTGTCCCTTACCACCCTCCTAGAACCCTAAGATCCCAAAATGCTGGTCTCCTTGTAATCCCAAGAATATCAAAATCTACGACAGGAGGAAGAGCCTTTTGTTACTGTGCACCCCTCCTACTCATACTACACACTTCGGCTGAACCCGAGAAGGAGTATTTAAGAAAGAGTCCAATTTGGGAAGTTTGGCGTTTGCCTCATCTTTATTTTTCTTTTCTTTCCTCTTTTGGGCTCCACTTTTAGCTTTAAACATGTCGAAATGTCTGCAATATCACTACACGGACACTACTTCTCATGACCTATGTCACGACCACACTGTCCTCCTGCCCCCTGCCTACTCTGGACAGGCTCGTTGAGGGGGGAGGAGGAGCGGAGGAGACGTACGTTTCACTACGTCAGGGTTACGTACGCGCTGCAGATGATGACCCAGAATGCATTACACTTTTAAAAGACAAATTACTCTGTAATAACTACACACTCAAACAGAAATATACGTATCACAAAGGGACAATGTAGCTTAGTTTTAAAACTACAATCGTTATTATATTTAGGTTCATTGTAGTGATGTTTACAAAGAATGATACATGGAAAAAAAACAGGCTTCCAAATACCCACCGTCAGCAACACAATCAATACAATGTCTTGGTATATAAAGCTTGGCGCTGCCGTTCTTTATACATGGTATTGAAATGAGTACATTGACCGCAGCAATTTCACGTGTGAATGAATGTTCATTAATATAAAAGGCCCGTCTGCGATGGGTGGGGCCGTTTAGCAGACGGGGAAAGGCCCTGGGCCCAGGGGCGATTGCCCCGCCCGCCCCGCCCACAGCTCCGCCCCTGCATGTGACGCTTTGGTGTTTCAGCTGTTTAAGGTGGTATTAGTAGTTTATGTTCGCATTCAGACTAATTAGTCATGTGACGCTTTCGTGTTTCAACTGTTTAAGGTGGTATTAGTAGTTTATATTTGCGTTCAGACTAATCAGTCATGTGACGCTTTCGTGTTTCAACTGTTTAAGGTGGTATTAGTAGTTTATATTTGCGTTCAGACTAATCAGTCATGTTTCGCTTTGGTGTTTCAGCTGTTTAAGGTGGTATTAGTAGTTTATGTTTGCGTTCAGACTAATTTGCAAACCTCATAAAACACAGTAAAATAAACTGGTCACATACATGTGATTTGGCATACTGACATTACTACAATAAGTTCTTACAAAACACACACATACACACACACACACAGAGTAAAATAAACTGATCACACACATGTGATTTGGCATACTGACATTACTACAGTAAGTTCTTACAAAACACACACACACACACACAGAGTAAAATAAACTGATCACACACATGTGATTTGGCATACTGACTTTACTACAGCAAGTTCTTGCAAAACGCACACACACACACACAGAGTAAAATAAACTGATCACACACATGTGATTTGGCATACTGACATTACTACAATAAGTTCTTACAAAACACACACACACAGAGTAAAATAAACTGATCACACACATGTGATTTGGCATACTGACTTTACTACAGCAAGTTCTTGCAAAACGCACACACACACACACACACACACAGAGTAAAATAAACTGATCACACACATGTGATTTGGCATACTGACTTTACTACAGCAAGTTCTTGCAAAACGCACACACACACACACAGAGTAAAATAAACTGATCACACACATGTGATTTGGCATACTGACATTACTACAATAAGTTCTTACAAAACACACACACACAGAGTAAAATAAACTGATCACACACATGTGATTTGGCATACTGACTTTACTACAGCAAGTTCTTGCAAAACGCACACACACACACACACACACACACACACAGAGTAAAATAAACTGATCACACACATGTGATTTGGCATACTGACTTTACTACAGCAAGTTCTTGCAAAACGCACACACACACACACACACAGAGTAAAATAAACTGATCACACACATGTGATTTGGCATACTGACTTTACTACAGCAAGTTCTTACAAAAGAAAGGGAATTCAATAGAAGCTTTGACACATTAAATATGAATCACGTTAAAACAGTGTGCATGTGTGTATGAATCACGTTAAAACAGTGTGCATGTGTGTATGAATCACGTTAAAACAGTGTGCATGTGTGTATGAATCACGTTAAAACAGTGTGCATGTGTGTATGAATCACGTTAAAACAGTGTGCATGTGTGTATGAATCACGTTAAAACAGTGTGTATGTGTGTATGCATCACATTAAAACAGAACACCAGACACTTCTTCCAGCTTCTGATCTACAGGTCTACCCTTACACATCTACACACGTGCCCACACACACACACACATTTGAGACACAGACAGACCCTCACACATCTACACACGTGCCCACACACACACACATTTGAGACACAGACAGACCCTTACACATCTACACACGTGCCCACACACACACACACATTTGAGACACAGGCAGACCCTCACACATCTACACACGTGCCCACACACACACACACACATTTGAGACACAGGCAGACCCTCACACATCTACATACGTGCCCACACACACACACACACATTTGAGACACAGGCAGACCCTCACACATCTACACACGTGCCCACACACACACACACACACACATTTGAGACACAGACAGACCCTCACACATCTACACATGTGCCCACACACACACACACATTTGAGACACAGGCAATCTAAAAGTACAAGCCTTTGATCATTAAGTATTTCCAACCAGAGAGCAGTGAAGGCAAGTCGATAAATACAAGAATCCAAACTAACTGCAGTAGCAGATCTGTCCTGCGGGTGATGTCAGTCACTACTGAAACAGCACCCCCTGGAGGTAGAAACTATGCAGTACTGCAGCAGATGGTGGTGTATGGAGCAACCAAGACCAACAGTGCCCCCTTCTGGTCAAAGACTAAAAAGTGTAAATACATTTCAACAGAGCCACAGTGGAGTAGTGCCCAGGACCCAAAGCGGAGTGAAAACAGTGACACTACAGGCAAAAGTATTAAGGAAGTGTGTGTGTACATGTGTGTCAGTGAGTGTGTGAGTGAGTGTGTGTGTGTGTTATCCCACTGAGTAATATACTACAGCTATGTATGTATCCTGATCTCCATAGAGTAGTATACTACAGCTATGTTAGTGGCCTTATCTCCATTGAGTAGTATACTTAAGTTATGTATGGAGTCTTATCCTCATTAAGTCGTATACTACATGTGGCCTTACCCCTTTGAGTAGTATACTGCAACTATGTATGTAACCTTATCCTGTTTAGTAGTATACTACAGCCATAAGACCATTAAGTGTCATAATATGGGAGTGTTCTAGTATTGTATCGGTAGTATACTACAACCATATGACCATTAAGTGTCATAATATGGGAGTGTTCTAGTATTGTATTGGTAGTACTGGTGTCTACACCTGAAGGGTGCCTTTGAATGCTCAACCCCTGAGAACCACAGTGAGTAGCCACGTGTGTTAAAGGTTCTATAAATGTTCTACAAACGCAAGAAAGTTCTAGTATAAATACATCCAGTGATTTAACGTGGTAAGGGATTTTAAAACTTCAATGGTGCAGTCCAAAGCACTATACTGGCCTGTTACCAGGTTGTTGTGGGAACGTTGCGAGTTGGTTTTGAGTTGGTGGAAAGAAGTTGTGAGTCGGTTGTGTTCAGACAGTAATCAGGTTGTAGGTAGATTGTAGAAAGGTTGTGAATTGGTTTTGAAAGTGATGGTGATGAAGAATATGGAGATAGTCGTTTGCTGGCTGAGTTGATTTTTGTCAGTTAGATTATTGATACTTATCACACGGCTTGGCAACATTCTACGGTCTGGTATTTCTTGATACAGACCGTTGCTAAGTATAACAGACTGCTGGTAAGGAAAGTGAATCTGAGCGTTGCCACAACCAGTATTGGAACGTCGTAAAAATAAATGGCGTTACTAACGGTGTTATTTTTTTCAGTAATGAGTAATGTAATTAATTACTGTTTCACAACAATGTTCATAACCAGTCAACTCATCTGTAAGTTAATGGACTACCATTTTTTGCAGATGCTATTATCCTTCGTAATCATTAAAATGACTATGACAGTATTGTTAAAGATGCCTTGTTGTCATGTTATTCATGTATTCAATAATTAAATAGCCGTAAGCCGGATAACGTTCTGCGAGTGAGTTATTCTCGTTGAATAACTCGTTCACTATGCTGGGAGCTAGTCCACTATAATGAACCTTTTGCAGAATGCTATCCCTTACATTCATTAGCTACACATTAGCTAATTACCCCGGACTTAGTAAAGTGCAGTCAAGTCAAGATTCCAAATCGGGAACTCAGGCTACGGTGAAGCTGACTGAGTTGATTGGATTTGTGTCAGACTGATACATACGTTACCACCTCAGCTAATGTTACCATTAATCCAGCGTTTCTCAAAGTGTGGGGCGGGCGCGGAGGTATTGCAAGTGGGGCGCATTAAATCGGATGATTTTTTTTTTTTTGCATTCTTTATTAATACCTTTCTGTTTTGCCAGTAAATTAAAACACACCCTCACAGTGAATTCACTAATTGCCCTAAACATGTTAAAAGAATACTAGATAGGAAAACCAGAAAAAAAAATCCTTCATGGAATCGTTATGCGAATAAGAATTACGCGTCGGCATATTAATTGCGGCGGAATAATGACAACAATACAACAGGACGGTAGACGTTTGTATATCGTTTCAAATTGAAAATGGACAAGTTTGTTACAAGGGCCACAAAAGTTGGCGATTCTACGCCAACAGAGAAAGAAAAGGCAAACCAATCAAAATGCCAACCAAAAAGAAAATATGATGAAGCATATCTTGCTTTAGGATTCACTGTAATTGAGGTGGGTGACGAGGAGCGACCCATGTGTGTTGTGTGTCTTCGACAACTGGCAGCAGACAGTATGAGGCCTAACAAATTGCGTAGACACTTAAAGACCTCACATCCAACTCACGTTGATAAACCCATCACTTTTTTCCAACGTAAACTCACCGAATCCCGTCAGCAGGAAAAGCGAATGGCGAAAGCTTGCGTCAGTGAATAGGAAAGTACAAATGGCATCATACAGTCACATACAGAGTTGCCCAGTGCAAAAACCACACACGATAGCTGAGCAACTTATTCTCCCCGCTGCTGTTGACATGGTGTCAATTATGCGTGATGAGACAAGCGCTGCGAAATTGAAAATGATACCCCTGTCAAACGACACAGTTGCCAGACGAATTCGCGACATTTCCAGTGACACTGAAGCACAACTTATTGGAAAACTGAAAGAAAATCGTTTTGAAATACAAGTGGACGAAGCCACAGACAGCAGTAAAAAATGTTTGTTCATATCTTATGTCCGCTTTGTAAATTCAGAGTCACTGTCACTAAACGAGGATTTGCTTATTTGCAAATCTATGCCAACAAGAGCCACGACTGAGGAGCTCTTCAAGATTATGAGCAGGTACTTCACAGAACATGAGCTGAAATGGGGAAATTGCTTGGGGTTTTGCTCAGATGGTGCACAGACTATGGCAGGGCAAAGGAAGGGACTTTAGGCATTAATCAAGAGGGCCGCACAGGCGCGCAGTGGACGCACTGTATCATATATAGGGAAGCGCTGGCTTCAAGACAGCTCAGCCCCAAACTAAACGAGGTTTTGACAGCGATTGTGCATGTGGTCAATTTTATCAAAACGCGACCTCTGAAAGCGCGTCTGTTCTCTGCTGTTTGTGAGGAGAGGGGAGCTGATCATACAGCTGTGTTGTTTCACAGCGAAGCAAGGTGGCTCTCCCGAGGCAAAGTCTTGTCTCGCATCTTTGACCTCAGAGCGGAGGTTCGGGTCTTTTAGGAAGAAGAGCGCATGTATGAGGCAGCGGCCAAATTTAGTGATGAACTGTTTCTGATGAAACTGGCTTACCTCAGTGATGTATTTGCAAAGCTGAATGAATTAAATCTTCAGCTTCATGGCAAAGACAAGCACCTACCTCACCTGGCAGACAAGATCACTGCGTTCATCCGAAAGCTCGAGCCATGGGAGAAGCGCATCGATCAAGGACATACCGAAGTCTTTGAGAATCTTACTGAAGTCGCACAAAGCATCGATTCTGGTGCCACCACAGTGATCCCTTGCATACAGCAGCACATCACGGCATTGGGAGGATTGTTTAAAAAATACTTTCCCAACAGTGCTACACAATATGACTGGGTTTTGGACCCATTTAATGCAGCAGGTAGGTTTAATATTTTATTTCACCCTTATATTGTAGGCTACATATTTATATAGCCTACTATACCTACCCAATTGTCCTAATTTTGCTTTGGGATAAAATAAATGAAGTATCTCTATCTATCTATCTATCTATCTATCTATCTATCTATCTATCTATCTATCTATTTATCTCTCTGTCTGTCTGTCTGTCTGTCAAACAGATTTGTGTTTATTATGTGCAATGACAAATAAAGTATTTCATTTCTTTCTGCAGCTCCAGCTGATTTTAGCTCTGCTGAAGAGGAACAACTGATTGAAATGACCTCTGACTCCACCCTGAGGTTAAGATTGACATCTGAGACACTCAGTTTCGGCTTAAAGTGGAAAGGCAGTATCCACTCATTGGGCAGAGAGCTGTGGGCATTCTTCCTCCCTTTGCCACATCCTATCTCTGTGAGATTGGCTTTTCAGCAGTTGCTTCACTGAAATCAAAGTACATGTAGAGGCCTAAGTAGAGTTCATGTCAGTGTGAATTGCAATTAATGTAACAAATATAGATAATTTCATTCAAGTTAATAATTTCATTTGGAAGTTCATATAATGGTTAAAATGTTTAATAATACTCAAAAAGCTTAAAAGCATACTAGAATTCATGTTTACATGGTATGTGGTACATCATGATAAATAGTGTACTGTCTCTTTAAGAATGGGCCAACTCTGGCTATGTTAGGTTGATCGTAGCTTTTTTTATGCAGATCTTGAGAGCTATGGAAGCGTACGGTTTTCCTACCTGCGGCTGCTGTTAAATTCTAACTGCTTTTATTTCATTAGCAACTAAACAAGTGTATAAGTCAGCTCACGTTCTGTTTTTTTGTAATCCGAAACTAAGGAATAAAAACGGAGGTTTTTCATCTTTTATTTCAGCGTTTCTGTGGTGGATTTGTGAACTGTGTTGCTCAGCTAATGGACACTGCCAATGGGACTAGCTTCTTGGAGTACTGTTAGACAGTTTGTGGTGTAAGCCATCGCATAGCTCAAGATTTCAAACCTCTACAATAGTAAGAAAACCAGCTTGACGTTGGACAACAGGCCTTATGGAGAGGTTTGCGGAAACTGGAACGTGGATAAGGATTCAAGGAGGGACTGACTTTCTCAACTAGCCTGATCATGCGCTGTGCTCATGGCCAGTAAGAGTTCAGTGGATTGCTACCACTTGACTATCATCTCCCAACAGAGCTAGTCTGAATTTGATCCCATTGAGCTTGTTGTCTCATTTTAACCTGTCCACTCAGCAAACAGAGAGGTATTGTGAATGCAGAGCTACAATGCTATCAGTCAATGCAAGCTATCAGTCAGGGGCTGATCCAATCTTTTTAAACATAAACACCTCAAGCAAGCAATTGAAACTCACTACTGAATGTCCAGACCCTCTGTACAAAATGAAAGTGTAGAACGAGGGTCTGGTTTTATTACCAGGCTAGATAATTTGTGACATGTCATCTTTATAGTTTAGGCTACTTTGTTGGCCTACAACTAAGCTTTTTCTCTCTTGTTTTGTTGCGCTGTAAGCCTACATTCTTTTTTCAGCTCCACTATAATCTTGCGGGCTTGTTTTTGAAGAGTCTGTTGCGTTGCTCCTCCTGACACAGTGACTATCTTCGAGGATCTAGCAGGTGCAGGCGAACTCTTACAAACAACAGTGCTGTGTTAATCTCTCCATACAACAAAATCAAGTTGTTAGGTTGTTGATTTCAACCTTGCAATAGTATCAAGTTATGTTTACACATATATGCATAGTCCCCCATTGTTCAACTCAGACGTTAGATGTGCAAGCGTATTGATTTGACCCTGTCGTATGTAACTTATTACGTAGGTCCAGGTCCTTGTGTTGATAACACTCAGGTTGTTGCTCCCCCCATTTCACCCCAGACATCACCTATGACCATCCTTTTTTATACTCAGTAACCATATGCATGTGAATAAAGTTTCCTTTTATCTGTTTATATTGTCCCTGTCAAAGGTCCCATGCTTCTCTTTCTGCATCTGGATTGCCTTAACATTCTAAAGCTTGTAATTAAAGTTCTAGAACTTTAATAGTTCTAGGGTTCCAAGTTGCCATGGTGCCATCAACACAACAATTTTTGTTCTTTTTGTGAACTCTCATGTCCACTGGGGGTAAGTGTTTGTCCTGAAGAATATTAGTATGTATGTGTATGTATGTATGTATGTATAATTTACTGTACACTATGTGTATCAGTGTTTGGATACACATGAGGTAGTTTTAAGTCAACTAGTTCTGCTGTAGGTGAACAGCTAGTGGAAGGTTCACTGCTTTGTTATAGATTGTGGTCATGAGTGCAACATTAATGCTGTCAATGGAACTCTAGTATTGCCAAGGTGAGACTAGTTCATTCACTGAATCTGATTCTGTGCCCAGTGTGACTGCAGTGCTGGTGCTACTTTACTGACATCATTTGCCACTGTGATGTCATAAAGGCAATTTATGTTGTGTTATGTTAGAGTTTAGCTTGGAGTCATTTGACATGAAGACACCGAACATGTAACATGGAAGATGACTTTCTCTTCAGGTTTCATATAGCCTACATAGGCCTATAGGCTACTGCTGAGAGAACACAAAGGTAGGCTAATGGCAGTCATTTCAATTCAACATAGACTTCTGTATTTACTTCTGTGAGGACTATATATCAGATTCTTGTAAGCCTATAAAATGAGGATGGATGGATGGACAGATAGATAGATGGATAGATAGATGACCATTTAACATTTATTCAGTGTTGAACTCACTGTTGAAACAAAACTGAATTATATTTTGGGTATAAAAGATGAATCAGCGTTGATATCTCTCTGTTGTTTCTCATGTTGCAGTGTAACAACAGTATCTCAGTGTTGAATAATGGTTGGGTTGATTTAACGTTGAATTTTAGTGATGATAGAATTTCATTGTCATTTAAGTTGAACTGACAATATTTCAACCATATTTCAATATGGTTCAAATTAAAATTCTGCCATAAGACAGTTGATAGAGGCTACATAAAGCAAAAAACATCATTAAACTAGCTATAAATGAGAGTAAAATGTCACAAGGTACATCATAGCAACACCCTTCTCTTCTGGGATAGGACAGATTACTCATAATTCATTCAATCTAACATCCAGGCTCCTTATGCCCAAAGTGAATTCCATGTCTGGTCAATTCCATGATTATGCAAATTTTAGAATATAATGCATTAAATTATTGTTATTGTTATTCTTATTCTTATTCTTATTATTATTGTATAAGCCTCAGTTAAAAGGGTAATCAGTGGTGGTCCCTATATATAAGATTACCCTGTAACATACTGGCAAGAAAGGTAAATAGAAAATAATTTGTCAACAATAAGGCCACACCACAGAAATATAGGTTAGCAAATATTTATGTGATCAGTCACAAGTGCTGCAAGTTACTCGCAACCTTGAAGCTACAATTTTGCCCACACAAACCAGAGCCATGGCTCTGCTGCATAGGGCGGTGGTAGCGTAGTGGTTAAGGAACCTGGCTAGCGTGCAAGTAGCCTGAAAAAAAAAGATATGGGTTCGAATCCCGGCTGCCACCGTTGTGCCCTTGAGCAAGGCACTTAACCCTCAGTTGCTCTAGGGGAGACTGGCCCTGGACAATTGATAGTTGACAAAAGTTGTAAGTCGCTTTGGATAAAAGCGTCTGCTAAATGTAAATGTAATGTAAATGCTGCAAACATGCTAATCTGCATTATGACATCACAGCATGACTATGACATGGCTATGAATATACAAGATTGTCTATTGGACACCAGTTTTCAGGCTTTTTGAAAATAGTTTAATACTGCCTAAGCACAAAATCTCAATACAGGATGAGGTAGGTGGATATGTCTCAGCATCTCAAATTATTATGTTTCACTTTTTCAGGCTTCGATCACTTAGATCACTAATTCAGAATGCAGAAAGTTGATCAATAATATTAATAATTTTACAATGCCATTAAATGTGAATTCAATTAAGGGCCGGGATTATCCAGTTTAGAATTCTAGTTTTTCATCATGTGGAAGAGACCATAATTGCGTCTCAATAAAGTAGGATAATGGTTTTTATAGTTGCACTATTGTCTGAAAATTTGATGATTATAGGGTAATGATGTCATTGTTCTGATTCAAATTGAAATTGTGTTCCAACTTCCAATTCTAATTCTGATTCTTCCAGATTATCGTGAGCTGCTCCATTAGCACATCTGCTACTGGTGAGATGAAATAGATGATTGAGATGGTTGCAGAATTGATTCAATAAGGTGAAACTGTGGATTTAATGAACACAAGCAAAGGCAGCAGGTGAAGGGTTGTGCTTGTGTCCCTATTAAACGTTTAAAACTTTGGTGACCAGCACATGTTTGGTTTAGAATGTTGTGAAAATGAACATTTAAAATAATGAACATAATGTTTACAGAATAATTATTTGTCTATAGACTAGTATTCTAAGTGTTTGTCTTTGAGTGTTCAAAACCATTGAAAAATTATTGTATGCATTCAACCCCATGGGGCATACTTGAAATCAGGCAAATTCTGATATTAAAACAATCATTCAATCATAGCAGTAACTAGTCAGAAGCTATTGTATAGACCCACAGTTCTGAAATGGGGGAGAGGTATAGAACCCTCAGAGTTCTTAGAACACAGTGACCCAATATTACTGAGGACCCAGACTTATCTTTGAGAGTGTGTGTGTGTGCGTGTGGTGTGTGTGTGTGCATGTGTATGCATGCATGCATGCGGTATGTTTGTGTGTGTGTCTTCAGCTAGGTCTGCTCCAGCCATGGCCCTGTCGTCTATCTCGGGAGACTCCTCCCCGGAGCCTGGGGTGTCTGCGCGGGTGCCTGTGGAAAAAGACTACTGCATCTCTGGGCTTCAGCAGGACTTTTTGTTTCTCTCCAATTACCTGGCGGGACTCAGTGACCAGTACGTATCAACACTCTATCACACAGATACAGCCTATTGTTATTATTGTTATTGTTATTATTATTATCATGCTAAGTAGGCCTAGCCTAGAATTTTTTTTCTTTTTAAGTTAACATGCATTTTTGCATTTTTTAAGAAACCCTGCTCAAAAAATTCATGTTAACTATAGAGGCACCTCTATGATTCTATGATTCCCTCCACATATGTGCAATGCTAACCATAATTTATATTTCCAACAGGGAATGGGCTAACTTCAATGCCATCATGGTCAATCCTGTGAGTATCATCACTGCAGGGTCAGATAGTCCAACTGTACTGCTACATCTGATACTGGACTTTTACCCACACAATCATGTTGTAATATGAAGTTTAGATGTGATGAATGGTGTGGGGTTGCCAACCGTTCTGTAAAATAGGGATTTGTTCTATACTTGGAAGCTAAAAGACGTGTTCCGTACTGAACACATAGCTGGCAACCCTACAATGGTGACGGTAATGTAGCAGTAGGTTATCAATAGACGCAGATACACGACCTTAAAGGAGAACTCTGGCACATTTAAACTTTGTTTTTTGTTAGAGGGCAATTATGTACTTTCATTCAGTACAAACGTGACAATAAATGTTTTCAGTAATAACAAGCTAGCATGCTAGTAGCAGAAGCACCTACAAAACGACTACCAGGGCAGATGCTATACGTCAAAATAAAAGCCTAACCTGCTCTGCTAGCTGTGTTTTGTAGTGCTAAGAATAATAACAGCCTAAACATAAAAATTTTAAGTTAACTGAACAAACTTTACTTTAGCCCATGCAGCCAGAGAAGTCCTGCTGTCTGATTATTAGCTAACTAAAAAGCTAGCGATAGCCATGGTAATGTAGACAACATGACTGATGTCAGTTAAAATTAACATTTCCATGTCAAGTTCATTTGCAACAACATACAAGTTTAATCAAAGTCCTTAGGAGCTAGTGAGCTAGCACATATTACTAGCGCATATTCCTACCGTAACCCAGTCAAAATTGGTTTGCCATGCTAATGTTAGCAAGCTAGCTAGCCCGGTTAAGTGATAAAATTAATTATTTATCCTGTGTCCAAAAATGTGAGTCATTGGTATCACACACAAGCAATGACAATAAAACAAGACACACAATTAGATTTATCTGCTTATCAAAAGAAAATGTTAATGTTATGACATCTGTGATGCCCCTATTTAGAAGACCTGAACTGTATCCTGTTGTATTACAACTGGTGAAGTCTAGAATGCTTCAGCTTGTGTTCTAAAGTATTTTGATTAAGCTATATCAGGCTAGCTATAAGCATTAACAACTATAACATGTTAGCTGTATGAACAACTACTGACACATTGGCCGTTTCTTAAATCTCAGACTATTATGGGTGCACCTATATGTAGCGCGCAGTGTGCACTGCGCACTTACTGCTGTAGGGTGCATTTTTGACGTTAAGTGTTGTCCCAAATGGAGCACTTACTTATAACACTTTGGCCATTATCAGTGCATCATCCAGGTACTTTCAGTGCATTGAGTTTCGACATGATTGTCAGTGTGAACGCACTATGCACTAAAACATAGTGTTTGAAGTGTACAAGTGGGCGATTTGAGACACAGCCATTAGCTGAAGGCATTATCATGTCCACTTCCCAGTGCAGATAGCTGCAAATACGGCAGGGCAAAGTCCCAGCTGATTACAATGACACTTAAACTATAATCAAGGTCCATCGAAATGACTGTTCGCTAGGTTTCAAAGTGGCTAAAATCTTGATTGTTTTCACTCTCCATGAGACAGCTGCTGTTCAGTGGCAAAACATGTTATACTGCAACAGGGTGCCTTTATGGGTCTTGGCTAATTTGCAACAGTCACCCGTGAAATGTGAGACAGATGTTTATTCTACCCATGTGACACAGGTGTTTGTTCTACTCATGCAAAACAGGTGACCAAATTGGAGTTTTTCACCCTTCTGACTACCTTGGTGAAGCACGTAGACCTGACCTCAGTGCAGCTGCTCATCCCTGCTCTCCTCAAGATGAACAGGGAGCATAGTGAGCACTCATTTGTTAATCCAGCCACTTCTCGACCTCCACAAACAGAAGAGAAGGGTATCAAACTCTTCAACAACGGGACCCTCATTAAAATCATACCCAACAAGGGGAGCAGCATGACATCGACTCCGTCGATGTGCAGCGCTCAACCCAAAATACCTTCAACCACAAATGTTGAAGATGAGGAGGGTATTAAATTCTTTAATGATGGGGTCCTCGTTAAAATCATCCCCAGGGGTGGAAGCAGCAGGGCATCAACTGCCTCGAGAAAGTTGACTGATTCACAAAAGGGGTAAGTTGTGCAGACAGGTCAAAATGATTAAATGAAAAATGAACTGCTGTACTCTTGACATCATGCATGATGAAATTACAATGTTTTCAAGCTTTATAAGCTACAGAAAAATAAGTCAAGTATTTATGTATATTTCAAGGTCACAGTCCCCTACACTTCATAGACTTGGCCTCACAGATGAAGACCTAAAATGCAGCGTTCAAAATGCGCTAAAGGAGATGCAAGTGATTGGCTCAATCAGTGACGGATTCACAGATCAGCTGGTTGATGCCATTGTGAAAGAAATTGGCCTCACCCTAAAGGCAGGTCTGGCTGAGGTGAGGGCAGCCATCACAACATCCCAGAAAAACACAACTGCTCTCCAGAAGAAGGCTTGCACTGAACAATTGGTCCAAAACATCTCTTTCAAGCTCAGTGACTTCCTCGGCGCACAAGACCAGGCCAACGCAGAAGTGAGCCAAATTGATTTGACGTCAGGCTCAACTGTTGGGAGGGCCATGGTCACAGTAGTCCAGTCTATGGAACACCGTCTAAATGATCGGGAGTACAACAGCCCGGTTAAAACATGTCTAGCAGGCATGCGGAGGGCTGTAAAAGCTCTAACATGCCAGTATGCATGCGGAACTGTTCCCTCTCAGCAAGAACATACAGAGAGTGATGGCAATAACAAAGGCATGCGCTGTGACAGTCAAGTGTCTGGGCTGAGCATGAAAACTGTTTCCAGTGAGGCATTTCGTACCAAGGCCCAGAAAGCAGTTAGGGATGTGCTCACTGGGAAGTTCAATGAACGTCACTCTGCTCTGGAGAAGCCTTCCAGCGACTCCATTGAAGCTGAGAGTGACTTGTTCTCTCTGTGTCCTCATCCTGTCGAGGAAGCTGCCACTGTCCTCATTCAGATGTTCGTGAAGGAGATGAAGAAGGTAGTTCAGTCTGCTGACAGTACAGATGAGCCCACATCTCCTTGTGAGGGCAAATCAGTCATCCAGGCTCAACACAGAGTGTCTTCACGTGTCTCTGGCCTTAACAATACAAAGGCACAGAGAGCGGCGAAGATGATTTACAAAAAAATCAGAAGTACACTGAGGGAATTTTTTAGACACCTGTCTCTTCAGGAAAGTGTCAGGAGTGACCAAGTGCTTCCTATAGCCAGACCAGTAATACCAGCCCCCCATAAAGAGCAAGACCTCCATAAAGTGCAGAGTGTCAGCGAATGCCCCTTGACCTCACAGCAGCTGGACACCTGCACCAAACAGGTTCTAAAGGTAGTCCTGGACTCCTACTTCTCTGGGTGGGAGCAAAAGGAACAACTGACAGCAGGTAACAGCTGCTTTTTCAACAGTGTAATTGCCCAGTTGACAGAAATGGCTGGCTCCGCTTCTGTACCTGGTATTGAGGACAGTTATCTATCCTTGAGTAAAGACACTGGAAGGCTCAGAAAGTCTTGCCTAAATAGACTCTCCAGTGTTCAGTTCCAGATTAATGCCTGTGATGCAGTTACTGATGTTCTCATCGCATCTGTGCACAGCTACACCTCCTTGAGATTGTGCGCGCCAGAGAATGTTGATGAGTGCAGGGAACCATGGGATAGTGTTGCCTGTCAAGACATGGATGCTCTGGTGACAGAAATCGTTGATCAGTTTGTCAGTAATGTACAGGACTGCACCAGAGAGCACCTTCCAGCTCCACGTTCTGCCCACTCATCCAAACTGAATATGGCAGCTTCAACAACCAAACTTGGCATATCAGATAAGAAATCCATTGACACAGCATCAAACATGTACCAAAATCTGCTGAGCAAAATTGGCACATTTTTCGCTCAGTGTTCTAATTGGTGTGACGCCCCAAGGAAAGCATCTGATGGCAAGCATATGACAGGCACTGCAAGTGTAGAGGCTCTCGATGCAACACAGATCACCGATGAGGCTCTGCTTGCTGACCAGAAAGATGTAGGGGACCTTGACAGCTGCACCAGAGAGGTCATGTCCACGCTTCTCATGGTGCCAGAAGAAGGAAGCACAAAGGAGGAGGCCATCATTTCAATGAAAGGGTCTCCTCCTTTTTCAGTGACAGAAATGGACATGGCAATGGACTCTGTCAGTCTAAACATGGCTGATGAAAAAGATTTTGACTCATGTGTTCCGAAAGACTTCAGTGACTCCATGGCGTCACTAACACAACTAATTGAGGAGGTTTTCGGAGCAGAGGGGAATCCATCAAATGCTGTTCAGTCAGAAAGTGAGTTATTACTTCAGTCAATCACGGATGACTTGTCAAGACCCTTTAACTCCCCAGCAACAGCAAAGATGGTCGCTCGGGAGGTGGTTGAAGCCATTGTTGATGGAGTATTGAGCAATTTAAGATCATCGCCATCCTCTAACGCAGTGGACCCCACCTGCCCTGAGATGCCAGAAGGCTGTGAGAAGACTTTACCCAGGCAAGCAAATGACCAAATGGGGAGTCATCTTTATAATAATATCTGGACCACCACTTCCAGGATGTTCAGGTCCTTACGACAAAAAGTTAAAAATGCATTCTTAAAGGACCAGGCATTTTCCATGCTTTGTAGTAAAACCTCAGGGGGGCCTTATGTGTGTGCCAAGAAAGCCATTAGCAAAGCGCTAATTGACATCCAAAGGACCCTTGTCAAGTCAGAGTATGATCAGAATCTGGATGACCTGCAGATTATTCATGACGTCATAAACTCCATGTTGGCCAACATTGGAGACGAGACAATGGTAGAATCTACAGAGGGCACCACTGAGAAACGTACCAGTAGTCACATGACCAATGGCCAAGTTTGCTGCATCACCCGGCAAGCAGTTGGTAGTGTTGTCCAAATGGTGACGAGCAGGATTGACTCAGAGGGTAGTGGGTGCTCATTGCCTGCTATGAAGGAAGGAGGTCTCTGCACAGTTGCCAAGAAGCTCACAAGGTCTCTGTCCCTGGTTACAGTGAGGTCCTCCACCCAAGACCTCACTGATCAAATCTCTTGGGTCTTCATGAACGGCAACAAACTACCCACAGCTCGCAGGTCTATTTCAGACAGTGTTCTCTTGGAGCTGGGGCGTGGCAGTGCATCAAAGAGGCGTATGATGCTCTCTAAGCTAGTGAAGCTCTATGCTGAAGAGACAGTGAAGCACTACCTGCTCCCTCATTTTAATCTGCCTCCCACACTGGGGTTTTTTAATCAAGGCGGCTCATCACAGCCAGTTTCATCACCAGTGAGCTCTCCCAGCTCCTCATCCAGACCAGCACTGGCAAGACCAGCTGAGCCAACCGGCCTGAGGTCCCCACCAAAAATACTCAGCGACATTTTGAGCCTTGTCATCAAAACCATGGTTAGTGATGTCATGAACAGCCTTCCGCTGGCTCTGGAGTCTGGGAACAACAATGTGGAAGACCAGGTGGACCGTCGGTCACTCAAACCCTCTATTGAGGACCTACTGAGCACCCAGAGCTCAGGAGCCTCTTCACAGGAACCGGGCTTTCACAGCGACTGGCCTAAAGACGCCATTCCTTTCTCCTTTCCGACGATCTTGCCAGTGGACGCTAACAACTACGCCGGCTTGGTCACTCTGCTGGTTGTTCGGCTGCTGACGCAGATGGACAATAAGGGCCTGCAGTCTGATGACGTCCTTGAGAAATCCTGCCAACTGGTTGAGAAGGTCCTGTGCATCTTTGAGGTCATGTCTGGGTGTTCAAGAAATGACCCGTTTCCTCTCAGCGCCAGAATCCACAGGGCCTACCGAACTGTCTACAGCAAGCTCCTGGAGACGTTTGGCAGCAAAGAGAGCCTCCAGAGGGCGATGGACTCAGAGGATCCTTCCTTTGAGGAGACTCTGGTGTCCTCACTCACCAAAGAGCTCCTGAAGATGAGCAAGGAGGCTGGAAATGCCAAACCCACTTCCTCAAACAAGGAAGCAAAGGAGGCTAAGACAGATTCCTGTGAATTTGGAAAGATGAAAAGGAACAAGAAAGGAATTCTGCGGTTCCTACCAAAGATTCCAAAATTCAAGATCTTCCAGAAGGTAGGCCTAAATATTTTGCTTGATTACAACATTGTCACTGATCATTTTTATTTATATCCAAACTGAATTCGGAGATATTGATAATACCTGCTCTTCATTCAGAAATCCAAATTAGTCAGCATGGAAGATCAACTGGCCTCTGAAAAGCACTACACTAGTAAGTTCAACAATAGGCTACTGAAATTATGTAGATGAGTGAGCAGAACACAATTCAATAACCTATACTAGTTCATTGCAATGTTAAGTAATGTTTAAAATATCAAGTTATACCAAGAACTGTAATTTTTTTCCTATGTTCAGGATGAGGTAGCAAGTCCACATTTTCCATCCTTTTGGGGATATCGTGTTGATTATGGCTTTGTTTTGTGGACATGGTCTGATAAATGTCATGGGGCATTTCCCGCTTTAGTAAAACCGGAAACAGAAACCTCATCTCTCATCTCCTCTCCTTGTTCCCTTCTTCAGTGTGCCCTACAAGCGCTGTTCCACCAGGAGAGAGTTCTACCACCTCAGAGCAGAAGTCAGGAGGTCGCCATGCCAACAGAGGCTTCTCTCTCTTCAGGAAGCTGTCTGCAATGATGAGGAGGAAGTCCAGGGTCACCCCTGAATAACCTAAGGACCTCTTCAAATTCAACAAGTCACAGCATTATTTCTTTTTATTTCCATATTTTTATCAAATTGACCACTGAAAGTGCAGCATTGATGTTATTGCTATTTAATCTCCTTAACCTCATCAAATGCCCAATAAAAATCAACTGATCGTTACTGACATCGTCATGTAATTTTTGTCTGTTCATTTTTCCTCCCGGTTTCATGACCATTATAGCCTACTGTTACATTTATGTGCATCTCTCTCTTTTTCACACACACACACGTGTCGGTCTGTCAGGAGGCCTGTGTCCTCTCTCGAGTATGTGTTCTGTTTTGCCAGTGCTACAGTGAGGTTTAGCTGAAATGGTAACATTTAACCAATCTAACTCCAATTCCATCAACAGTTAACTAAAATTACTAATACAGCTCAAGAATTCTTCTCTGTTTTGTTTGACAATGACTAGTTCAGTGATGGGAAATGGGCTACGGTGACCAGACATCCCCAATTTCCGGGGACAGTTCGCATTCTATCTTAAGACGCATTCTATTCCAAAAATGACTTCTGCTGTCACAAGTCACTGTCAGTTCTGAATCAGAGCACTGATTTCATCAATCAGAAGAATGCTGTCTCGGTGTACTATCTGTCGGAGACAACATGGTGCAACAGGCACACAAATGATGGCAGACTTCCCAAGAAACAGAGTTCTACCGAACGAACCACCCTTCACCAGAACTGGTGTGGATTTATTTGGGCCATTCAACATCAAGCGTGGAAGATCATCTGTAAAAAGATATGGGGTGATATTTACCTGCCTTGCATGTCGGGCGGTCCACATAGAAATGGCAACATCATTGGATGAACGGACTCCTTTATCCAAGCTCTGCGTCGCTTCACTGCTAGAAGAGGTCAGGTGAAGGAAATGAGGTCTGACAACAGGACCAACTTTGTTGGAGTCGACCACGAGCTTAGAAAGGCAATAAAGGAGTGGAACACTTCACAACTTGAGAACAGCCTGCTCCAACGTGACATCACATGGTTGTTCAATCCACCATCTGGATCCCACCACGGAGGTGTGTGGGAGAGAATCATCCGCTCCATCAGGAAAATCATGGGAGCCACACTGAGAGAACAAAGCTTGGACGAAGATGGTCTTCAGACATTCTTCTGTGAATGTGAAGCCATCCTGAATAGTAGGCCTATTACTACGACTTCTAATGACATTAGTGATCTGGAAGCTCTTACCCCACAGCACCTGCTCCTGCTCAAGACTAATCCCAATTTACCACCAGGTCTCTTCCATAAGGATGATATCTACGCACGTAAGAGATGGAGGCAAGTCCAGTACATGAGTGATCTGTTCTGGAAACACTGGGCCAGGGAATATTTGCCTCAACTCCAGAAGAGACAGAAGTGGAACCAGCACGGAACTTCAGCACTGGAGACGTAGTCTTGATCATCGATGAATCAGCCCCTAGGGAATCATGGCTGATGGGAGGAATTGTTAAGACTATGGAGGATGAGCATGGAATAGTTCGCAAGATTCGAGTCAAGACAAAGACAAATGAACTTGAGAGGCCGATAACCAAACTCGGCTTACTTCAAGAAGCAGTATGAAACGGACTATTATTTTGGTTTAGAAGAAAGACATTTAAAGTTGTAATTGTTTCTAGGATAGGGGCCGGGTATGTAGAGGCCAAAGTAGAGTTCATGTCAGTGTGAATTGCAATTGTTAAAAATATAGATCATTTCATTCAAGTTAATAATTTCATTTGAAAGTTCATATAATGGTTAAAATGTTAAATAATACTTAAAAAGCTTAAAAGCATACTAGAATTCACGTGTACATGGTATGTGGTACATCATGATAAATAGTGTACTGTCTCTTTAAGAATGGGCCAACTCTGGCTACGATAGGTTGATCGTCGCTTTTTTAAGGCAGATCTTGAGAGCTATGGAAGCATTTAGGCATTTGGTGAAGCGTCTGGTTTTCCTGCCTGCGGCTGCTGTTAAATTCTAACGGCTTTTATTTCATTAGCAACTAAACAAGTGTATAAGTCAGCGCACGTTCTCTTTTTGTAATCTGAAACTAAGGAATAAAAACGGAGGTTTTTCATCTTTTATTTCAGCGTTTCTGTGGTGGATTTGTGAACTGTGTTGCTCAGCTAATGGACACTGCCAATGGGACTAGCTTCTTGGAGTACTGTTAGACAGTTTGTAGTGTAAGCCATCGCATAGCTCAAGATTTCAAACCTCTACAGTACAGATCTCAGCTTGACGGTGAGCATGACTTGAGAGTGGCAGTATCAAGCATTCAACCCCGTTTTGAAAAGATTTGTAGCACAAAACAGGCTCACTGCAGTCACTGATGCTGCGATCAGGCAGTCATTTGGTCACCTGCCTCGGCTCATTTTTGTACAGTTTGAAAAGTGAGAAACTGAAGCACAATTTAATTAATTTGACCATTTTCTTTCTTTTTATCTTTTTTATTTTGAACAACGATGTTATTGTTATATCTGGTGTTATAAGCTGTTACTGACAGAAATATATTGATGTTACTTCAGTAAATCTGAACTTGTGTGTGTGTTTTTTTACCATTTTGTTGGTGCAATATGGGACAAGTGGGGCGCGGAAAATCCCTTTCTTCTGAGGTGGGGAAAGAAAATGTTTGAGAACCACTGCATTAATCAAACACAATCTCAGGCTGTGTGATCAGTGCTTAGGTTACACAATACTTGAAAGAGATGATCATCATGTATCATTCCAAGTATAATTTAAGGATAAATATTTTCCAGGCTGTAGAACACAAGGAGGAGCAGTGAAGGAGGAAGAAAATGATCAGGATTTGCAGCCGCCTGGTAGGAGATCTCTAGCTTGACAAACCGAACTATATCAGAATATATAGATGGACCGTGCTCAGTCCAGGGGTCGGAATCAGCGGTTGTCTTTCAAACTGGATAGTGCTACGGCCAGTTAGAATGACGTAGGCAAAACAGCAAATACGTAATTCTTTCAAACAAATGACTTTAGTGCCTTTTCCTGCTCAAACTTCAAAGGCCTTTCTAGGCCAGCAGATGTCAGCAGAATTTAAATAACTGATTGGTGGAAATTATTGAAAAACCTGAAGCTGACATAGAGTGTTAAACAAACAAATCAGAGAAAATGCCGCACATGGGATTTTTCCAGAATTCCAGATTTCCTTATCTGAAAATTAGACCCTCAGAAATCATGCAAATTCTTCTTGTTTATTTTTTTGTTAATTATTTATTATTTATTATTATTTTAATTATTTTTTTTTATTTATTTATTTAATTTTATTTCTTTTTTGGGGGGGGGGGCTTGCATATGCTCCTTTCATAAGTAATACAGCACTCAGCAGTATTGTCTGCTTATCTGCTATAGCCTGAGGCTCCTCTTGCACAAATAACTGTCGGTTGAATCTAAATTTCTATTCTGCGCACAATCTTTGGGCAATCATCTCACAGCTGGCTGCGCTATTAATTCATTCATTTATTTGAACAACCCTGTTGTGGTGTTTTTAGTCATTTTAGTAAAGCAATTTTTAGTTTTCAATTTTTCTGTTTCAAATCAATTGGCTAGGTTCGAACCCCAGGCTGGACTGCACTGAATAACTTTCGTTGCAATTGGAGTCATTGGTTGTTTGGCTGTCAGTCATGTAGAGTTTGCCTGTGTTTGTCAGAAATGTTAAAGATGCATATTGGGGTATCATATAGCTTGTAAGTCAGTGTTTAACATTTTTTCTATTTGGAAAACAGGGAAGGGACTGTTGTGTCATCGCTGCACTCTGTGTGGAAAGAGCTTCACTCAAAAGAAAAATCTCAAACAACACCAGCGCACCCACTCAGGAGAGAGGCCGTACCACTGCACTCAGTGTGGCAAGAGCTTCACTCAAGAGGGACATCTCAAACTACACCAGCGCACTCACACAGGAAAGAGGCCGTACCACTGCACTCAGTGTGGTAAGAGCGTCACGCTAAAGCAAGTTCTCAAACGACATCAGCACGTTCACACAGGAAAGAGGCTGTACCACTGCACTCAGTGTGACAGCAGCTTCACTCAGGAGGGACATCTCAAACAACACCAGCCCACGCACACGAAAGAAGTTGAAACACTAGACTCAGTGTGGCAAGAGCTTTACTCAAGTGGAAAATCTCAAGGGATACCAGAGTACTCACACAGAAGAGTCTTAACCAGAGTCTGAAGATCTCCAACAACATTCAGGACACACAGGACTGATTGTTTTGTAATGGATGCCAGTTCACCGAACGATACACTGCACTGCGCTACACTGCAAAAATGCCCTCTAGAAATAAGCCACATATTCCCAAATCAAATACAAATCAAATTGTCTTGTGTTGAATAAAAAAATCTGCCAATGGGATAAGGTTATTCTACTTCTGTAGAATTCTTAGAACATTGCAAAATAGCCACTGAAAAATCATAACATGGCTTAAAATCAGAACAAAGTGCTAGAATTTCAGCAAGCTGTACTTATAACAAGCAATGGAATCATTCTTAGTCATGACAGAATGAGGAATCAGGAATCATTCTTAGTCAGGACAGAATCAGGAATCAGGGATCATTCTTAGTCAGGACAGAATGAGGAATCAGGGATCATTCTTAGTCAGGACAGAATGAGGAATCAGGGATCATTCTTAGTCAGGACAGAATCAGGAATCAGGGATCATTCTTAGTCAGGACAGAATCAGGAATCAGGGATCATTCTTAGTCAGGACAGAATGAGGAATCAGGAATCATTCTTAGTCAGGACATAATGAGGAATCAGGGATCATTCTTAGTCAGGACATAATCAGGAATCAGGGATCATTCTTAGTCAGGACAGAATGAGGAATCAGGGATCATTCTTAGTCAGGACAGAATCAGGAATCAGGGATCATTCTTAGTCAGGACAGAATGAGGAATGCAGTCTGTAATGGAGCAAAATATATATAATAGCTAGAAAAATATCTTAAAATAAGCATTTTATTCTTTTGATAGAGCTGGCTGGAAGAATTCATACCTTAACATAAGGTTAATAACTAACAAAAATCATTCTAAAATAAGACACAATTTCTTAAAAACATGATAAAAATAAGCTGCTTGTTTTTAGAATATTTTTCTTTATTAAGAAAACTACTTAATTCCAAGCAAAGAAACTGAATTCCAACTTCCAGAGAATTCCAATCAAAGCCATTTAACAGCACATATTCAGTACCCTTCTTAGTTACATAGGCCAAAGCATATACACATTTAGTACCCTCCTTAGTTACATAGGCCAAAGCATTCACACATTTAGTACCCTCCTTAGTTACATAGGCCAAAGCATATACACATTTAGTACCCTCCTTAGTTACATAGGCCAAAGCATATACACATTCAGTACCCTCCTTAGTTACATAGGCCAAAGCATTCACACATTCAGTACCCTCCTTAGTTACATAGGCCAAAGCATATACACATTCAGTACCCTCCTTAGTTACATAGGCCAAAGCATATACACATTTAGTACCCTTCTTAGTTACATAGGCCAAAGCATATACACATTTAGTACCCTCCTTAGTTACATAGGCCAAAGCATATACACATTCAGTACCCTTCTCAGTTACATAGGCCAAAGCATATACACATTTAGTACCCTCCTTAGTTACATAGGCCAAAGCATATACACATTTAGTACCCTCCTTAGTTACATAGGCCAAAGCATTCACACATTTAGTACCCTCCTTAGTTACATAGGCCAAAGCATATACACATTCAGTACCCTTCTTAGTTACATAGGCCAAAGCATTCACACATTTAGTACCCTCCTTAGTTACATAGGCCAAAGCATTCACACATTTAGTACCCTCCTTAGTTACATAGGCCAAAGCATTCACACATTTAGTACCCTTCTTAGTTACATAGGCCAAAGCATTCACACATTTAGTACCCTCCTTAGTTACATAGGCCAAAGCATATACACATTCAGTACCCGTCTTAGTTACATAGGCCAAAGCATTCACACATTTAGTACCCTCCTTAGTTACATAGGCCAAAGCATTCACACATTTAGTACCCTCCTTAGTTACATAGGCCAAAGCATTCACACATTTACAGCTATTCAAACAGCAGAACAGTACTAATAGACAGCAAACAGCAGAACAGTACTAATAGACAGCAAACAGCAGAACAGTACTACAGAACAAGTAATAATACAGAATAATAAATTAAAAACAGTCATATAATAATTAAACAGTCATATATAACTTAAACATATTTCATATTTCAGTCATATGCTGCTGTTAGAACAACATTTCAGAGGTCAGAAACACATTTGAAATGACACAGCAAATATGTGACTAAGTTTCATCAGTTCTGTCAGAGAGAGTGACTCACTCATTTCAAAGTCAAAGTCAAAGTGAACTTTATTGTTAATTCACTATGTAACAAGCAGTACAAAGAGGATTGAAATTGCGTTTCACCAGACACCAAATGTGCATTTTAACTAAAACACACACACACACACACACACACATAACACTCATCAACAAACACAATGAATAATACAGACATCAGTAATAAACAGACATAAAACACACAGGTAAACATATAGGCTTGCAACAAGAAGGAAGTACTGAGGTAGCTCTTCTTGGTAGCTGGTGAGATAAGGTGAAGTGAAATGTGTAATATGAAAAGTGCAATGAATTGTGCAATATGTAAAGTTGCAGTAAGGTGTAGGTGTAGGTGCAGTATGTAAGTTGCAGTAAGGTGTAGGTGTAGGTGCAGTATGTAAGTTGCAGTAAGGTGTAGGTGCAGTATGTAAGTTGCAGTAAGGTGTAGGTGCAGTATGTAAGTTGCAGTAAGGTGTAGGTGCAGTATGTAAGTTGCAGTAAGGTGTAGGTGTAGGTGCAGTATGTAAGTTGCAGTGAGGTGTAGGTGCAGTATGTAAGTTGCAGTAAGGTGTAGGTGTAGGTGCAGTATGTAAGGTGTAGGTGTAGGTGCAGTATGTAAGGTGCAGTAAGGTGTAGGTGCAGTATGTAAGGTGCAGTAAGGTGTAGGTGTAGGTGCAGTATGTAAGGTGTAGGTGTAGGTGCAGTATGTAAGTTGCAGTAAGGTGTAGGTGTAGGTGCAGTATGTAAGGTGCAGTAAGGTGTAGGTGTAGGTGCAGTATGTAAGTTGCAGTAAGGTGTAGGTGTAGGTGCAGTATGTAAGGTGCAGTAAGGTGTAGGTGCAGTATGTAAGGTGCAGTAAGGTGTAGGTGCAGTATGTAAGTTGCAGTAAGGTGTAGGTGTAGGTGCAGTATGTAAGGTGTAGGTGTAGGTGCAGTATGTAAGGTGTAGGTGCAGTATGTAAGGTGTAGGTGTAGGTGCAGTATGTAAGGTGTAGGTGTAGGTGCAGTATGTAAGTTGCAGTAAGGTGTAGGTGTAGGTGCAGTATGTAAGGTGCAGTAAGGTGTAGGTGTAGGTGCAGTATGTAAGTTGCAGTAAGGTGTAGGTGCAGTATGTAAGTTGCAGTAAGGTGTAGGTGCAGTATGTAAGTTGCAGTAAGGTGTAGGTGTAGGTGCAGTATGTAAGTTGCAGTAAGGTGTAGGTGCAGTATGTAAGTAGCAGTAAGGTGTAGGTGCAGTATGTAAGGTGCAGTAAGGTGTAGGTGTAGGTGCAGTATGTAAGTTGCAGTAAGGTGTAGGTGCAGTATGTAAGTAGCAGTAAGGTGTAGGTGTAGGTGCAGTATGTAAGTTGCAGTAAGGTGTAGGTGCAGTATGTAAGTTGCAGTAAGGTGTAGGTGTAGGTGCAGTATGTAAGTTGCAGTAAGGTGTAGGTGTAGATGCAGTATGGAAGGTGCAGTAAGGTGTAGGTGTAGGTGCAGTATGTAAGTTGCAGTAAGGTGTAGGTGTAGGTGCAGTATGTAAGTTGCAGTAAGGTGTAGGTGCAGTATGTAAGTTGCAGTAAGGTGTAGGTGTGCGTATGTAAGGTGTAGGTGCAGTATGTAAGGTGCAGTAAGGTGTAGGTGCAGTATGTAAGGTGCAGTAAGGTGTAGGTGTAGGTGCAGTATGTAAGGTGTAGGTGTAGGTGCAGTATGTAAGTTGCAGTAAGGTGTAGGTGTAGGTGCAGTATGTAAGGTGCAGTAAGGTGTAGGTGCAGTATGTAAGTTGCAGTAAGGTGTAGGTGTAGGTGCAGTATGTAAGTTGCAGTAAGGTGTAGGTGTAGGTGCAGTATGTAAGTTGCAGTAAGGTGTAGGTGTAGGTGTAGTATGTAAGTTGCAGTAAGGTGTAGGTGTAGATGCAGTATGGAAGGTGCAGTAAGGTGTAGGTGTAGGTGCAGTATGTAAGTTGCAGTAAGGTGTAGGTGTAGGTGCAGTATGTAAGTTGCAGTAAGGTGTAGGTGCAGTATGTAAGTTGCAGTAAGGTGTAGGTGTAGGTGCAGTATGTAAGGTGTAGTGTAGGTGCAGTATGTAAGGTGCAGTAAGGTGTAGGTGCAGTATGTAAGGTGCAGTAAGGTGTAGGTGTAGATGCAGTATGGAAGGTGCAGTAAGGTGTAGGTGTAGGTGCAGTATGTAAGTTGCAGTAAGGTGTAGGTGTAGGTGCAGTATGTAAGTTGCAGTAAGGTGTAGGTGCAGTATGTAAGTTGCAGTAAGGTGTAGGTGTAGGTGCAGTATGTAAGGTGTAGTGTAGGTGCAGTATGTAAGGTGCAGTAAGGTGTAGGTGCAGTATGTAAGGTGCAGTAAGGTGTAGGTGTAGGTGCAGTATGTAAGGTGTAGGTGTAGGTGCAGTATGTAAGTTGCAGTAAGGTGTAGGTGTAGGTGCAGTATGTAAGGTGCAGTAAGGTGTAGGTGCAGTATGTAAGTTGCAGTAAGGTGTAGGTGTAGGTGCAGTATGTAAGGTGTAGGTGTAGGTGCAGTATGTAAGGTGTAGGTGCAGTATGTAAGGTGTAGGTGTAGGTGCAGTATGTAAGGGCAGTAAGGTGTAGGTGTAGGTGCAGTATGTAAGGGGCAGTAAGGTGTAGGTGCAGTATGTAAGGGGCAGTAAGGTGTAGGTGTAGGTGTAGGTGCAGTATGTAAGGTGTAGGTGTAGGTGCAGTATGTAAGGTGTAGGTGTAGGTGCAGTATGTAAGGTGTAGGTGTAGGTGCAGTATGTAAGGTGTAGGTGTAGGTGCAGTATGTAAGGTGTAGGTGTAGGTGCAGTATGTAAGGTGTAGGTGTAGGTGCAGTATGTAAGGGGCAGTAAGGTGTAGGTGCAGTATGTAAGTTGCAGTAAGGTGTAGGTGTAGGTGCAGTATGTAAGGGGCAGTAAGGTGTAGGTGCAGTATGTAAGGTGTAGGTGTAGGTGCAGTATGTAAGGGGCAGTAAGGTGTAGGTGTAGGTGTAGGTGCAGTATGTAAGGTGTAGGTGTAGGTGCAGTATGTAAGGGGCAAAATCTAAAGTGCAAGAGTGCTGAGGGCAGCATGAGTAGCAGTGTGTGTGGGGTTTGTTTTGATGTCAAACATGTTCATGGAATGTTCACTGAATTTCCTTTAGTGTGTTGATAAGCCTGATGGTTTGTGGAAAGAAGCTGTTTCCCAGTCTACTTGTGTGGCTCTGCATGCTGTGGTGGTGCTTTCCAGATGGTAGGAGGGAGAACAGTTTGTGTGCTGGGTGGGTGGTGTCCTTGATGTTGTTAATGGCTCTCTTGGAACAGTGTGATGTGTATAAGCTGCAGGTGAGGATGCTCTCCCTATCACTCCTGTAGAAGGTGGTGAGTGCAGAAGTGGGGAGGTCAGCTCTCCTCATTCTGCACAGAAAGTGAAGGCTTGTCTGTGCTTTCTTTACCAGGGAGGTGGTGTTGATGGTCCATGTGAGGTCATCTGTGATGTGCACTCCCAGGAACTTTGTGCTTTTCACAGACCCCACAGCAGTGCCACTGATGATGAGTGGGGTGTGTGTTAGTTGGTTTTTTTTTTTTGAAGTCCACAGTTATTTCTTTCGTTTTGTTTACATTGTAAACGAGTACGAGTAGTAGGTTGTTCTTGTCACACTAATTTATGAGTTGATGTACCTCCTCTCTGTATGCGGAGTCATCGTCGTCACTGATGAGGCCCACTACTGTTGTATCATCAGCAAACTTGATGATGTGGTTCAGTGTGAATATGCAACAGCAATGGAGACAGCACACATCCCTGGGGGACCCTGGTGTTTATGATGGTGGTCTCTGAGGAGTTTATGCCAACTCTTATAAAGGCACAGCACACATTTAGAACACACTTCAGATGAGTGTTTGCCCTGCACTGTAAGTGTGTAAGATGGTTAAGGATCAGTAATACTGATGCACTGTAAGTGTGTAAGATGGTTAAGGATCAGTAATACTGATGCACTGTAAGTGTGTAAGATGATACAGGATGTTAACATTTCCTCCGGGCCTATCAGTAATACTGATGAGGAATACTAGACTAGCTCTTGGGCAAGTTGATTTTGTCAAAATCGCTCTCAGGAGAATCGATTGGAGAGCCCTGGTCTAGACTCCAGCTGTGTTTGTGGTGAGCTGAAACTTACTTGTCTGTGAGGTGTTCAGGACATCACATTCCTCCCAGGGTGAAGGAAATCTTTTGAAAGGTGTTTCTTTTTTTTTATTCTTTTAGTCGCATACTGCCACTGCTTTTTCCTTTCTCTGTTGGAACCCTTTTTACTGTAACCTTTCATGAAACTAACTCTGTCTGTGGTGAGTGAGGAGGCCATCAAGCCTGTGTAGTTTTATCTGTATAGACATGAAACTAAGAAGTTGGGTTGTTTGTTGACCTCAGGTAGGTGATAAGAGTACATTTACATTTACATTTATGCATTTAGCAGACGCTTTTATCCAAAGCGACTTACAACTCATCAACTATCAATTGTTCAGGGCCAGTCTCCCCTAGAGCAACTTAGGGTTAAGTGCCTTACATCAGGGCTAGTCTCCCCTAGAGCAACTTAGGGTTAAGTGTCTTGCTCAAGGGCACAACGGTGGCAGCTGGGATTCGAACCCACAACTTTTCAGGCTACTTACACGCTAGCCAGGTTCCTTAACCACTACGCTACCAGCCCCCAGAGTAGAGATAAGAGAGGGGAGATAGACAGAGTGACATCCTTCATGATAGTTCATGTAAACATGACAGACAGGTGGAGCAGGATATTTCATGATGAGCCACTTCTTGGAACCATGATCAAACAAGGGGGGCCACTAATCCCCCTTTATGCAGTGCAGAAGCACGCTCTGTAACACTGAGGTCTATGGAGTGCGGAGGTACCCTCTGTAACACTGAGGTCTATAGAGTGCGGAGGTACGCTCTGTAACACTGAGGTCTATGGAGTGCGGAGGTCCGCTCTGTAACACTGAGGTCTATGGAGTGCGGAGGTACCCTCTGTAACACTGAGGTCTATGGAGTGCGGAGGTACGCTCTGTAACACTGAGGTCTATGGAGTGCGGAGGTCCGCTCTGTAACACTGAGGTCTATGGAGTGCGGAGGTCCGCTCTGTAACACTGAGGTCTATGGAGTGCGGAGGTCCGCTCTGTAACACTGAGGTCTATGGAGTGCGGAGGTACGCTCTGTAACACTGAGGTCTATGGAGTGCGGAGGTACGCTCTGTAACACTGAGGTCTATGGAGTGCGGAGGTACCCTCTGTAACATTGAGGTCTATGGAGTGCGGAGGTACCCTCTGTAACACTGAGGTCTATGGAGTGCGGAGGTCCGCTCTGTAACACTGAGGTCTATGGAGTGCAGAGGTACGCTCTGTAACACTGAGGTCTATGGAGTGCGGAGGTACGCTCTGTAACACTGAGGTCTATGGAGTGCGGAGGTACGCTCTGTAACACTGAGGTCTATGGAGTGCAGGGACACACTCTGTAACACTGAGGTCAATGGCAGAACCCCACAATTTCACAGAATATTTAAAAGCCTTATTTTTCTGAGCAGTGGATGTACATTTCAGACCTGGTATCATGATCTCCAAACCCTGTGATAGTACGGCCCTCCGCTCTGGAGAAAATCATCTTTCTCCACCCATCTGCCCTCTTTGGTTCATGTCTGTGGGAGAAAATCATCTTTCTCCACCCATCTGCCCTCTTTGCTTCATGTCTGTGGGAGAAAATCATCTTTCTCCACCCATCTGCCCTCTTTGCTTCATGTCTGTGGGAGAAAATCATCTTTCTCCACCCATCTGCCCTCTTTGCTTCATGTCTGTGGGAGAAAAACTGGATCCGTTACTATCTGAATAAACAGGCGTGTCGTTGATCTGCTTGGACGCAGCAGACAGTCGGACAGTAGTGCATGTGCACTGGAAGTGTGGTGCACACCTGAATTACACTTGACTTTCTCAACCAAAGAGAGTTTGTGTGTTTATTGTTGAGTTCCTGTAAATAACAATAACAACAACTAGGAACAGAGTTTGTGTGTTTATTGTTGACTCTTCATGCTTCACTATGTGCTTCAGTCAGGGAAAGGACTAAGGCTAAACTATCAGCACCTCTAAACAACTGTGTGTGTGTGTGTGTGTTTGTGTGTGTGTGTGTGTGTGTGTGTTTGTGTGTGTGTTTGTGTTTGTGTGTGTGTGAGATATATAGAGAGGAAGAGGGAGAGTGCATTTGTGTCTGGGTTTGCAATTTGTTTAAGGGGGAAATGACTAGTTGTGTGTGTGTGTGTGTGTGTGTGTGTGTGTGTGTGTGTTGTGTGTGTGTGTGTGTGTGTGTGTTGTGTGTGTGTCGGGGTGGGGGGGTATTCAAACACACAAGGAGTTGTACCCTATAAAGTCCCTTGGCTTGGATGTGTGTGTTTATCTGTCTGTGTGTGTGTGCATGTGTGTGTGTGTGTGTGTGTGTGTGCATGTGTGCGTCTGTATATATGTTAAGCCTGGGACTGCTGCGGGGCGCTGGAGGACTTCGCCTTCCCATCATCCTCTCCTGCAGGTGTTACCATGGCAGGGGAGGGGCTTGAGTGGCGCTGGCGCCGCATGAAGGGAAACACACTAGAAAACACACACACACACACACACACACAGTTACACACAGTTACACACACACACACACACACACACACACACACACACAGTTACACACACACACACACACACACACACACACACACACACACACACACACAGACACACACACACACACACACACACACACACACACACACAGTTACACACACACACACACACACACACAGTTACACACAGTTACACACACACACACACACAGGTACACACAGACACACACACACACACACACACACACAGTTACACACAGTTACACACACACACACACACACACACACACAAAGGTACACACACACACACACACACACACACACACACACACACACACACACACACACAGTTACACACAGTTACACACACACACACACACACACACACACACACACACACACACAGTTACACACAGTTACACACACACACACACACACACACACACACACACACACACACAGTTACACACAGTTACACACACACACACACACACACACACACACAGTTACACACAGTTACACACACACACACACACACACACAGTTACACACAGTTACACACACACACACACACACACACACACACACAGTTACACACACACACACACACAGGTACACACAGACACACACACACACACACACAGTTACACACACACACACACACACACACACACAAAGGTACACACAGACACACACACACACACACACACACACACACACACACACACAGTTACACACAGTTACACACAGAAACCAGACGTGTGCACACACACAGACAGTTACACACACAGATGTGTGCACACACACAAACACACACACACAGGCACAGACAGTTACACACACAGATGTGTGCACACACACACACACACACAGACAGTTACACACACAAACAGACATGTGCTCACACACACACACACATGTGCACACATACACACACACAGTTACACACACAAACAGACGTGTGCAAACACACACACAGTTACACACACAAATAGATGTGTGTACACACACACACACAGTTATGCACACAAACAGACGTGTGCACACACACACACAGTTGCACACACGCACACACACAGTTACGCATACACACACACAGTTACACACACACAAATACTCACACAGGCGAGCACAAAGTGCACAGAAGCACACACACACACATACAAACACTCACACACACACACGCAAATACACACATCTTCTTGGTCTCCTGTGGGACACACACACACACACACACACACACAAATACACACCTCTTCTTGGTCTCCTGTGGGACACACACACACACACACACACACACACAAATACACACCTCTTCTTGGTCTCCTGTGGACACACACACACACACACACACAAATACACACCTCTTCTTGGTCTCCTGTGGGACACACACACACACACACACACACACACACAAATACACACCTCTTCTTGGTCTCCTGTGGG
>PYXC01002470.1:82500-85000 GCA_015244755.2 Tenualosa ilisha | reverse complement strand
AGACGTGTAAGCTCAAAGGTTGTAGGAGGGAGAGAGAGAGAGAGAGAGACGTGTTAGCTCATGACAATTAGCCGCTGTGCAGATGTCTTGCTGTTGCTCGGTGACTGCGCGCGCTCACCGGGAACTGTCACCAAGGAGCGCGTGAGGAGGCGGAAAGTTAGTCTTCTCTGGGAGGAACGTAGAAGACAAAGCCAAACATTTACTTGCACGCACACACTCTGTGGGTGGATGCATATTAGCTAACCTACCTGTCATCGCGTGCGGGATAACCGTGATGAGCAGGCGCTGGTTCCGCATTTTTACGCCCATATCGGGGTCTTGCATCGCGATAATCACCCGCTCCATCTACACCCCCCACACAAAAAGAGAGAGGGAGAGAGAGAGAAGGGCAATAGAGTGAAGTCAAACCAGATCTTTGGAAAACAAACTCATTTTTATAGCCTTCCAACTTTAGCCTAAATTCTCAAGTACTCCTATGAATTCATCTAGCCATCTAGTTTCGATATAATTTATGTGAACACATTCTGGTTCCAGTAACCCTGTAGATGCGGAAGAGAAAGAGCGTTATTCTCCGTGATTTGTAGAGTCTCAACCTCGGCTCCCGGACGCTCCGAGCGTTCGCGCTTACCTTGGAAAAGCAAGCCATCTGCTCTCGCGTGTTCACTGCTTGACTTGAGGTGTTGATGGTCATGGCTGCAACTCCTCACGACTCCTCGGGCTGAACGGGTCTACTCCTGCCAAGTTGATCACGGAACTGTGTGTGTGTGTGTGTGTGTGTTTGTACCAGAGGGAGCGCGAGTGGGAGGTTTCTCCTGGCACGGGGCAACCACAGCATCAGCACCACCGCTCGTTCGTTGGAGTGCTGAATACTGCCATCAGGTGGTAATACAGGAGAAGAACCACGCCGTTCGTATTTGTGTGCTTTGATGCCTAAATGAGACGTTCGCGCTGCCGTTGTCATATATGCATAAAGAGAACTGTATCCTATCAAAGTGGTTTTGTAGCAGTTTTTTAATCCTCATAGGCTCCAGATGTTATTTATTGCCATTCATTCAGCAGGTAAAACGAAATAGCGTTTTTCCAGGTGTCTAGTGCCACATTAACAGACAGCACAACACAACCCAAACAGAAATCTCATAGCATGTATAGATAGCCAGCCTACTGCATATAAAATGCATTATGTATAAGATAGGCCTGTAGTGTATGACAGTACCCTATACTACAAACACAAATACGCAGCGACGCTGCTAGAAATGTTGGGCCCAATGACAGAAAATTATTTTTATTTTGGGCTTCCCAAACATTGATTATAATATTAAAATGTTCTCTAGGGCCCCCTATCAGTGCCAGGCCCTTGGAATCATCCTAACTTCCCCCCCCTGGCGGCGCCCCTGCGAATACGTATCTTTGATACGTATTATATATATCTATCTATATCTATCTATCTCTATATATCTCTCTCTCTCTCTCTATATATATATATATATATATATATGTATATATATATTTTTTTCTAGCGGTCTGTCCTGTTTGGAGTGCAAGGGCCAGGACTCGTAATGGCAAACGCTAAGCATGGGGAGACTTGTCCCTATCGAGTTGCCGTATCCCACAGCGCTTGCAACTTTTCTCTGGTCCATTGTGCAGTCAGCGAGCACTGAATCGCTAGCTAGCTAATCGCACCCATCCTAGTTTTCACGCAACATTTTGATACACAATGGAATATTTGTCTTTCATGTGTTGAGGTATGGTAGAAATGTCTTGTTTTGCGTGACTCCCAAAGAGAAATACATTAGTATTTACATTTGGCCTTGACCGCAGGAGCAGATGCTGTGTTATGCTAATGTTATCTAACGTTAGCTGCCTACATAGACTACTATATACTTGTAGCGCAAGCAACTTCGGCGTATTGCATACAAGAGAGTAGGTCGCGGTCCCTCATCGTACAGTATGAATTAGTCAGCAAGTTTCGTTTTGTTATTGCTTAATAGTCGTTTCATCAAACGTGCTTAGTAACACTGGCGCTAATGTCTCTGTCGAGGCTCAACTTCATGTTAACATTAGCTCTGTTCCTCAGACCCAAACACCGCAACTTCACGTTACGCCAGAGGTGGACCAGCTGACTTGTTTCGACTGCGTTAGACCCATTGCTGTTTTACAAGTCGAAATAATCGACAGCTGTAACGTTATGTAAACGTTAGGTCATCAACGGCGTTATAATAATGCTAACTAGCTACTAAATTGTCAACACGAATGAACGTGGACGCGAGGCTGTCAGTGGACAAACTTTTCCTGAAAGCACCGAGATGTCTTTCAGATAGCTGCGTATGTGTGATGTGGATAAAGTAACTTCAGTTGTCCTGCAGAGATGTCATTGACTGCTTGCCCAGCTAACTGCCCTCAAGTAGGCTAGCTAACTCAACCCCAAACTGTCAGCCTGTTAAGCGTGTAGAAACGTCTCGTACAGTGTTTGTAAACATTTGATTGTGCGCAGCTAGCCTAA
>PYXC01002470.1:75000-77500 GCA_015244755.2 Tenualosa ilisha | reverse complement strand
CAACGCTGGCCCCCTATATGCAAGATTATCAACGCTGGCCCCCTATATTCAAGATTATCAACACCGGTCCCCTATATTCAAGATTATCAACACCGGTCCCCTATATTCAAGATTATCAACACTGGCCCCCTATATGCAAGATTATCAAGGCAGGGCCCCTATATTCAAGATTATCAACACTGGCCCCCTATATTCAAGATTATCAACACCGGTCCCCTATATTCAAGATTATCAACACTGGCCCCCTATATGCAAGATTATCAAGGCAGGGCCCCTATATTCAAGATTATCAACACTGGCCCCCTATATTCAAGATTATCAACACCGGTCCCCTATATTCAAGATTATCAACGCTGGCCCCCTATATGCAAGATTATCAACACCGGCCCCCTATATTCAAGATTATCAACACCGGTCCCCTATATTCAAGATTATCAACACCGGTCCCCTATATTCAAGATTATCAACACTGGCCCCCTATATGCAAGATTATCAAGGCAGGGCCCCTATATTCAAGATTATCAACACTGGCCCCCTATATTCAAGATTATCAACACCGGTCCCCTATATTCAAGATTATCAACACTGGCCCCCTATATGCAAGATTATCAAGGCAGGGCCCCTATATTCAAGATTATCAACACCGGTCCCCTATATTCAAGATTATCAACACTGGCCCCCTATATGCAAGATTATCAAGGCAGGGCCCCCTATATACAAGATTATCAACGCTGGCCCCCTATATTCAAGATTATCAACACCGGTCCCCTATATTCAAGATTATCAACACTGGCCCCCTATATTCAAGATTATCAACACTGGCCCCCTATTTTCAAGATTATCAACACCGGTCCCCTATATTCAAGATTATCAACGCTGGCCCCCTATTTTCAAGATTATCAACACCGGTCCCCTATATTCAAGATTATCAACACTGGCCCCCTATATGCAAGATTATCTAGACTGGGACCCCTGTATGCAAGATTATACAGTCATGCACCCAGTACAACGCATGATGATAAAATGTCCTCAAATACCATAAACAGGCCATTAAAGCAGGTAGAAGCAGGCAGGTAGCGTTTGATCAGACTCACTGTTCCAGTGAGATCCTCAGGTAGCGTTTGATCAGATTCACTGTTCCAGTGAGATCCTCAGGTAGCGTTTGATCAGACTCACTGTTCCAGTGAGATCCTCAGGTAGCGTTTGATCAGATTCACTGTTCCAGTGAGATCCTCAGGTAGCGTTTGATCAGATTCACTGTTCCAGTGAGATCCTCAAGTAGCGTTTGATCAGATTCACTGTTCCAGTGAGATCCTCAGGTAGCGTTTGATCAGATTCACTGTTCCAGTGAGATCCTCAGGTAGCGTTTGATCAGACTCACTGTTCCAGTGAGATCCTCAGGTAGCGTTTGATCAGATTCACTGTTCCAGTGAGATCCTCAGGTAGCGTTTGATCAGATTCACTGTTCCAGTGAGATCCTCAAGTAGCGTTTGATCAGATTCACTGTTCCAGTGAGATCCTCAGGTAGCGTTTGATCAGATTCACTGTTCCAGTGAGATCCTCAGGTAGCGTTTGATCAGATTCAGTTTGGAAAATGAACGCTCTGCAGAGGTAGCATGTAATGTTAAGGAACATGTAAGTTTTGTCATTTTGTGTTTGCATGATTATGTTTGTTTGTGTGTTTGTGTTTGTCTTCTTTGTGGTGTGTTGTTTTGTTTGTTTGCTTGTTTGTAGAGGATCTGACTCCTCCCCCTGCGCTGCTGGAGATGATTGTTGATTGGATCACAGAGGACCCAAGGCTCCTGCTCATGACCTTTCAGAACACGCCCCTGCCACTAGCCAGCCAATCGCGTGGAGGCTGCCTGGAGCTCACGCCCCTCCTGGGCCTCCTGCGCTGGTCTGTCAAAGCCCCGCTGGCCAATCAGAGGAAGCGCAAGCAGGCGCTGGCCAATGGGCACGCTGATCTGGAGAAAGGGGCGGGCCAAGGGGCGGAGCCTGATGAGCTGTACTCCAAACTTCACCTGAGTGTGCTGCAGGTGTTCCTTATGCTGCAGGTGACGCACACACACACACACACACACACACACACACACACAAAGAAACTATATACTCTAAAATTCACCTGAGTCTGCTGCAGATGACACATACACACTATACACACACACACACACACACACACACAAACTATGTACTCTAAACTTCACCTGAGTGTGCTGCAGGTGTTCCTTATGTTGCAGGTGACACACATACACACTATATATACATACACACACACACACACACACACAAACTATACACATATACTGTACGCACACACACGTACAATACCTAATCTCACACTATACACTCCACACACACAATACACAAACACATACACACACTATTTAAAGGCCTTTTTTGCCTTTGGTTGTTGGTGTACACTCATCTGATCAGCGATTGGCTGTTTATTATGGTGATGTAAACCCAGCTGATCAGCGATTGGCTGTTTATTATGGTGATG
>PYXC01002470.1:60000-72500 GCA_015244755.2 Tenualosa ilisha | reverse complement strand
CACACAGCACACACAAGCACAAATACAGCATTTACTTGTGAGAGTGTAAGGGGCAGGTCAATCGACCTGATCATATAAGGGGCCAATCAATTTACCTGCTCATATAAGGGTGTGATCAATATACCTTATTGTATAAGGGACCGATCAATTTATCTGATCATGTAAGGGGTGTGTGTGCGCGTGGGTGCTTGCATACACGTATGTAGTGAGTGTGTCTGTTGTCGACATGCTTGGACTTGTAAGTGTGTGGTTCTCTTTTAGTGTTTCTGTGAGAAGAAAAGGAGTATTTGAGTTTACTGAGTTAACCACAGAGAGATAACCCCACTGCTGTTACCATGGAGACAGATGGAGTGTGTCAGAGTGTGTGTTGACCTCAAACTCCTGAACGAGGCGAATAAGGAGCAGGTCAGAGTGTGTGTTGGCCTCAAACTCCTGAACGAGGCCGTCAAGCACAAAAGATGCATCCTGTCTACTCTGGAGGGCATCACTCCAAAGTATTTTCCACATGGGACACCTCCAGTGGTTTCAGCCTGATTCCCCTTGATCCTGACAGCCTCCATTCCACCCATGAGCAGGTTCTGCTTCAGTCAGCTCCCATCTGGGATTTTTCAAAGACTGATGACTAACCTGCTTAGGGGTCACAGTGGGGTCGTTGTGATGGATGGCATCCTTGCAGCGGCGTTGCTACAAATTTTGGGCCCTATGACAGAAAATTATTTTGGGCTTCCCAAACATTGATTATAATATTAAAATGTTCTCTAGGGCCCCCTATCAGTGCCAGGCCCTTGGAATCATCCTACTTTTTCCCCCCTGGCGGCGCCCCTGCCTGCATCCTTGTGTGTGGATCAGTGAGGAGGAACAGAACAGACAGCTGAATGCAGTTCGGATTCATATTAAGCAAAGCAAAGTGTTGTCTCGGCAAGTCGGAGACTGGCTGCTTTGGCCACATGATCAGTGCGGAGGGATTGACACGGGACGAACGCAAGATGAGAGCCATCATGGAGATACCAATCCCAACTAACGTTGGAGAGTTACGTCAAGTTTTGGGAAAGATTTACTACTTGGGAAGGTTCCTTTGAGGCCTCTTAACCGTGTTACACCCAGTTCCTGATCTGCTCAAGCAGAATAGCGAGTGGGCATGAGGTGACCTCCACGAGCGAGCGCTGCAGAAAGTCAAAGACATGCTGTCATCAGCTCCCGCAGTGCCGGTCTACGATGATGGCGCTAACCGCAGTACAGTTGTCAGCGCGGACGCAGGAAGCATCGCAGGTTATCATCGCCAAGGCGCCATAATACTACAGGAATAGAACGGTGAGTTGACACTAGTTGCTTTCTGGGATTGCACCCTGACTGAGTCGGAGCAACTTCACTCCCAAATCGAAAAGGAGTGTTTGGCAGCGGTGTGGTCTTGCGAACGGTTTGTGCGCGATGCACAGGGTCTGGTCAGTTTTTGCTTCCAAACAGACCACAAGCCGCTAGTGCCATTATTGACTGCATGAGACCTGTACAAAGCTCTCAGAGAGCAGAGAGTTAAGTAAGGGAAAGCAGCCGACGAGGTGTGCTGTTATGCGGAATTCATGAATGAGGCGAAGGCGAATAACTTTTATTTTAAAATCCATTCATTCCGTATAACAGAAACACCTCAAAGGTCATGCCCTGCTCATCACCCGGTTGTAACTCATGCGTGGAGGCAAGATACGTCAACTTCAAACATATAAAACCGTGCAGCTCAGTTAAAAAGAAACCTGTTCAGTTGCTGTCCTACTTCCTTCAACGGTGGTTATCGCTAGGAACAGCTGATTCCATTGTTGCTGACATGTTCATCTGCCGTTTACTATGGTTGTTTACAGAATTGACACACACTCTTCCAGTCAATCAGAAATCAGTATTCCATTACTCCAGGCGATAATGTGCCTTTTGCGGTTTGATGTGACTGCTGTCCATGTTCGAGACAAAGTTAACAGTGGCTGATGCGTTATCCAGGAGCCCCGTGCGCCTCGACACAGAGTCAGAGACAGAGACAGATCGCCATGTCAAGGCGTGCGTTGATGCGGTGAGAACAAGCGAACCCATGTCACCAGACAAGCTCAGAAAGAAGAACACAGACAGATCAAGACCTTCAGGCGGTTATGACCTATGTTCTGATATTCTGTCTCAGACAGCCAGGAGCCGCCATGCATTTGCATGGCACAGAAACAACAAGAATCATCCTCCCCCAGTGATCAATTACCTCAGATAGATTTGGAATGCATTTCTGTATATTTCAAATGTGAATGTAATCATGTTTGGTATCATTTTTATGGTCTCAGTACAAGGAGTGTAATAATCATAGTGTCCGACTTGTCAGAACAATCTATAATTTTGGGTAGCCTACTTAACAATGCCAATTGCCATAGGTGTGTCCTTGGGCCATCAGACAGATTGCTGCCAGGCAAAGGACCAATCACATCCCATTGTACTTTCTTCAACTGTATGCAACTCCTCTCGGTTAAGTGCATTTATGTTGAACACTCTCTTTGTTCAGTTAGATTTAATGGTGGATGCTTTTGGGCTGAAACCCTTAAGTCTCCCCTGCAGTAGAAAAGCGCTAGGCTATATAAATGCAGTAGAAAAGCACTAGGCTATACAAATGCAGTAGAAAAGCGCTAGGCTATATAAATACAGTAGAAAAGCGCTAGGCTATATAAATGCAGTAGAAAAGCGCTAGGCTATACAAATGCAGTAGAAAAGCGCTAGGCTATACAAATGCAGTAGAAAAGCGCTAGGCTATATAAATGCAGTAGAAAAGCGCTAGGCTATATAAATGCAGTAGAAAAGCGCTAGGCTATACAAATGCAGTAGAAAAGCGCTAGGCTATACAAATGCAGTAGAAAAGCGCTAGGCTATATAAATACAGTAGAAAAGCGCTAGGCTATACAAATGCAGTAGAAAAGCGCTAGGCTATACAAATGCAGTAGAAAAGCGCTAGGCTATATAAATACAGTAGAAAAGCGCTAGGCTATATAAATGCAGTAGAAAAGCGCTAGGCTATACAAATGCAGTAGAAAAGCGCTAGGCTATACAAATGCAGTAGAAAAGCGCTAGGCTATATAAATACAGTCCATTTATCATCACATCAGGTGCTGTGAGAGAATGGTGTCTCTGGTGGCAGTGGTGGCATTGATGGCCTAAAGTGGTGCTGTGCAGGTCTGCATAGAGTAAACCCAAGCAGTGGTAAGAGCCTCCCATCTCAACGGCCTTGCCAGAGGGGTGCTGTGCAGGTCTGCATAGAGTAAACCCAAGCAGTGGTAAGAGCCTCCCATCTCAACGGCCTTGCCAGAGGGGTGCTGTGCAGGTCTGCATAGAGTAAACCCAAGCAGTGGTAAGAGCCTCCCATCTCAACGGCCTTGCCAGAGGGGTGCTGTGCAGGTCTGCATAGAGTAAACTCAAGCAGTGGTAAGAGCCTCCCATCTCAACGGCCTTGCCAGAGGGGTGCTGTGCAGGTCTGCATAGAGTAAACCCAAGCAGTGGTAAGAGCCTCCCATCTCAACGGCCTTGCCAGAGGGGTGCTGTGCAGGTCTGCATAGAGTAAACCCAAGCAGTGGTAAGAGCCTCCCATCTCAACGGCCTTGCCAGAGGGGTGCTGTGCAGGTCTGCATAGAGTAAACCCAAGCAGTGGTAAGAGCCTCCCATCTCAACGGCCTTGCCAGAGGGGTGCTGTGCAGGTCTGCATAGAGTAAACCCAAGCAGTGGTAAGAGCCTCCCATCTCAACGGCCTTGCCAGAGGGGTGCTGTGCAGGTCTGCATAGAGTAAACCCAAGCAGTGGTAAGAGCCTCCCATCTCAACGGCCTTGCCAGAGGGGTGCTGTGCAGGTCTGCATAGAGTAAACCCAAGCAGTGGTAAGAGCCTCCCATCTCAACGGCCTTGCCAGAGGGGTGCTGGCGGAGAACCGCTGCTGATTTATGCAGACTAGAACAGAAGTGGTATTTGATAGTGGTGGACTATTATTCCCACTGCAGCCAAGTGGCTCAGTCATCTTCTACATCAAGCTTGCAGGCCATGTCTCACCTCAAAGTTGTGTTCAGCAGATGGGGCGTCGCTTTTGAACCGGTCAGCAACGACGGCCCGCAGTTCACATCAGCCGAGTTCACTGACTTTAGTATGGGTTTACACACACAACCGTGAGCCCACACTATCTGCAGGCGATAGAGCAGTTCAGACTGCTAAAATATCTCTTAAACAGCCAGACCTGTATCCCATAACACCCGTCACTGCAACAGGGGCCAGTCCAGCTCAGTTCATGATGGGACGACAGATTCAACCCATAATCGCCATACTGGAGGAACAAGAGGAAAGGGAGAAAATATTTTGCTAAACTAAAGACAAGGTGCTGGAACATGTTTCAAATGCAGGTTTACAGGGAAAGTAGCTCTGTGGTTTCCCAAAAGTCCCATAATGGAAAAAAGAAGCCTTTTGAAAAGGATCTTGTTCTGAATTGGTTCAAGTTTTGAAGTTGTTCCTTCCTCAGTGTATAAGTTTGTATGGTGGCAGTGGTAGTATCCTTCCTCAGTGTATAAGTTTGTATGGTAGCAGTGGTAGTATCCTTCCTCAGTGTATAAGTTTGTATGGTAGCAGTGGTAGTATCCTTCCTCAGTGTATAAGTTTGTATGGTAGCAGTGGTAGTATCCTTCCTCAGTGTATAAGTTTGTATGGTAGCAGTGGTAGTATCCTTCCTCAGTGTATAAGTTTGTATGGTAGCAGTGGTAGTATCCTTCCTCAGTGTATAAGTTTGTATGGTAGCAGTGGTAGTATCCTTCCTCAGTGTATAAGTTTGTATGGTAGCAGTGGTAGTATCCTTCCTCAGTGTATAAGTTTGTATGGTAGCAGTGGTAGTATCCTTCCTCAGTGTATAAGTTTGTATGGTAGCAGTGGTAGTATCCTTCCTCAGTGTATAAGTTTGTATGGTAGCAGTGGTAGTATCCTTCCTCAGTGTATAAGTTTGTATGGTGGCAGTGGGAGGAGGGACCGTTCCAAGAGGCTCCGGATGATCTGAGCATATGTAACTTTAGTTTGACTGGCTTGAAAGGGGCAGATGTAATGAGATGTAATGAGATGTAAATAAGATGTAATGAGATGTAAATGAGATGTAATGAGATGTAAATAAAAGTGCCCACAATAATTAATAATAATGAATAATTAATAATGAATAAACATTCACAAGCAAGCACTCTCTATGATTAGTTCTTCACGACTAATCCGGTCTTGAAACCACATCAATTTCTGCATTGTCTCTCTCTCACACACACACACACACACACACACACACACACACAGTCAAGAAATGATGTAGGAGATGTCAGAAAAGAAAACTTTAATTTGTGCCTTTGGAGAGCCAATAGTTTGATCTCCACATCTGGTCACAAGTGACACACACACATATATGCACACACACACACATACACGTATGCACACACACACACACGTATGCACACACACACAACATTTCCGGTTGATAGAAGGGCAGAATGAGGCTTAGAGCTCTCACAGTCTGTCTGGTAGCATCAGAGTGACCCGCAGACTAAACTTCAGCACAGCAGAATGGAGTCAGCAGTTTGTGTGTGAGTGTGTGTGTGAGTGGATACGTGTGTGTGTGTGTGTGAGTGGATACGTGTGTGTGTGTGTGTGTGTGTGTGTGAGTGGATACATGTGTGTGTGTGTGTGAGTGGATACGTGTGTGTGTGTGTGTGTGTGTGTGTGAGTGGATACGTGTGTGTGTGAGTGTGTGTGTGAGTGGATACGTGTGTGTGTGTGTGTGTGTGAGTGGATACGTGTGTGTGTGTGTGAGTGGATACACGTGTGTGTGTGTGTGAGTGGATACGTATGTGTGTGTGTGTGTGTGTGAGTGGATACATGTGTGTGTGTGTGTGTGTTAGTGGATTTCTCCTGCTGCTTTTCAGCACTGGCGTCCACCTCTGTCCACGTGTCAGACTCACATTTGGACACAAAGGAGGGGATGTTAAATTCCATCCCAGGTTCTCCAGTGTGGACGACTATGGGTTTGGGGAGATGGAGATTTGCTGCTCCTGATCAACTGCCCGCAGCCAGAGAGGCCACAGCCAGGTGGACATGGGGTCAAGTGTGACTCCTCAGAGAGGCCACAGCCAGGTGGACATGGGGTCAAGTGTGACTCCTCAGAGAGGCCACAGCCAGGTGGACATGGGGTCAAGTGTGACTCCTCAGAGAGGCCACAGCCAGGTGGACATGAGGTCAAGTGTGACTCCTCAGAGAGGCCACAGCCAGGTGGACATGGGGTCAAGTGTGACTCCTCAGAGAGGCCACAGCCAGGTGGACATGAGGTCAAGTGTGACTCCTCAGAGAGGCCACAGCCAGGTGGACATGGGGTCAAGTGTGACTCCTCAGAGAGGCCACAGCCAGGTGGACATGGGGTCAAGTGTGACTCCTCAGAGAGGCCACAGCCAGGTGGACATGGGGTCAAGCGTGACTCCTCAGAGAGGCCACAGCCAGGTGGACATGGGGTCAAGCGTGACTCCTCAGAGAGGCCACAGCCAGGTGGACATGGGGTCAAGCGTGACTCCTCTGAGAGGCCACAGCCAGGTGGACATGGGGTCAAGCGTGACTCCTCAGAGAGGCCACAGCCAGGTGGACATGAGGTCAAGTGTGACTCCTCAGAGAGGCCACAGCCAGGTGGACATGGGGTCAAGTGTGACTCCTCAGAGAGGCCACAGCCAGGTGGACATGAGGTCAAGTGTGACTCCTCAGAGAGGCCACAGCCAGGTGGACATGAGGTCAAGTGTGACTCCTCTGAGAGGCCACAGCCAGGTGGACATGAGGTCAAGTGTGACTCCTCAGAGAGGCCACAGCCAGGTGGACATGAGGTCAAGTGTGACTCCTCTGAGAGGCCACAGCCAGGTGGACATGGGGTCAAGCGTGACTCCTCAGAGAGGCCACAGCCAGGTGGATATGAGGTCAAGGGGCAGCAGAGTGGAGATGAAGACCTCCATGAGGAGGTGGAGATGGCTGAACTCAACACACCTCTCTCTGCTCTGTCTGATGGAGCTGTTGAACACAGTGTCTGAACTCAACACGCCTCTCTCTGCTGGGACTGATGTAGCTGTTGAACACAGCGTCTGAACTCAACACGCCTCTCTCTGCTAGAGCTGTTGAACACAGCGTCTGAACTCAACACGCCTCCCTCTGCTAGAACTGTTGAACACAGCGTCTGAACTCAACACGCCTCCCTCTGCTAGAACTGTTGAACACAGCGTCTGAACTCAACACGCCTCTCTCTGCTCTGTCTGATGGAGCTGTTGAACACAGCGTCTGAACTCAACACACCTCCCTCTGCTAGAACTGTTGAACACAGCGTCTGAACTCAACACGCCTCTCTCTGCTCGGACTGATGTAGCTGTGTAGCTGAACACAGCATCTGAATTCACCCAGTCCATCTTTGCAAGTCCCTTCACTTAGCGGCCATCTTGGTCATTTCTTCGGACGGCTACATCTAAACGAATGCGGAGATACCCATATCACCAGATTGGCAGGTTGTACCGACTTTTAAAAAGTGTCTGGTGTAAATCCTTGTTTATATCTAAAGAGAACCATGTAAATATCTTCTCAAAGGCTGCCCAAATAATGCCTATAAAGACTAAACGTTAATTAGCTCACTGCAACGTTGCCAAATATCAGAGAGTAAACTAAAGGCGAACTGTCAATCATGCTATGTAAAACAACGCACTTAGCTACTTTCATCGCAGGGCAGGACTTCTAGCTCTATAGTACGAACTACTGCAATGCCTCTATGGAGGGTTTATTCAAAGAAGTGTCTCTTAGCAACCAGCTCTGTCTGCTGTAGCTGCTGAACTACTGCAATGCTTCTATGGAGGGTTTATCCAAAGAAGTGTCTCTTAGCAACCAGCTCTGTCTGCTGTAGCTGCTGAACTACTGCAATGCTTCTATGGAGGGTTTATCCAAAGAAGTGTCTCTTAGCAACCAGCTCTGTCTGCTGTAGCTGCTGAACTACTGCAATGCTTCTATGGAGGGTTTATCCAAAGAAGTGTCTCTTAGCAACCAGCTCTGTCTGCTGTAGCTGCTGAATGTGACATCTGAACTCAATACGTCTCTTAGCTGTGGTTGCTATCATATTTGTAGCTAATTGATCAGTTCTGCTGGCTTGTGTATCAGATATTGTTGATGTTAGTGTTTTTTGTTCAGAAAGATGAGGAACCCCTCACATGTGGTAAAACACCATTGTTACTTAATGCAGACTGCAAAGATTTGTTATACTTTTGAAATTTGTAACGTTTAGGTAATTAAGAATAAAGGCTTTTTTGAAGATGATTGTCTGTACTGAATTTAAGCATATCCACAAAGATTGATCTGATGATGACATTCTAAATACAGCAAAACATGATTAAACCCTTACAATTAGCCCAGAGTTCTGGTTAGTGGATTAAACACAATGAAACCCTTATAATTAACCCATAGTTATAGTTAGTGTGTTTAGATGAGTTTTAAACATGATTAAACCCTGATAATTTACCCATAATTAGTGTATTTGGATGACTTTTAAACATGATTAAACCCTGATAATGTGGATAAAACTCTACACTAAAGCCATGTAGTGTAACACTAAGACTACACAAACGTGAGTATATTTAAAAATGGGTATATAATCTCCTTCCCTGCATTAGAAAACAATTCCATTTACACGGTGCTCAAGAGTTTGCAAAAGTAGCCATAGTTTTCAGTGATCGAAACCGCTTCAATAACTATTTTAAAGACGTCCTGCTACATGTAAACTATTTTATAGATGTCCTGCTACATGTAAACTATTTTATAGACGTCCTGCTACATGTAAACTATTTTAAAGACGTCCTGCTACATGTAAACTATTTTATAGATGTCCTGCTACATGTAAACTATTTTATAGACGTCCTGCTACATGTAAACTATTTTATAGATGTCCTGCTACATGTAAACTATTTTATAGACGTCCTGCTACATGTAAACTATTTTAAAGACGTCCTGCTACATGTAAACTATTTTAAAGACGTCCTGCTACATGTAAACTATTTTAAAGACGTCCTGCTACATGTAAACTATTTTATAGACGTCCTGCTACATGTAAACTATTTTAAAGACGTCCTGCTACATGTAAACTATTTTAAAGACGTCCTGCTACATGTAAACTAAGAGAGTTGCTGTGAGTTGCACAGTGGCCCTCAAACTGTGCGTGCGCTCACTCACTCACTCACTCACTCACACACACACACACACACTCACTCACACACACACTCACACACACTCACTCACTCACTCACACACACACACACTCACTCTCTCACACACACTCACTCACTCATGCACACACTCACTCACACACACACTCACTCACACACTTTACTTTTGATTATTTTGCATGAGATACACACTGTCCTGCACAGCCAACTTAACCCAGAGGAACAAATCTTTAGAATGAACCCATAGTTACCCATAGTTACTAGCATATTTGGACATTTGAATAAGAAATATTTAGACACCTCAGTCTTGACCAGATTTCTTGCTGCACTAAGACGTCCATATATTATCTTCGGTCTGTTTGAGTCTATGCACTACGGTGGCTGCAAGGTGCCATGAACATTTCTTTTTCTTTTTCTTTTTTAAATTTATGGACCAACAGGCACCATTCTAGGCTGCTGTCCTTAGGCAGCTGCATGCAGTTGAATGAGGAGGAGCTGTGACAACAACTGTCTTCCTGTGTTTTACAGCTTATTATTTCCAGTAGTCTGTCTTATAATACGCTACTTATTGGCAGGAGCTCACAAAACCTTTTGTTCTGATATGCTGTAGATGTCAGGGGTGTAGTCTACGTGATACGCGGGTGTCCTATAGCCTACGCCAAATAACCACCTGAAAAGATCATGGGTTTGCGTATTCAGTAAAACATAGCTAGGCAAAGATAGCCTACCTATCAACAATCTCTGAAACCATCCAATCACTCAAGAAACGTTACTGAATGGACCCAGAGAGGAATTCGCTGTCAACAACTTCTGAACCCATCCAATCACTCATCAAGAAATCAACGTAACCTAACGGAATCACCATAGAATTATAAACTTAATCCCAGTCGGGGGGAGGGGGGGGGGGTCTCTCAATTAATAGCCAACATTGCGCATGAAACTGCACGCAAAAGACACGCCTTGCATGGTCACACACCACACACGTCTTACGGAGGGCTGCAGGTTAAATCGCTACTTTTTGTCTTCTTGACTTTCTCCGATAAATGCAACCCATAGCATATTAGCGCAACGTAGCCGTGATATTCTCGCCCTATGGAGATGCAAAAGCAGTCCTCTGTATAAACTGAGTGCACGCAAGTTTCATGCATGTCAGTTAAAAAACAGCCAATCCATAGTGAACGCCTAAACTCATCCAAAACAGCCTATGTCGGCAGTTTATTCGTGGTGTGACTGATTTAACCACTGTCTTTAACTGTTGTAATGCAAAAGTACATATTCTAACCACTAGAGGGAGCTAAATGAAAGCGAGACATTAAGCCGTGCACTACTTCTACTGCCTGCAGATGCAGACGCCTTGCTGTTTGGTTTGTCAGGCATTTTTCCTAGCTCTGTTATTCCACTGTGTATTTCGTATACTTTTGAGATAAAGGTGACATCTCGGCACATCCGTGTTTGTGGTCTCTTTTCATATTAAGTCACTACATATTTAACATTGTAGTCTTTGGACTTGAAAGTGAAAGTGCGCATTCCCTACTGGCACCATTCGCCTCCCCTGTGAGACAGACTGTGCGGGCACTTTTCCCAAAGCAAGACATGCCATGCAAATAAACAGCAGATGACCGATCTAATCTTTCTTTGTGATTTTGGTATAAGATGTAAAATGTAGGCTAGTTCTATGCACGCAAATTCACCTTTGGGTCCATTCAGTAACGTTTGTTGAGTGATTGGATAGTTTCAGAGATTGTTGATAGGGATCTTTGCCTGGCCTATGTTTTACTGAATACGCAAACCCATGATCTTTTCAGGCGGTTATGGCGTAGGCTATAGGACACCCGCGTATCACGTAGACTACACCCCTGACGTCTACAGCATATCAGAACAAAAGGTTTTGTGAGCTCCTGCCAATAAGTAGCGTATTATAAGACAGACTACTGAAAATAATAAGCTGTAAAACACAGGAAGACAGTTGCTGTCACAGCTCCTCCTCATTCAACTGCATGCAGCTGCCTAAGGCATCTCGCAGCCACCGTAATACACACTGTTGCACCCTTCAAAAAGAAACTATTTCTCATTATAGATCAATGAGCCAATTCTAGCTACATGACATCAAATATGGAAAAATAACAGATTAGGCAACATTCCTGGGAAGGCAGCAAGTATCAGTTTTGCCTGATAACCATATTCCCGTGTGTGTGTGTGTGTGTGTGTGTGTGTGTGTGTGTGCCCTGATACACTACATCCCCTGAATATAACTCTTACACAACCACATGAATCAAAAATGTGTGTGTGTGTTTGTGTATGTATGCAACCTTATGTACGTACATTCAATATTGTGTTGTGTGTGTGTGTGTGTGTGTGTGTGAGTATGTAAGTGAGTGTGTGTGTTTGTGTACAGGTTTGCTAGCAGATATAATGTCTTCACATCTGTAGCACATATGTACACAAATGTGTAGGGGATTGTGTGTGTGTGTGTGTATGTGTGTGTGTGTGTGTGTGTGTGTATGTGTGTGTGTGTGTATGTGTGTGTGTGTGTGTGTGTGTGTGTGTGTGTGTGTGTGTGTGTCGTTCTTTGAGAGTGTTTCTCTGAGAGAGAGGAGTTTGACTTTGCTTTTGACATTTAGCAGAGATGACCACAGAGAGATAGCCCCACTGCTCAAACTTAGTTACCATGGAGACAGATGGAGTGATGAACAGAGTCTCTCATGTGTCACCTCAATGAGTCCCTCAGTGCTCTGACACACACACACACACACACACACACACACTGCACTGGGCACAGGTAGGCTACCAGTAAATCCTGTATGTGTGCTGAAATAGATTTGCAATGTATTCAACTGGGCATTTTGAAATATAAAAGTTCTTGTCCAGATGTATTCTGTATTGGGCAGACACAAGTGAGATCTCTGACACACACACACACACACCACAAATTGGCAAATTCACCTTCCCCCTCCCAAAATTCAATTTGTTTCTTGTGCGTGTAAACGTACTGACTGTTACCCCCTCCCTCCCCAAACACACACACACACACACACAGACACACACACACTTTCAAACGTGGTGTAGAAACACAACACAAGCCAAGCCGGAATTTTGATGTCAGATCAGATTTATTACAAAATGAATCCCTCAGGTTTACAAACTAACTGACACACACACTCACACACACACACACATACACTCAATACCCATAACACACAAACTGTACATTGGCCATGAATGAGTGTTTCCTTCGGTTGTGTCCTCATACACAAACAGCA
>PYXC01002470.1:45000-52500 GCA_015244755.2 Tenualosa ilisha | reverse complement strand
CGCCGTTGTGTTGTCAAATGAAAAGAGGCGGAGATGAGGGCGCGCATGGTTACGTCATCACGTACATTCCGTTCCAAAAAAATCTGGTAAGGTTTGTAGTCTTCTAAAGTAGGAAAATTAAAATAGATTTCAGTCAACAAGTTCCCGCCATCAGAATTAAACAGGTTTCAGAGTCTTGTGACTTTTGTTACGTGTGTGGCATTTCTTCTTTCATTTGCATTGCCGGCACTTGCTGCACCTCCCCAACCAAGAAATCTGGACGTAGGTACCCTAGCAGCCCTCGAGCCAGACCCACATCCAAATCTGGCCCGTTTTATGTCCATTATAAGCCTATGGAGAGTTTGATTATCGGCGAAAAGGGTAAAAACGATATCCCACAAAACTTTCCCAGCAGATTATTTACATTAAGGCAACACTTTTTTGTTTTGCAAGTTTTGTGAAATGTCTTGCATAAATTTGTAAATGAGGGATCACTTAAATATATGCAATAATGATCTGAATTTTGGAGTGTACCATAGGGGTAAACAAGTTAAACAGCCAATCCTATATATTTGCCTATATAGAAGCCTATAACCTGTAGCTGTGATGTAAGATGCATTGAGACAAGTCCCATCTTCCTCCACTCCATGGGCAATGCAGTCCTCTATAGTCTTTGCAATGCATAGTCCTCCATAGTATTTGCAATGCAGAGTCTCCTATAGTCTTTGCAATGCGTAGTCCTCTATAGTATTTGCAATGCATGCAATTCTCCATGTTAACATTCAATTCATATTCAGCATAAGCTTACTTGTCACAAAGTTTGTTTGTTTGGTAGAGGTGCACTGTAAGCCTCCCAAGCCCATGGCCTAAATGGATGCAACTTATTGCTTATTTCAGTGGATAATGGCTCATCTACATGTATGTACAAAGTATTCCAGAAAACTTGCAATTCAAAAAAGTATTGTCTTCATGTAAATAATCAGCTGGGAGTTTTGATAGGAGAGCTGTCTGTTAATATGTTTACCCTATTCAAGGCAAGGCAAGTGTAGTTATATAGTACATTTCATACACAAAGGATTTTCAATGTGTTTTACAAGAATGAAGGAAAGTGCAGTAAATAAAAGAAAGTAAAAGCACACAAGAATAAAATTAATAAAGGCATAACAAGATTAACATAAAAGTTAATTAATAAAGGCATAACAAGATTAACATAAAAGTTAAAGTGCACAGAATATTTAAAAAGATAATGATAGATAGTCAATCATAAGAGGAAAACATCTGAGAACAGTTTGGTCTTATGTCTAGACTTGAAACTGCCAACAATAGGGGCATTTTTGGTGTCTTCAGAAAGTTGGTTCCATAGTTGAACTGCATGGCAGCTGAAAGCTGCTCTTACCACACTTTGTTTTGACAGCAGGTTTTACCAGCTAATTTTTCTCCTGTGACCTGAGAGACCTAAGTGGTGTGTATTACTGAAACATGTCGCACAGGTAATTAGGCCCTGTCCCATTTAGAGATTCAAACACAAGCAGCAATGCTTTAAAGTCAATTCTGTAACTTACAGGAAGCCAGAGCAGGGACTTCAGCATTGTAACAATGTGTCATTTCTTTTTGTTCTTGTAAGAACCAAAGCAGCTGCATTTTGAATCAGTTGAAGATGTTTGATGGTCTTTTTAGGAAGACCTGTGAGAAGACCATTGCAATAATCAGCCCTACTGAAGATAAAGTCAGACCTCTTAATTTGGAAATGTTTTTAGGTGATAAAAAGCTGACTTAGTGATTACTTTCATGTCACTTTTAAAGTTTAGATGACTCTCAATAATGACCCAAAGAATTTTAAGTGTCTTTTGCTTTTAGACCCATTCACCCATAATTTATCCCTCTATAGGCTTATAAAGAGGTATAAAGGGGTATAAAGTGTGTGTATGTGTGTGTGTGTGTGTGTGTGGGGGGGGGGGGGTTAGGGATCACACACACAAATCTACCACCAATGCAATGCTGTCATTTATTTTCAAACTCTCAGGTGGTGTTCCATTCCAAAAAAGACTATGTGCCTTACTGCCCTCAGATGGTAACGACCAATTCTCTGGCTTAACTACTGGGGCCTCCTTGGTTTTCCTTGGACACTGAATTCTGCTGCCATTTAGCGTAGAAAATGTGTAACGGAGCTGGAACCCACTGTTATATTTTAGTAATGTTAACTGTGTAGACCCTAGTGTTTAATTTCACGCTGTGAACGTACCGTCTTGCCTCGTTACTTAATGTATCTATGTGAATAATTAAGCTTAACCACACTGCCCTGCCTGAAACCATCATTTTCATCCCAATACAGTAGGGGGCAGTAGAACACCTGTTATTGGTGCAGCGTTATGTACCGAGGAAGAATTTACCGTCGCAAAGGAGGGAGATCCAAGCTTACGGTGTAGTGCTTCCAGTTACTCGTAAGTTTAAGAATGCACGTTTTCAGCTTTCAGTCATTAAAGTGGTGTGTATCCTTAAGTGAACAACGATGCCTATGAACAGTTTATCTCAAAGATCTTTGAGACGTGTAATCTAGAGATGAGACAATGTTAGCTGATACGTTAGCTTACAGTTAACTAGCCTAGTAGGCTGAGTGTAAAGAGATGCTATGTCAACAACGACCGGCAAAACAGTTTGTCAAACAACAAACGCTGTCACACAACGGCATGGTAGAGCAGTTAACCTTTTTAAATGTGGCATAAACGTGAATAAGCGGACAAAAATCCACACAGTGCGCATATGTGCAATGGAGTGAGTAACTTGTCCAGTGGTAGCGTTAACGTTGGAAGTGAACTTGGCCTGTGCGGCCTCCGTGGTCATGCTGTAACCTTACTCTGCCAAAGCGTTACATGAAGTTTGTTGCCATTGGAATAATTATCCACACTTATGTATCTCAACAAAAATGTCATGGTTCTCATACTGAAATGCTTCAAAATGTGCTGTGAAACTGAGGATAACTTAGCAACCTCTCTGAGCGCCATGAAATTGTGTAATTTGTGATGAAAGGAACTAATGTTCATGCAAAGCCAGATTTTATGCTGTAACGTTACTGCAGCCATGCTGATGTTATGTTAGACGTGTGACTTTTGAGATGGCTGCCTGGTTTGCTGCCTTAAAGTAATAAATAGTCCTGTCAGAGTTTAACATTTTTACTTTTTTTTTTTTAACGCAAATGAATGATGTAGATGCTTAGACTTCCTGCCAGCGCCCTCCTCGCTTTGGCTTTGACACGCACACGCTTTGACAGTCTGCAGCTGCTGCAAATTAACTTGTGTAAATGGAGTCTATGGTCTCTTTCTCTTCTATGGTAACGTCACATATACTAAGTCACTATGCAGAAACTCAATATGTGCAAGACTGGTTCAAAGACAGCTGTTTATCTGAAGGCTGACTGCAGCTGCTGCGCACTGATGTGAGATGGCAAAGTACCCTACAGTAGCCTAGTCTCAGGTCCTTGTTAAGATTTTGAAAGCTTTGTCCGGGGAGGAAAGAGTTTCTTTTCGACATCATTCACAGAATACAAGTAGTATAATGATTGTTGTAGATGCTTCATAATATGCCATTTTAAAAGAACAAACAGACACGTTGAATGAGAGTACAAGGAAAATGGCAAACTGCGGTAGATATGAAGCAAGGGGGAGTGTGCAGAGTTTGCGAGCCTGGGATGCGAGTGTGAGTGGGGGTGGATCTCTTCGATCTTAAGTCCACCATGCACTGCTTTATTGATTTTCACCCAGTAGGCCTTTTTTCATCGGGCAAAAGACCATGATGCACTGGCAGACCACGTTGCTCCAGCCAGCCAGGCACCTCATACACATTAACTACAAGTGACGACATCCAATTGTTTAGCTCCAATTCACAGGCGTCTCCTTGGGGTGTTGTAAGTGGTGGGTTAAGTGGCAAGCCTGTTTCCCTTAAGCCAGAGGAAGTTGTAAACATACTAAAAGAAGAGTCTAGAGTCCTCATTCTCTTATCTAATCAAAGCGAGCAGGCTTCTCTATTAGCAGGTTTACTGATTCCTCTAGCTTAACTTACTCGGGTTTTACGCCTACATGGAATACTTGGTGTGAGCTTAGCTTAACGCTGATCAGTATTGGCCTAGCCATGAGAAACATTAGCTCTGTCATGATGAATAACAGATCAGCTATGATGGATATTAGCTTAGCCATGATGAATAACAGATCAGCTATGATGAATATTAGCTTAGCCATGATGATTAGATCAGCTATGATGAATATTAGCTTAGCCATGATGATTAGATTAGCTATGATGGATATTAGCTCAGCCATGATGAATATTAGATCAGCTATGATGAATATTATCTTAGCCATGATGAATATTAGCTCAGCTATGATGGATATTAGCTTAGCCATGATGAATATTCGATCAGCTATGATGAATATTAGCTTAGCCATGCTAAATATTAGCTCAGCTATGATGGATATTACCTTAGCCATGCTGAATATTAGCTCAGCTATGATGGATATTAGCTTAGCCATGATGAATATTCGATCAGCTATGATGAATATTAGCTTAGCCATGCTGAATATTAGCTCAGCTATGATGGATATTAGCTTAGCCATGATGAATATTAGCTCAGCTATGATGGATATTAGCTTAGCCATGATGAATATTCGATCAGCTATGATGAATATTAGCTTAGCCTTGCTGAATATTAGCTCAGCTATGATGGATATTAGCTCAGCTCAAGCAGAGATTGGTGGGTTTGTGTGGTTCTGATTTCTCAGGCTTGTTTGCCATTGTCTGTAGGTTGAGTGTTGAATCTGTGGAACTTGAGGATGGATGACCTGAGCGATGACACAACTGTGTTCTCCACACTGAAGTCGTTCAAGAGCTTCATGGCTCGGCCCGAGCGTGCACCTTCCCAGTCTGCTTACGGCTCCAGCGACCTCGGCAAACTCTACACTCACAAGATGGAGGTAAGAGTCACTGCTGCGTGCACCGCCTGTATGAATGGACACACACTATTGTGTGTGTGTGTGTTTGTGTTTAGATTGAGAAGGTAGCAAAGTCTTTTGGTCATTGGTGTGTGCATGTGTGTTGTAATCCTTTCATGTGTGTGTGTGTATTCAGATGGAGGAAGCAGCAAAGCGTATTCAGTCTCACACCAGTCTGGTGCAGCTCTCTCAGGAGAAAGACCAGATGGTCATGAGTCACAAGAGAGCTCGCATAGAGCTGGAGAAAGCAGCCCAGACCAGCGCCAGAGACTTACAGGTAACACACACACACACACACACACACACACGCACACACACACACACACATGCACACACACATACGAGAGCTCGCATAGAGCTGGAGAAAGCAGCTCAGAGCTCCAGATTTGACTCATCAATCAAATGTGTAAAGTGTGTTTGTGTGTGTGTGTGACAGCGTGAGGTGGATAAGAACCAGGACTTTCAAGTGCGGATTCGCCGTCTGGAGGAGAGAGAGGCGGAGACTGGGCGGAGCTTGACAGAGCAGGTGGAGGCAAACAAACAGCTGCAGCAGAAGATCAATGAACTACAGAAACAACTGGAGGAGAAACACAACTCACTCACACAGGCCAACCAGGTGTGTGTGTGTGTGTGTGTGTGTATGTGTGTGTGTGTGTGTGTGTGTGTCTGTGTCTGTGTCTGTACGTACATATGTACGTGCACATACACAGGCTTGCATTATCCCAGTAGTGAAGTGTGTGTGTGTGTGTGTGTGTGTTTATATACATACATATGTGCTTGCACCATCTCAGAGGTGAAGTGTGTGTGGGGGTAGTGCACCATCTCAGAGGTGAAGTGTGTGTGGGGGTAGTGCACCATCTCAGAGGTGAAGTGTGTGTGTGGGGGTAGTGCACCATCTCAAAGGTGAAGTGTGTGTGTGGGTAATGTACCATCTCAAAGGTGAAGTGTGTGTGTGGGGGTAGTGCACCATCTCAAAGGTGAAGTGTGTGTGTGGGTAGTGCACCATCTCAGAGGTGAAGTGTGTGTGGGGGTAATGCACCATCTCAAAGGTGAAGTGTGTGTGGGGTAGTGCACCATCTCAAAGGTGAAGTGTGTGTGGGGGTAGTGCACCATCTCAGAGGTGAAGTGTGTGTGGGGGTAATGTACCATCTCAAAGGTGAAGTGTGTGTGGGGTAGTGCACCATCTCAGAGGTGAAGTGTGTGTGGGGGTAGTGCACCATCTCAAAGGTGAAGTGTGTGTGGGGGTAATGTACCATCTCAGAGGTGAAGTGTGTGTGGGGGTAGTGTACCATCTCAGAGGTGAAGTGTGTGTGGGGGTAGTGTACCATCTCAAAGGTGAAGTGTGTGTGGGGGTAATGTACCATCTCAAAGGTGAAGTGTGTGTGGGGGTAATGTACCATCTCAGAGGTGAAGTGTGTGTGGGGGTAATGCACCATCTCAGAGGTGAAGTGTGTGTGTGGGGGTAATGCACCATCTCAGAGGTGAAGTGTGTGTGGGGGTAGTGCACCATCTCAGAGGTGAAGTGTGTGTGGGGGTAGTGCACCATCTCAAAGGTGAAGTGTGTGTGGGGGTAATGTACCATCTCAGAGGTGAAGTGTGTGTGGGGGTAGTGTACCATCTCAGAGGTGAAGTGTGTGTGGGGTAGTGCACCATCTCAGAGGTGAAGTGTGTGTGGGGTAGTGCACCATCTCAAAGGTGAAGTGTGTGTGGGGGTAATGTACCATCTCAGAGGTGAAGTGTGTGTGGGGGTAATGTACCATCTCAGAGGTGAAGTGTGTGTGGGGGTAGTGCACCATCTCAGAGGTGAAGTGTGTGTGGGGGTAGTGCACCATCTCAAAGGTGAAGTGTGTGTGGGGGTAGTGCACCATCTCAAAGGTGAAGTGTGTGTGTGGGGGTAGTGCACCATCTCAAAGGTGAAGTGTGTGTGGGGGTAGTGCACCATCTCAGAGGTGAAGTGTGTGTGGGGGTAATGTACCATCTCAGAGGTGAAGTGTGTGTGGGGGTAATGTACCATCTCAGAGGTGAAGTGTGTGTGGGGGTAATGTACCATCTCAGAGGTGAAGTGTGTGTGGGGGTAATGTACCATCTCAGAGGTGAAGTGTGGGGGTAATGTACCATCTCAGAGGTGAAGTGTGGGGGTAATGTACCATCTCAGAGGTGAAGTGTGGGGGTAATGTACCATCACAAACTCTTCTCAAAATATCAAAATATCATCATGACACAAGAAAATGATGTGGATGTATTGAAGCAACATCTCAAGACATCAGCCTGGGAGTTGAAGCTTGGGTCCAAAGGGGTCCAAAGGGGTCTTCCAAATGGATGAAATGGATTTCACTCCTGATCTCACTCCTGATCTCACTCCTGTAGCAAATGTGTGTGCAGCTCTGCAGATGTAAGGAGCTGGCCCAGTGCCACCAGTTCTGTTCAAGGAAAAGTCTGGAGTCAATCAGCCCAGTTCCCTGTGATTTAAGGCTGTCAATTCGAAAGGCAGTATAATATCTAACAATTGTGTGTGTGTGTGTGTGTGTGTGTGTAGACTTTG
>PYXC01002470.1:27500-42500 GCA_015244755.2 Tenualosa ilisha | reverse complement strand
GAGACTCGTGAGAACAGCAGTCTTCTGAAGGAAGAAGTGGAGGGACTAATATTGTGTGTGTGTGTGTGTGTGTGCAGAGAGACTCGTGAGAACAGCAGTCTTCTGAAGGAAGAAGTGGAGGGACTAATATTGTGTGTGTGTGTGTGTGTGCAGAGAGACTTGTGAGAACAGCAGTCTTCTGAAGGAAGAAGTGGAGGGACTAATATTGTGTGTGTGTGTGTGTGTGTGTGTGTGTGTGTAGAGAGACTTGTGAGAACAGCAGTCTTCTGAAGGAAGAAGTGGAGGGACTAATATTATGTGTGTGTGTGTGTGTGTGTGTGTGTGTGTGTGTGTGTGTGTGTGTGTGTAGAGAGACTCGTGAGAACAGCAGTCTTCTGAAGGAAGAAGTGGAGGGACTAATATTGTGTGTGTGTGTGTGTGTGTGTGTGTGTGTGTGTGCAGAGAGACTCGTGAGAACAGCAGTCTTCTGAAGGAAGAAGTGGAGGGACTGAGGAAGAAGGTGGAACGGATGGAACAGGCCAGAGAGGAGCTGCTCAACAAGGAACTGCAGAAAGAGGTAACAAACACACACACACACACACACACACACACACACACACACACATACACACATACACATACACATACACACACACACACACACACACTGACTGGCTTGTAGACACACACACACACACACACACACACACAGTGACATTTTTAAATTTTGTGGATGGACTAACTTGTCTCTTTTTCTGTGTGTGTGATATGGCAGAAACTTGTGGAGAAGCTTCAGGCTTGGGAGAATCTTGGGCAGAACACTGGTCTCAACATCAGGTAAGGAAGTGTGTGTGTGTGTGTGTGTGTGTGTGTGTGTGTGTGTGTGTGTGTGTCTGGAGAGGATGACATTGACTCTAGTAACCAGACTGATTGACAAAGTGGATGCTGCCATAGCTGTTTATTTTTATAGGGACTTTACATCAACACACACACACACACACACAAACCTTTTTTTCGCCAGTGTACTCTGGCAACAAAAACACTATAGAGGCCAAGCACATTGAGGCCACACCCTCTTGCAGGGGGGACATGAACCCCGCGAACCGACTTCACTAAAGATTGCGGTAGGGTGTCGCACACATGTTTGTGAGAGGCTGTCATGGGACAATATCCACTGGCAACGAGGAGAAGAACTCCCAACTTATTTTTAATGAGCTGACTGAGCGTGAGAAAAAACAGATCAAAACGGAATACTGGCTCCTGTGTCAACGACAGACATCACATTTTGAAAACCAGATCAATAACCGAAGGGTTTCCACAGCTCAAAACATCACATTTTGAAAACCAGATCAATAACCGAAGGGTTTCCACAGCTCAAAACATCACATTTTGAAAACCAGATCAATAACCGAAGGGTTTCCACAGCTCAAAACATCACATTTTGAAAACCAGGGCGATAACCCTAGGGTTTCCCACAACTCAAAAGGACAGTATTTTTGTGGGACAGATTTGTAGCCTGAAGCGTACATGAATCATGGTATTATGGAGGCTTTAAATCAGCGGTCACATCGCAAGATCATAATGCTAAAATCTGAGGAGAAAATGTAATCAAACACCACATTGTCTAGCGTTGCTAATTGCTAATTGCACCTTCACGTTGTCTAGCATTGCTAATTGCTAATTGCACCTTCACATTGTCTAGCATTGCTAATTGCTAATTGCACCTTCACATTGTCTAGCATTGCTAATTGCACCTTCACATTTGCTAGCATTTCTTGCTAATTGCTCCTTCACATTGTCTCGCATAGCGCATAGCTAATTGCTAATTGCTCCTTCACATTGTCTTGCATAGCTAATTGCTAATTGCACCTTCACATTGTCTAGCATAGCTAATTGCTAATTGCACCTTCACATTGTCTAGCATTGCTAATTGCACCTTCACATTTGCTAGCATTGCTTGCTAATTGCTCCTTCACATTGTCTCACAGAGCTAATTGCTAATTGCTCCTTCACATTGTCTCGCATAGCTAATTGCTAATTGCACCTTCACATTGTCTAGCATTGCTAATTGCTAATTGCACCTTCACGTTGTCTAGCATGGCTTGCTAATTGCACCTTCACATTGTCTAGCATTGCTTGCTAATTGCACCTTCACATTGTCTAGCATTGCTAATTGCTAATTGCACCTTCACATTGTCTAGCATTGCTTGCTAATTGCACCTTCACATTGTCTAGCGTTGCTAATTGCTAATTGCACCTTCACATTGTCTAGTATTGCTAATTGCACCTTCACGTTGTCATATGTCACTTGATTGTGTAATCATTTCATTTAGGCTATTGCAAAAATAGAGACAGGGAACAGAGAAGTTCATCACTGTTATTAAGCTGATAATGATGTGTCAACATAATGTTATCTGAATTACATTTACATTTACATTTAGGCATTTAGCAGACGCTTTTATCCAAAGCGACTTACAAAAGAGGATAACATTCAAACTACAACACAATGAACTAACAAGGAGTGCGTATTGCTAACATAGAATCTGCACTGTTTTAAGTTGAAAGTGCAATAGTGTAACACAATGTAGAGAAATTAAATTATTAAGTGCATTCTCAAAGTTTACGCCAGGAGATATTAGTAGAGAATTAAGGTGCCTGTTACAAGCTAACTAGCTAACTTCAGCACTAGACTACCATTAAAAATGCTTTCTGTAAGTTCATTTAAAGAAATGTAATAGCTCTTATAGTGTTGACTTATATATTTATACATTTGCCTTTCCAGTGACAAAGTGCTTATTGCTCTTCTGAAACGGGTAGCTCACATTTAACATTTGCATTGTAACATTTTACAAAGAGATTAAAAGAACCAAATGTTGTGTTTTTATGTGGGGAGCAACATATGTGGTTGGCGACCCAACCTGCGGATGTTTGCGTTGCGCGGGGCGATGCTGCACATGGATACTTGTCCCCTGGCAACAACGTTACCTTATCAAAATCATTGACTAAACGTTGAAATACCTGTGGATTATTTTGTGTTAAAGTAAGTTTATTTTTTTCCTTTTAAAAATGCTCTTTTCAGTTTGTACCAGAAGGCAGCATTCTATTTTGCCAAATTGTTTTTGTAACCGTTCAGTTTATGTGTGAGTCTACATCAACGGTCATGCTCTAAACAGTCAGTGAGTCTACATCAACGGTCATGCTCTAACCAATCAGTGAGTCTACATCAACGGTCATGCTCTAACCAATCAGTGAGTCTACATCAACGGTCATGCTCTAAACAGTCAGTGAGTCTACATCAACGGTCATGCTCTAAACAGTCAGTGAGTCTACATCAACGGTCATGCTCTAACCAATCAGTGAGTCTACATCAACGGTCATGCTCTAACCAATCAGTGAGTCTACATCAACGGTCATGCTCTAAACAGTCAGTGAGTCTACATCAACGGTCATGCTCTAAACAAGCTTTGAGAGACTAGTTTTACTTTTTATTAACTTCTTGTGCAATCAGTTCACGCATTGTGAGCGAATCTCTGGAACGCCGGCAGAATGGAAGTGCAATGAGCGCACTGACTGAGGGTGGAATAAATGTGGGATTCAGCGGGCGGGAGCAGGACAAACCATAACAGATGCGGGTGGGAGCAGGACAAACCATAACAGATGCGGGTGGGAGCAGGACAAACCATAACAGATGCGGGTGGGAGCAGGACAAACCATAACAGATGCTGGTGGGAACAGGTCAAAATATCAGACATTTCTGTGGGTCTGGGTGGACTCAGGACAGAAACTTGAGGGAGCATGCGGGAGCGGGACAAGACCAGACCTCTAAGATAGACTTCAGTTGTCAATAGCTAGTGTAAACACTGTTAGAGTCCCAGAGCTAAACTTCAGTTAGCAATAGCTAACATAAACAATGCAGGAGTAAAGCTAAATTTCAGTTAGCAATAGCTAACATAAACACTATTAGAGTCCCAGAGCTAAACTTCAGTTCGCAATAGCTAACATAAACAATGCAGGAGTAAAGCTAAACTTCAGTTAGCAATAGCTAACATAAACACTATTAGAGTCCCAGAGCTAAACTTCAGTTAGCAATAGCTAACATAAACACTATTAGAATCCCAGAGCTAAACTTCAGTTCGCAATAGCTAACATAAACACTATTAGAATCCCAGAGCTGAACTTCAGTTAGCAATAGCTAACATAAACACTATTAGAATCCCAGAGCTGAACTTCAGTTAGCAATAGCTAACATAAACACTATGAATGTGTTCCAATCCATGTACAGTACAGTACAGTACAGTTCAGTACAGTGCACTATGAGCACCGCGCACTTGCTAGGAGAGTATTTCGGCAGATAAGAGCTGTCCCCAAATGGAGTACTTTGAACTGCACTTACCAGAGGTTATGATTGTAACATATTAAGCAGTGTTGTATTTTAGGTTAACATTTCCACAAAATTCGTAGCCTAATGTTAGCTATTATTGCTAACCTTGTTTTTAGTGATAACTAGCTTATAATATGAATGTTAAATTCAGTGTCTATTATTGCTAACCTTGTTTTAGTGATAACTAGCTTATCATACGAATGGTAAATTCAGTTGCTATACTGTTCACGATATCAGGTTTGAAAAGGTGCCGGTTGTCCCTCCTCCAACGTTATATTGCCAAAATGGCATCAAGTCCTCAAGCGAAACTAATCTGGTGAAATGTGAAATATGCGTAAAGCCATATGCATGCCCACACACACACGTGATATATGAAGGTCACGTAACACCAGCAATGGCACTAGGACAAGCCATTAAAAAAATACTTCAAACTTGTAGCTTATGGCAAGCCACCTAGTAATTACACACACACACACACACACACACACACACACACGCTCACACTTTTACCTACCCACACAGTGACACACACACACACAAACACAATTTTTTCAACAGAGGTGTTGCACAAAAACTACATGAGCCCTGGGGATTTTACCTCACTATTAGATTTTCTGTGTGTGTGTGTGTGTGAAATGACTAGGTGGCTTGCTATAGGAACAGTAAAGCTGTGTGTATGTGTGTCTATAACTGTGTGTGATGTGTAGGTGGGTAAAGAGTGTGTGTGTTTATACTGTGTGTGTGTGTGTGTGTGTGTGTGTGTGTGTGTGTGTGTCAGGAGGGTGCTACCACTTGACAAATGATCATGTGAAAGTTATTAGACCACTAATACATGCAAACTGCTTTCTGTTGCTAATGCGTCTTTCACATTGCAGCTGTGTGTGTGTGTGTGTGTGTGTGTGTGTGTGTGTGTGAGAGAAGTCGCCTTTCTGTCGCTAATGCATCTTTAACACTGCAGCTGTCAGTGATTGTGTGTGTGAAGTCTGAAGTCTTATTTAATGTTGTCTGTGTGTGCTTTTATGTTTAAAATTGCAACTTTAAAGTATGCCAGTATGTTTGCATGTTTAATGCTGCAGCTGTGTGTGTGTGTGTGTGTGTGTGTGTGTGTTGATTATGTAATGCTGTGTGTGTTTGCATGAATTTGCATGTGTTTAAGCAGCTCTAGCTGGTATGTATATGGGTGTACTGATATGCTGTGTGTGTGTGTGTGTGTGTGTGTGTGTGTGTGTGTGTGTGTGTGTGTGTGTGTGTGCGTGTGTGTGTGTCCGTGTTCATAGGAAGCCAGAGGATCTCTCCAGAGAAGTGATTGACATTCAGCAGAGAGAAATTAACCTCAAGCAACAGAATTACACATTGACTAGCAGGTACTGACACACACACGCATGCCATGCACACGCACACACACACGCCATACGCACACACACTCACTCATACATACGCACACACACTCACTCATACATATACACATACTCACTGTGTGCATAGCATGCATAGATGCATAAATATACATGCAGAAACACACACACACTTTCAGTCAGTGTCAGTGTTTCTCTCACATGGCGGTGTGTGTTTATATTCTTCTTGGTTATGAAGGTGTGTGTATGTGTGTGTGTGTCTGCTGGAGTCAGCAGGTTCAGCGACAGTCTAACAGGTTCCACCATTTGAAAAGTGCTTCACTCTGCAAAACCAAACCAAAAAATAAACAAACAGAATAATCGCTGGCAACTGTCACACATACACACACACACACACGCTCTTATACTCTTAAACACACACATACACTCACTCACTTACTCACACACACACACACACACACACTCTTATACTCTTAAACACACACATACACACGCACACACACACTCACTCACTCACACACACACACACACAAACAAACACACACACACTCACACACACAAACACCGTATAGGCCTGAATAGAAGTGTCTGTACCAGACAAAATTAGGGGGAAAAACAACTATTTTTGTGTTAAATGAGCCGTCAGTGTCTGCTAGGAGTCCAGCAGGGCCACACTCAGTAGAGAGGGAAGAGATTGGCCACACCCACTGGAGAGGGAAGAGATTGATTGGCCACACTCAGTGGAGAGGGAAGAGATTGGCCACACCCACTGGAGAGGGAAGAGATTGATTGGCCACACTCAGTGGAGAGGGAAGAGATTGATTGGCCACACTCAGTGGGGAGGAAAGAGATTGGCCACACCCACTGGAGAGGGAAGAGATTGATTGGCCACACTCAGTGGAGAGGGAAGAGATTGGCCACACCCACTGGAGAGGGAAGAGATTGATTGGCCACACTCAGTGGAGAGGGAAGAGATTGGCCACACCCACTGGAGAGGGAAGAGATTGATTGGCCACACCCACTGTAGAGGGAAGAGATTGATTGGCCACACCCACTGAAGAGGGAAGAGGTTGGCCACACCCACTGGAGAGGGAAGAGATTGATTGGCCACACCCACTGGAGAGGGAGGAGATTGATTGGCCATACCCACTGGAGAGGGAAGAGATTGATTGGCCACACCCACTGGAGAGGGAGGAGATTGATTGGCCATACCCACTGGAGAGGGAGGAGATTGTCCTGGAGTGTAAAAGAATGAGTGGCACTTTAGTGTCCCTTGAGCCAGTGTTGATAATGTTTAGGATATGGTGTTGGAATGGACACAAAGCCAGAACACTCCGTGTCATAATTAGGGTACTGAAGTGCATACTCTCTGATGCAGCGCAGTGGACTCAGTGTCATAGTTAGGGTACTGAAGTGCATACTCACTGACTGTCACTGCGTGACTGAATGAGTCTTGCCCAGTGCCGGCACAGACTTGAAGGAGAAGCTGTGGTAACACTTACATACACACATATACTCTTAAATACACACACACACACACACACACACACACACACACGAGTCTTTCCCAGTGCCTGCGCAGACTCTTTTTAGCGGTAGTCTCTGATCAGGCAAAGGAAAGCTCACTCACTCACTCACCTCCTTGATAAGATGGGCAAGGCTGATCAGAGGTCTGTGTTCTACATGCCAGCACCTCCTTGATAAGATGGGCAAGGCTGATCAGAGGTCTGTGTTCTACATGCCAGCACCTCCTTGATAAGATGGGCAAGGCTGATCAGAGGTCTGTGTTCTACATGCCAGCACCTCCTTGATAAGATGGGCAAGGCTGATCAGAGGTCTGTGTTCTACATGCCAGCACCTCCTTGATAAGATGGGCAAGGCTGATCAGAGGTCTGTGTTCTACATGCCAGCACCTGGTAGCACTGCAGAGGTTGAAACCCAGTGACTGTGTGGTGGAGACCATTTAGTTTGAGTGCCACACAGCCGGGGGCAACTTTACTGCCGTCATACACTCAGACTTGTATGGCTAATGCACATGGTCTTCTGTCTGTTAGACTGTAGTATACTGCAGTCATACACTCAGACTTGTATGTCTAATGCACATGGTCTTCTGTCTGTTAGACTGTAGTATACTGCAGTCATACACTCAGACTTGTATGGCTAATGCACATGGTCTTCTGTCTGTTAGACTGTAGTATACTGCAGTCATACACTCAGACTTGTATGGCTAATGCACATGGTCTTCTGTCTGTTAGACTGTAGTATACTGCAATCATACACTCAGACTTGTATGGCTAATGCACATGGTCTTCTGATAGGCTGTAGCTCATCACTGTGAGTTGTTAGCACAGTTATTCATATGGTGCTAGCCTCTTCATTCTGTTGAAATGGGACTTTTTAGAAGAATAATGAACTTGATCTCACGCTTTATTTAACAATATTGATTAATGAACTAGAGTTCTCACCATGCAGGGGAATATCATCAGTATAAAACACTGGTCTATATGGGAATATCCAGTATAAAACACTGGTCTATATGGGAATATCATCAGTATAAAACACTGGTCTATATGGGAATATCCAGTATAAAACACTGGTCTATATGGGAATATCATCAGTATAAAACACTGGTCTATATGGGAATATCCAATATAAAACACTGGTCTATATGGGAATATCCAATATAAAACACTGGTCTATATGGGAATGTCATCAGTGTAAAACACTGGTCTATATAGGAATATCATCAGTGTAAAACACTGGTCTATATGGGAATATCATCAGTGTAAAACACTGGTCTATATGGGAATATCATCAGTGTAAAACACTGGTCTATATGGGAATATCCAATATAAAACACTGGTCTATATGGGAATATCCAATATAAAACACTGGTCTATATAGGAATATCATCAGTGTAAAACACTGGTCTATATGGGAATATCATCAGTATAAAACACTGGTCTATATAGGAATATCATCAGTGTAAAACACTGGTCTATATGGGAATATCCAATATAAAACACTGGTCTATATGGGAATATCATCAGTGTAAAACACTGGTCTATATGGGAATATCCAATATAAAACACTGGTCTATATGGGAATATCATCAGTGTAAAACACTGGTCTATATGGGAATATCATCAGTGTAAAACACTGGTCTATATGGGAATATCATCAGTGTAAAACACTGGTCTATATGGGAATATCATCAGTATAAAACACTGGTCTATATAGGAATATCATCAGTGTAAAACACTGGTCTATATGGGAATATCATCAGTATAAAACACTGGTCTATATAGGAATATCATCAGTGTAAAACACTGGTCTATATGGGAATATCATCAGTGTAAAACACTGGTCTATATGGGAATATCCAATATAAAACACTGGTCTATATGGGAATATCATCAGTGTAAAACACTGGTCTATATGGGAATATCATCAGTGTAAAACACTGGTCTATATGGGAATATCCAATATAAAACACTGGTCTATATGGGAATATCCAATATAAAACACTGGTCTATATGGGAATATCATCAGTGTAAAACACTGGGCTATATGAGAAAATCATCAGTGTAAAACACTGGTCTATATGGGAATATCATCAGTGTAAAACACTGGTCTATATGGGAAATCCAATATAAAACACTGGTCTATATGGGAATATCATCAGTGTAAAACACTGGTCTATATGGGAATATCCAATATAAAACACTGGTCTATATGGGAATATCATCAGTGTAAAACACTGGTCTATATGGGAATATCATCAGTGTAAAACACTGGTCTATATGGGAATATCATCAGTGTAAAACACTGGTCTATATGGGAATATCCAATATAAAACACTGGTCTATATGGGAATATCATCAGTGTAAAACACTGGTCTATATGGGAATATCATCAGTGTAAAACACTGGTCTATATGGGAATATCCAATATAAAACACTGGTCTATATGGGAATATCATCAGTGTAAAACACTGGTCTATATGGGAATATCCAATATAAAACACTGTTCTATATGGGAATATCATCAGTGTAAAACACTGGTCTATATGGGAATATCATCAGTGTAAAACACTGGTCTATATGGGAATATCCAATATAAAACACTGGTCTATATGGGAATATCATCAGTGTAAAACACTGGTCTATATGAGAATATCATCAGTGTAAAACACTGGTCTATATGGGAATATCCAATATAAAACACTGGTCTATATGGGAATATCATCAGTGTAAAACACTGGTCTATATGGGAATATCATCAGTGTAAAACACTGGTCTATATGGGAATATCCAATATAAAACACTGGTCTATATGGGAATATCATCAGTGTAAAACACTGGTCTATATGGGAATATCCAATATAAAACACTGGTCTATATGGGAATATCATCAGTGTAAAACACTGGTCTATATGGGAATATCATCAGTGTAAAACACTGGTCTATATGGGAATATCCAATATAAAACACTGGTCTATATGGGAATATCATCAGTGTAAAACACTGGTCTATATGAGAATATCATCAGTGTAAAACACTGGTCTATATGGGAATATCCAATATAAAACACTGGTCTATATGGGAATATCATCAGTGTAAAACACTGGTCTATATGGGAATATCATCAGTGTAAAACACTGGTCTATATGGGAATATCCAATATAAAACACTGGTCTATATGGGAATATCATCAGTGTAAAACACTGGTCTATATGGGAATATCCAATATAAAACACTGGTCTATATGGGAATATCACCAATATAAAACACTGGTCTATATGGGAATATCACCAATATAAAACACTGGTCTATATGGTAATATCATCAGTGTAAAACACTGGTCTATATGGGAATATCATCAGTGTAAAACACTGGTCTATATGGGAATATCATCAGTGTAAAACACTGGTCTATATGGGAATATCCATATAAAACACTGGTCTATATGGGAATATCCAATACAAAACACTGGTCTATATGGGAATATCATCAGTGTAAAACACTGGTCTATATGGGAATATCATCAGTGTAAAACACTGGTCTATATGGGAATATCCAATATAAAACACTGGTCTATATGGGAATATCGTCAGTGTAAAACACTGGTCTATATGGGAATATCATCAGTGTAAAACACTGGTCTATATGGGAATATCCAATATAAAACACTAGTCTATATGGGAATATCCAATATAAAACACTGGTCTATATAGGAATATCATCAGTGTAAAACACTGGTCTATATGGGAATATCATCAGTGTAAAACACTGGTCTATATGGGAATATCCAATATAAAACACTGGTCTATATGGGAATATCATCAGTGTAAAAACACTGGTCTATATGGGAATATCCAATATAAAACACTGGTCTATATGGGAATATCATCAGTGTAAAACACTGGTCTATATGTGAATATCATCAGTGTAAAACACTGGTCTATATGGGAATATCCAATATAAAACACTGGTCTATATGGGAATATCCAATATAAAACACTGGTCTATATGGGAATATCCAATATAAAACACTGGTCTATATGGGAATATCATCAGTGTAAAACACTGGTCTATATGGGAATATCATCAGTGTAAAACACTGGTCTATATGGGAATATCCAATATAAAACACTGGTCTATATAGGAATATCATCAGTGTAAAACACTGGTCTATATGGGAATATCCAATATAAAACACTGGTCTATATAGGAATATCATCAGTGTAAAACACTGGTCTATATGGGAATATCATCAGTGTAAAACACTGGTCTATATGGGAATATCCAATATAAAACACTGGTCTATATGGGAATATCATCAGTGTAAAACACTGGTCTATATGGGAATATCCAATATAAAACACTGGTCTATATGGGAATATCATCAGTGTAAAACACTGGTCTATATGGGAATATCCAATATAAAACACTGGTCTATATGGGAATATCATCAGTGTAAAACACTGGTCTATATGGGAATATCATCAGTGTAAAACACTGGTCTATATGGGAATATCATCAGTGTAAAACACTGGTCTATGTAGGGCTACAATTGGTCTACAATAAAGTTTGCTAAATTAGGGTCATCTTATATTCAGGGTTGTCTTATATTCGGACCAATGCAATACACACACACACACACACACACACACACACACACACACACACAGAGATTGTCTTAAAATTTGAAGTGCTCTGTGTGGATGCACACACACACGCACACACACACACACACACAAACAGTCTGCCTTAAAGTGTGAAGCACTCTGTGTGGATGGGTTCTCATTCATCAGATCAGTTCATCTTATTGACTGGGGAACTCAGCTGTGGTAATGACTGTGGATGGGCACACACACACACACACACACACACACACACACACACACACACACACACACTTGCTAAGAGTAATTTCTTCTTCCTCTGCAAGGTCAAATGGACTAGCAGTTTAGCCGTCACAGTCTATCTGTGTCACACACACACTCACACACACACACACACACACACACACACAGGAGTGCACATAGACATGTACGCAGAACACATACACTCACACACACATACACACACTCACACAAGAGTGCACATAGACATGTATTCAGAACACGCGCGCGCACACACACGTTCTCTCTCCGTTCATCTCTTTCCATCTCTCTCTCACGCTCCCCATCTTTCTCCCCTTCCATCTCTTTCTCTCTCTCTCTCTCTCTCTCTCTCTCTCTCTCTCAGTCTGCGGTCTCTGGAGCGTTCCTGCGCTGACTTGCGCTCAGAGCTTTTGGCCTTGAAGACAAAATCTTTGGAGGATCACAAGAAGAAAGACATGCAGGAAGCCTTAGTGCGCCGTCTTCAGAAGAGGGTCTTACTGCTCACCAAGGTACCGCGCACACACACACACACAAACACACACACACACACACACACCTTTTGGAAGATCGCAAGAACAGTCAGGATTTCGTCCAACTGAGTTCAGGCTGACTGCCAGGTTTCCTGAAAAGGTGCACACACACACACACACACACACACACACGTACGTATACAAGTATTAGAACACTAGCGCACACATTCAAGACACACACACACGTATACACATACCTAGTACACATCAGAAGACAGAGGCACAGGTGCCAGACACACACACACACATACACACACACAGACACCCATTCAACACAGTAGAAAAGGTGCCAGACACACACTCTCACAAACACACACATCCAAGACAGTAGCGCAGATGCCAGACACACAAACACACACACACCCAACACCCAACGCAGTAGCACAAGTGCTAGATGCACACACACACACATATACACACACACACACAAATTGAAAATGGTAGCACAGGTGCCAGACACACACACACACACACACACATCCAAAATGGTAGCACTGGTGGAAGACACACACACACACACACACACACACACACACATCCACACACACACACACACACACACATCCAAAATGGTGGCACTGGTGGAAGACACACACACACACACACCCACACCCACATCCACACACACACACACACACACACACACACACACGAACACACACACACGAACACACACACACACACACACACACGAACACACATGTGTTTTGCTTCTGTAGTTCCCTCTGAGTTAGAGTGCACATTGTTGCACCACATGGTGTGTGTGTGTGTGTGTGTGTGTGTGTGTAGGAGAGAGATGGTATGAGGGCTATACTGGAGTCCTATGACAGTGAGCTGGCTAGCTCAGAATACTCACCCCAGCTGGTGTGTGTGTGTGTGTGTGTGTGTGTGTGTGTGTGTGTGTGTGTGTGTGTGTGTGTGTGTGTGTGTGTGTGTGTGTGTAGGAGAGAGATGGTATGAGGGCTATACTGGAGTCCTATGACAGTGAGCTGGCTAGCTCAGAATACTCACCCCAGCTGACGCGCAGACTGAAGGAGGCTGAGGAACTTCTGCAGAGAGTCCAGACCTACAACACAGACATGGAGGTAGGAACTACACTTCACACAATCCATCTGTGCAGGGGGTAGGAACTACACTTCCCACAGTCCACCTGTGCAGCCGCCAAACACAGACTTGGAGGTAGAGGCTACACTCCCATTTTGTAGAACTACAAGTTCAGGTTAAACTTAATAACAAAGAGACTCCATGTTTATTTCGTAGTATTCTGACAAAGAATATGGAGCGGAAACGTCAGAAATGATAACTTAAAAGGAGCCTTCCTGCACACATGCTCTTCACTAACAATCGAGATCTTTTCACGATGGAACGAATGTTCTCAAAAGGAGCGCAGTAGGTCAACTTGGAATATTTTATTTGACAAGGAATAATCGTACGGCTTTTAGTAGACTTGACGGCACTCTGTCAGACCGATATGTGGCTGTCAGTCTGTTCACTTAACTAATGTTGAGTTCTCCATGTTCATTACTAATTGTTTCTGATGTTATGAATCTGAAACGTAGGAAATAATAACATCGCCTTTATCGTTTTACGTACCTCACTGTGTGTGTGCACCCCTCTTTATACATGGTTGCAGGCTAAACATGCTCGGAATCAACGATACATCTTTTCACGATGGCACATTGTTCTTGAAATGAGTGCAGTTGTTCAAATGAATGGCCTGGAATACGTTATATAATGAGGAATAACCAAACGACTTCCAAAGTTGACCGGACCGGCAAAGTTGATTCTCTCACATGTAAACGGTCACATCACCTTTTAGTATGGGCTCAGCACGGTTAGAACTGTCACATCACCTTTAAGTATGGGCTCAGCACGGTTAGAACTGTCACATCACCTTTAAGTATGGGCTCAGCATGGTTAGAACTGTCACATCACCTTTAAGTATGGGCTCAGCATGGTTAGAACTGTCACATCACCTTTAAGTATGGGCTCAGCACGGTTAGAACTGTCACATCACCTTTCAGTATGGGCTCAGCACGGTTAGAACTGGCCAAAGCAGGTACGAAAAACCATAAAGGGTACCAGACACAACCCCCAAGGGAGAAGACAAAACAGTGAGTTAAGTCAAGTCGAGTCATGTAGGTTTGAGTCGAGTTGAGTCAAGTTGAGTCATGTAGGTTTGAGTCGAGTCGAGTCATGTAGGTTTGAGTCATGCCGAGTCATGTAGGTTTGAGTCGTGTCAAGTGGAGTCATGTAGGGTAGAGTCGAGTCATGTAGGTTTGAGTCGAGTCGAGTCATGTAGGTTTGAGTCGAGTCGAGTCATGTAGGTTTGAGTCGAGTCGAGTTATGTAGGTTTGAGTCGAGTCG
>PYXC01002470.1:22500-25000 GCA_015244755.2 Tenualosa ilisha | reverse complement strand
GGGAGAGAGCAGACTCTTTGGGTTTTGGATTGGAGTTTGAGAACAGAGAGAGAGTGATGGAGACAGGGAGAGAGAGAGAGAGATGGAGGGGATATGAGAGAAAGAGACCTAGGAAGAGGAGAAGAGAGAAAGAGAGAGATCAATGTAATACAGAGAAAAAGAAAGAGAGAGAGAGAGGGAGAACAAAGAAGGAGAGAAAAAAGAGAAAGGTTAAAGACTCCTGGATCACGGAGTACTGCCGTGGTAACTGATGTGATTGGTAGATAAGACAGTGTTTCCATGGCAACCTCACTGAAGCCTGACATAACCTAAAGGTACCCCTGTGAAAGAAGTGTGTGTGTGTGTGTGTGTGTGAGAGAGAGAGAGAGAGAACTAATGTGAAAGAGTGTGTTTAAATGCTTTTATGGGTGTGTGTTTTTGTGAAAGAGAAAATGTGTGTGTGTGTGTGTGTTTTTGGGGGATGGGGGTGCTGTAGGGAGTTCTGAAGCTTTGGGAGATCATTGCTGGAGTGGGTTTAATGTGTGTGTGTGTGTCACAGTACTGACTAAGTTTCACAGGCATAAGTAAGTTTAAAAAAAATGTGTAATTATCCCAAATCTGTTTAAGTTTCTTTCTTTCTTGATGTATTCTTTGTGCATTGACATATTTCCCTTATATTGGTCTAGTTCTCTTATTGTGTGTGTGTGTGTATTGGTCTAGGTCTCTTATTGTGTGTGTGTGTGTATATTGGTCTAGTTCACTTATTTTGTGTGTGTGTGTGTATTGGTCTAGTTCTCTTATTGTGTGTGTGTGTGTGTGTGTGTGTGTGTGTGTGTGTGTGTATTGCTCTAGTTCTCCTATTGTGTGTGTGTGTGTGTGTATTGGTCTAGTTCTCTTATTGTGTGTGTGTGTGTGTATTGGTCTAGTTCTCTTATTGTGTGTGTGTGTGTGTGTGTGTGTGTGTGTGTATTGGTCTAGTTCTCTTATTGTGTGTGTGTGTATTAGTCTAGTTCTCTTATTGTGTGTGTGTGTGTGTGTGTATTGGTCTAGTTCTCTTATTGTTCCCAAAGTGAAGCAAAGAGAGTGAGTAAATGTTTTTGAATAAATAGCAACAAAGAATTGAACTGCAGTCCATGATGAGTTTCATTTGATGTGCTTGAGTGTCCCTCCATTTATTACTGTTTATTTATATTTATTCGTTCATTTATTTAGTTGTAGTGATTATTTTTACTTTCTCTCTTTCTTTCTTTTTATCTGTCGTTCTGGTTCCTTTCTTGGGCCCAAAGTGATTTTGTGTCTGTTTGTATTGTTGGCTGTCAGCTTCAATGAGTCATGTTAATAGAGCTACTCTTGAACTGGAGAGAGAGAGAGAGGGAGGGAGGGAGAGAGGGAGGGAGGGAGAGAGAGAGAGAGGGAGAGGGAGGGAGGGAGAGAGAGAGGAGAGGGATGGGGATGGAGAGAGAAAGGGAGAGAGAGAAAGAGGAGGATGACAGGAGGGGGAGAAAATAAAGGAGTAGAGTAGACGGAGGGAAAAGAGCAACAGAAACAGTCCTAGAGAGGAGGAGTATGAGAGTCCTTGTGTGTGTGTGTGTGTGTGTGTGTGTGTGTGTGTGTGTGTGTGTGTGTGTGATGTTATTGAAGTTCATCACTCCCTAGAGTTTATTTTGCAATTACATGTGGTGTTTACCCTTGTTCTGTTTCCATGGCTACGCATGCAGTCATGTATATTGGCAAACAGGTCAGGTCCCGCGTCTGTGAGTGTGAGGTCAGGTCTCTGATGCATGTTTGTGAGATTGTGTACATGTGTTTGTGCATGAATGAGAGTGTGTGTGTGTGTGTGTGTGTGGTGGGGCGGGGCATTACAGTTAGTGATTTAATTTTAGGGAGATGAACTTCACACACACACACATACACACACACTGAAATCTCCTTCCCATTTCCGTTGCACCAGCTTGTTTTCTGATTGACTCCGTGGATTTGAGCTGCAGGCTCAGGCTGTTTCCTCCTGGGCTCATTGGCTGTGTCCTGTATGAGCTATGCTGTGGTGCGTGTGTGTGTGTGCGTGTGTGTGTGTGTGTGTGTGTGTGTGTGTGTGTGTGTGTGTGTGTGGTGGAACCGTGCTCTGATGTCTGTGTGTGTGTGTGTGTGTGCGTGTGTGGTGGAGCCGTGCTCTGATGTCTGTGTGTGTGTGTGTCCTATAGGGTGACTACGACCCGGTGAAGACCAAGGTGCTGCACCTGCGCTTCAACCCCACCAGTGTTGCTAAGCAACAGCGGCAGGAGGAGGCGGAGCAGCTGAGGGAGGAGCTTAAGCGTCTCCGGGAGCTCCTGCGCTCGGGTGCCATGGCAACCACCGACGCCCCACTGGACATCCCGCCCACACAGGAAGTTCTTGGTATGCAGGACTGACTGACTGACTGAGTGCGCGTGCGTGCGTGCGTGCGTGTGTGTGTGTGCGTGCGCGTGTGTGTGTGTGTGTGTGTGTGTGATGGAGGGAGGGAGAGAGAGAGACAGATGGATAG
>PYXC01002470.1:5000-15000 GCA_015244755.2 Tenualosa ilisha | reverse complement strand
AGTGGAGAGAGAGAGAGAGAGAGAAAGAGAGGGAGTAGAGAGAGAGAGTGGGAGAGAGAGGTGTAGATAACTGGAGACCATGTCTGAAAGTGGAGAGAGAGAGGGAGAGTTGTAGATCATGTCTGAAAGTGGAGAGAGAGAGAGAGAGAGAGAGAAAGAGAGGGAGTAGAGAGAGAGAGTGGGAGAGAGAGGTGTAGATAACTGGAGACCATGTCTGAAAGTGGAGAGAGAGAGAGGGAGAGTTATAGATCATGTCTGAAAGTGGAGAGAGAGGGAGAGAGAGAGAAAGGTGTAGATCATGTCTGAAAGTGGAGAGAGGGAGAGAAAGAGAGAGAGAGAGGTGTAGATCATGTCTGAAAGTAGAGAGAGAGAGAGGTGTAGATCATGTCTGAAAGTGGAGAGAGAGAGAAAGAGGTATTCAGCTTTCTACAGAGGGACGATTGAGAGCATCCTCAGCGGCGCCATCACAGCGTGGTTCGGCAACTGCACCGATTGTGAGGACAGCCGAAAAGATCACTGGAGTCTCTCTGCCCCCCCCCCCCCAGACATCTACAGCACCCGCTGTCTGCGGAAAGCCAAGAACATTACCAAAGACACTAACCATCCCTCCCATGGACTATTCACTGTACTACCATCTGGCAGAAGGTTCTGCAGTATCACTGCCCGCACCTCCAGAATGGGGAAGAGCTTCTTCCCGCAGGCAGTCAGACTGCTGAACAACCTGTAGTGCACTTGGACTGGAATTTCTTAGTAACTCAGGATGCAAACCAGCGCGTCACAACACACTGCACCTTTATGCCCCCCGCACTTTCTTGCTGCTATCACTTATATTTATGTAGAATAGTCTTGTTTACAAATCATAACCCTTAGCCTTGCTGCTATTATTTATATTTATGTAGAACAGTCTTCTGTTTACAAATCACACCACTAGCCACAGTGCTCTGCTAAAAGCCATGCCCTGTCTAGCGTGTTTGTTTAAGGTCACCTGCAATTTGACCTGCAAATTGTTTACAACTGTGTTGTAATGTATGCACATATGTGTACAAGAATGTGCACGCGTGCGTGTGTGGTTGTGTGTGGGAGTGCGTGTGTGAGTGGGTGAGTGAATCTGTGTAGTCCCTCAATAGTGTATGTAGGCACTATTACGTATCTGTCTTGTCCATACTGTGTTTTAACAGTTACGTGTATCACCAATTGTTCTCTGTGAAACGTTGTCTGGTCTCACTATGTTCTGTGTATATGGCTGAAACGACAATAAAAACCTACTTGACTTGACTTGACTTGAGGTGTAGATAACTGGAGACCATGACTAAAAGTGGAGAGAAAGAGAGAGAGAGAGAGGTGTAGATCATGTCTGAAAGTGGAGAAAGGGAGAGAAAGAGAGAGAGAGGTGTAGATCATGTCTGAAAGTGGAGAGGGAGAGAGAGGGAGAGGTGTAGATAACTGGAGACCATGTCTGAAAGTGGAGAGAGAGAGAGAGGTGTAGATCATGTCTGAAAGTGGAGAGAGAGAGAGAGGTGTAGATCATGTCTGAAAGTGGAGAGAGAGGGAGAGAGAAAGAGAGAGAGAGGTGTAGATCATGTCTGAAAGTGGCTGCTGTCTCTGATATTGTGGCTGATATCTCTGATATTGTGGCTGCTGTCTCTGATATTGTGGCTGATATCTCTGATATTGTGGCTGATATCTCTGATATTGTGGCTGATATCTCTGATATTGTGACTGATGTCTCTGATATTGTGGCTAATGTCTCTGATATTGTGACTGATGTCTCTGATATTGTGACTGATGTCTCTGATATTGTGGCTGATGTTTCTGATATTGTGGCTGATATCTCTGATATTGTGGCTGATATCTCTGATGTTGTGGCTGATGTCTCTGATGTTGTGACTGATGTTTCTGATATTGTGGCTGATATCTCTGATATTGTGGCTGATGTCTCTGATGTTGTGACTGATGTTTCTGATATTGTGGCTGATATCTCTGATATTGTGGCTGATATCTCTGATATTGTGGCTGATGTCTCTGATGTTGTGACTGATGTTTCTGATATTGTGGCTGATATCTCTGATATTGTGGCTGATATCTCTGATATTGTGGCCGATGTCTCTGATATTGTGGCTGATGTCTCTGATATTGTGGCCGATGTCTCTGATATTGTGGCCGATGTCTCTGATATTGTGGCCGATGTCTCTGATATTGTGGCTGATGTCTCTGTTACACCCATAAGTGTGTGTGTGTGTGTGTGGACGTTTTAATCTTTATAACTTGATGTGTTAGTGTGAGTGCAAATAATGGTTTGAGGAAGTAGGAAACTGTGTTGTTTTAGACAGTGACACTGAAAGTGTGTGTGTGTGTGTGTTTTGAGACTGTGTAGTTTATTTTATTTTATTGTGTGTTGATATGAGGGGTAATAAGTGTGTGTATGTCTGCATGGGTGTGTACACAGCTGTGATGGCAGTGAATTTTTAACACCCTGAAATCCCTTCATTACCGTTGATACTCTCAGTGAGCACTTAAGCTGTGTGTGTGTGTGTGTTTGTTTTGGCTGTGACAGAGGGTCATGTAAATTGAATTTAAACATAATCGCCTTAGAATGGTGTGTGTGTGCGTGTGTGCGCAAGCATGTGAAATGTGAAGTTTGCGTGTTAAGCACACTTCAATCAATTGAAGATTTCAGACTGTTATGGGAGCCATGATTACTTACGGTGTGTGTGTGTGTGTGATTAGGGTGTCAGATGCTGATTATTGCAGTGGTAATAGCAGGAGATTGCCCATCATGTCTACAAGAGTTGCTCAGCAACAGCAGGTGGTTGAGTGTGATTGTGTGTGTGTGTGTGTGTGTGTGTGTGTGTGTGTGTGTGTGTGTGTGTGTGTGTGTGTTAGATGAGGTTGAGCCAGAGCTTAATCAGGGATTACTGAAAAATGAGCAGAAAATGTTGAAATGTCAACGAGGAGGTGAGGACAGAAGTTCTAAACACACTCGCACTCTCACACACACACTCGCACTCTCACACACACAGCGTACATAGATGCGCACAATTGTAGTTTAGAGCATGTACACAGTCACACACATACACACACGCAACATTAATAGTAAGTGCTTGCAGACTCACACAAAAGCACTAACACACACACACACACACACACACACACACACACACACTGTAGACTCTAGAAGTTGCCGCAGGAGTAGTGAGAGAATTGTCTTAAATAATCTCTCTTTTAGCATTCTTCGAGTGATCTGCCACCGATCTGGAGGTTTGGGTATCTCCATACTCATTTAGATAGGGCCTGGTCTGGAGGTTTGGGTATCTCCATACTCATTTAGATAGGGCCTGGTCTGGAGGTTTGGGTATCTCCATACTCATTTAGATAGGGCCTGGTCTGGAGGTTTGGGTATCTCCATACTCATTTAGATAGGGCCTGGTCTGGAGGTTTGGGTATCTCCATACTCATTTAGATAGGGCCTGGTCTGGAGGTTTGGGTATCTCCATACTCATTTAGATAGGGCTGGTCTGGAGGTTTGGGTATCTCCATACTCATTTAGATAGGGCCTGGTCTGGAGGTTTGGGTATCTCCATACTCATTTAGATAGGGCCTGGTCTGGAGGTTTGGGTATCTCCATACTCATTTAGATAGGGCCTGGTCTGGAGGTTTGGATATCTCCATGAGTGAGGGGACTTGCCACAGAAGGACTAAACACAAGGACACTATGAGTGAGGGGACTTGCCTCAGAAGGACTAAACACAAGGACACTATGTTTTTATGTGGCTACGCGTGTGAGTCTGTGTGCATTTGGGCCTGTGAATGGCTGCTGATTCAGTCTTTTCTCGCGCACGCACACACACACACACACGCACACACGCGCACACACACACACACACACACACACACACACACACACACACACACACACACACAAAGATCATTAGTATGTGGGAACACATCCTCCTCTGATAACGAAATGGCAGAATCTGCATTTAAGTGAAAACAAAAGACCTTCCACTCTTTTTTCTTCTCTTACTTACTTCCCTCTCTCCTTTCTTTTTTTCTTCTCTTCCACTTACTTCTCTCTCTCCTCTCTTTTCTTCTCTTCCACTCACCTCTCTCTCTGTCCTCTTTTCTTCTCGTCCACTCACCTCTCTCTCTGTCCTCTTTTCTTCTCCTCCACTCACTTTTCTCTCTGTCCTCTTTTCTTCTCTGATTTCTCCTCTTCCATTCCTCTTTCTCTCTTCTCTCATTTCTCCCCTTCCACTCCTCTTCCTCTTTCTCCTCTCTTCTCTCATTTTTTCTGTCTACTCTTCTCTACAATTATCTCTCTTTCTCTCTCTCTTCTTTCTCCTCTCACCTATCCTCAGCTTCTTCCCTTTCTCTTCTTCCTCCCTCTCTCCTCTCCTCCCTCCTCTCTTCCTCTCCTCTCTCTTCCACCCCTCCTCCTTTCCTCTCCTCTCCTCTTTGGTCACTTAATCCCCCTTTCCTATTAGTTCCATCTCTCTCTCTCTCCATCTCCATTTCTCTAAATTCCATCTTTTCTTACCCGTCTGTCCTGTTTTCCGGAAAGTTCCTACAGCCCTGTGTACATTTGTGTGTGTGTGTGTGTGTGTGTGTGTGTGTCTGTGCATTTGTATGTTTATGTATTTTAGTTTGTGTGTGTGTGTGTGTGTGTGTGTGTGTGTGTGTGTGTGTGTGTGCATTTGTATGTTTATGTATTTTAGTTTGTGTGTGTGTGTGTGTGTGTGTGCATTTGTATGTTTATGTATTTTAGTTTGTGTGTGTGTGTGCATTTATGTTGTTTTCCTTCCTTTGCCATTACACCCCACCCCACCCCAAGCTAAAGAGTTTTTTTGTTTAGCTTTACCACACACACACACACACACACACACACACACACACACACACAGTCTGAAAGTATATGGTCTCTGACCCGTTATCACTAATGAGTGTGAAAGCTGACATTTCTGGTGATGACACACACACAAACACACATACACACACACACACAGGCACGCACACACACGCACACACGGTGCATCCCTGTGGTGAAACTAATGAGCTGTGAGTAACAGATGTGTCTGTCCAACCAGCACACACACACACACACACATACACACATAAACATATATGTTCTTTCTCTTACAACCCCACGCATAACCCCCAAGCTAAAACAAATATGTACAATTTCATACATACACACACACACACACACACACACACACACACACACACACACACACACACACCGTGACATGCATGCATACCCCTGGAAGATTTCTCTAGTGTTGTTGCATATGCAGTGAGCTAGGACACTCTAGGACACTCTAGGACACACTAGGACACACTAGGACACACTAGGACACTCTAGGACACTCTAAGACACTCTAAGACACTCTAGGACACTCTAAGACACTCTAGGACACTCTAGGACACACTAGGACACTCTAGGACACACTAGGACACTCTAGGACACTCTGAGGTTGAATCGTGTTGTTATTGGAACCTGTGCGTCATTTGGACAAAAGCTGCAGCTAAATATTAAACATTAAACACAAATGTCAATATAATCAAATATCAGTATAGTCAAATATTAATGAAGGAAAATATGCAACAGCTAATCACTAAGATAGTAATGCTGTGCTTAGACAGGTAAAGTAATCACTAAGATAGTAATGCTGTGCTTAGACAGGTAAAGTAATCACTAAGATAGTAATGCTGTGCTTAGACAGGTAAAGTAATCACTAAGATAGTAATACTGTGCTTAGACAGGTAAAGTAATCACTAAGATAGTAATGCTGTGCTTAGACAGGTAAAGTAATCACTAAGATAGTAATACTGTGCTTAGACAGGTAAAGTAATCACTAAGATAGTAATGCTGTGCTTAGACAGGTAAAGTAATCACTAAGATAGTAATGCTGTGCTTAGACAGGTAAAGTAATCACTAAGATAGTAATACTGTGCTTAGACAGGTAAAGTAATCACTAAGATAGTAATGCTGTGCTTAGACAGGTAAAGTAATCACTAAGATAGTAATACTGTGCTTAGACAGGTGCTTAGACAGGTAAAGTAATCACTAAGATAGTAATACTGTGCTTAGACAGGTAAAGTAATCACTAAGATAGTAATGCTGTGCTTAGGCAGGTAAAGTATAGTGAGTGGATGTTGTGCTGTTGGATCATTTTATATTTGTGTGGAGGTGTGTGTGTGAGAGTTAGAGTGTAACTGTGTGTGTGCATCTGTACACACTGGGAGAGTTATAGTGTAATAGAGTGTGTATGTGTGTGTGCGTTTGTACACATTGGGAGAATTAGAGTGTAATTGTGTGTGTGTGTGTGTGTGTGTGTGTGTGCGTCTGTACACACTGGGAGAGTTAGTGTATTAGAGTGTGTGTGTGTACGTGTGTACACACTGGGAGAGTTAGTGTATTAGAGTGTGTGTGTGTACGTGTGTACACACTGGGAGAGTTAGAGTGTATTAGAGTGTGTGCGTGTGTGTGTGTGTGTGTGTACGTGTGTACACACTGGGAGAGTTAGAGTGTAATAGAGTGGGTGTGTGTGTGTATGTACGTGTGTACACACTGGGAGAGTTAGAGTGTAATAGAGTGTGTGTGTGTGTGTACGTGTGTACACTCTGGGAGAGTTAGAGTGTAATAGAGTGGGTGTGTGTGTGTGTGTGTGTACGTGTGTACACACTGGGAGAGTTAGAGTGTAATAGAGTGGGTGTGTGTGTGTGTACGTGTGTACACACTGGGAGAGTTAGAGTGTAATAGAGTGGGTGTGTGTGTGTGGAGAGTTAGAGGGTACCAGTGTTTTTCCCACCGTATCAGCTGATCGTTTGATCTTGGCGGTTGCCATGGTGCTGTCCCAGGTGTAACCACGGCGATGAGCGATTTAATGCTGAGATTATGGGGTTCGGTCGTCTAATTATACATCCGCTCATCAAGAGTGGATACACACACCAACATAATGTGTGTGCACGCACACACAAACACACACACACACACACTCCCAAATTGGCTGATTGCATATCCGCTAATCAAGCCATAAGCACACACACACACACACACACAAACACAAAAATGCTCTCAAACACTTTCCCTCTCACAAAAACACACAAACACCCTCTGGAATTGCTGCTTTGAGCGTTCCTGTTATGACTCAGAGATGGAATAGGAGGATTTTGGGAACACACACACACACACACACACACACACACACACACACACACACACACACACACAACACACAGTATAGATTGTCAGGGGAATATGACCCCACAGTACCCTAAGTTTGTGCCCAGACAGAATCTACATGACTTAGGCTCTAGAATGTTGTACAGCTTTTGGTGTGTTAGACTGGTCCCACATCAGACAGAGGAGCCTTTGGTGTGTGTGTGTCAGACTGGTCCCACATCAGACAGAAGAGCCTTTGGTGTGTGTGTGTCAGACTGGTCCCACATCAGACAGAGGAGCCTTTGGTGTGTGTGTGTTAGACTGGTCCCACATCAGACAGAGGAGCCTTTGGTGTGTGTGTGTCAGACTGGTCCCACATCAGACAGAGGAGCCTTTGGTGTGTGTGTGTTAGACTGGTCCCACATCAGACAGAGGAGCCTTTGGTGTGTGTGTGTTAGACTGGTCCCACATCAGACAGAGGAGCATTTGAACACCATGCCCCTTTTTCAGGGAAGGACCCAGCAGACACAGTTTCATCTATTTTTAAATTCACTGTTGAATCAAATTGTGTACGAGCATAAATGTTGTGAAGATCTATGGTCATGGAGTCCTACTGAAATAATGGACACTAACCATCTAGTTTGATCACAGCATCCCACCACCAACGAAGTTGGCTAGTAGCTACCATTGACATTTATCTCCGTCAAACCACTAGGTAGCCCGCTAACAAGCTATCTATGCATCTTCAGTCGTACATAGCCAACTATCTGTCTTTAGCTGTAGAAAACACCCTTGTATTTCAAGCAGTAGAGTTGCAGTATAGTTCACATGTTGTTGACAATGTCATGTGAAGGCAAGCAGAGATAAACAGGCAGCAGCTGAAGTGTGAATTTAGAACGGTGACTTCTGTTTGTATCCTGGGTGATCGTTTAACTCCTAGTAACTCCTACTCCACTAACGCACAAGTCACCCTCACACATTTAATTTAGAACAGTGACTTCTGTTTGTATCCTGGGTGATCGTTTAACTCCTAGTAACTCCTACTCCACTAACACACAAGTCACTCTCACACATTTAACTCCCAGTAACACACAAATCACTCACATGTTTAACTCCTAGTAACACACAAATCATTCACGCCTCTAACTCCTAGTTACACACAAATCATTCACGCCTTTAACTCCTAGTAACACACAAATCACTCACGCCTTTAACTCCTAGTAACACACAAATCACTCACACACTGACCTTCTCAGTGCTCTCACTCTCATGTGTTGTATTTATGAACTCTGTTATATCAAAGCCGTACACTTTCCCCTAAAACGAGGCGTGGGCGTGTCTCAGGAGTCAAGTTCCCAGATGTGCCGTATTGAGAAATTTCTAGAGCGTATTGAGAATGTTCTAGATTGGCAACCTTTTTGACATGTTGTGCCAAACAGAACTGGTCTTGTTTGTGTGCATGTCAATCAACAGAACAGCTATTTTTAACTACATGTAATTATAAGGCCACATGTCCAAGATGGAAATATGTTGAATCCATTCTGGCTGTGCAAAGCAGCATTTTAGGAGCACGTTGATCTCATGGAAAAATAAAGAAATCATTCCAAAAGAATCAGTCTAAATGTCTTACGTAGAGATGTGTGTTACAGGCAGACTTGTGTAACGGGAATCACAGTCACTCCTTCAATCAACATTTAATCACTGCCTTTAATCAACATTCTCACTCATTTAATCAACATTCTCACTGCCTTTAATCAACATTCTCACTCCTTTAATCAACATTCTCACTGCCTTTAATCAACATTCTCACTCCTTTAATCAACATTCTCACTCCTTTAATCAACATTCTCACTTCTTTAATCAACATTCTCACTCCTTTAATCAACATTCTCACTCCTTTAATCAACATTCTCACTGCCTTTAATCAACATTCTCACTCCTTTAATCAACATTCTCACTGCCTTTAATCAACATTCTCACTTCTTTAATCAACATTCTCACTCCTTTAATCAACATTCTCACTTCTTTAATCAACATTCTCACTTCTTTAATCAACATTCTCACTTCTTTAATCAACATTCTCACTGCCTTTAATCAACATTCTCACTCCCCTTATTTCACAGAATCATTTCCTCATTCATTGGTTAAATGGACCGTTGAACCGTTTTTATCTCAGGGGGGTGCCGTCCCTCCGCATCTGAGCACTGGTTTTACATCTTGCGTGTGTGTGTGTGTGTGTGTGTGTGTGTGTGTGTGTGTGTGTGTGTGTGTGTGTGTGTGTGTGTTGTGTCAAAATGATGGTTAACCTTTCTGTTTTCTTGTGCTGGTTCCTTTGCTAATTCCCACTTCACCACTTCATGCACACACACACACACACACACACACACACAGAGAGAGAGAGGGTTCTGTAATGAAGCCTCTGGTTCATAACAGTCTAAACACAGTGTGATAAGGGCACACACACACACACACACACACACAGAGAGAGAGAGGGTTCTGTAATGAAGCCTCTGGTTCATAACAGTCTAAACACAGTGTGATAAGGGCACACACACACACACACACACACAGAGAGAGAGAGAGGGTTCTGTAATGAAGCCTCTGGTTCATAACGGTCTAAACACAGTGTGATAAGGGCACACACACACACACACACACACACACACACACACACCCCTATCTAAGGACAAAATTTGTTCTTCCAGACGCTTGTGACCTTTACTGTTTTCTCTGCTTTTTCTCTCATTTCTCTGTGTGTGTGTGTGTGTGTGTGTCTGTGTGTGTGTGTCTGTGTGTGTGTGTGTGTGTGTGTGTGTGTGTGTGTGTGAGGAGGTG
>PYXC01002469.1:210000-212500 GCA_015244755.2 Tenualosa ilisha | reverse complement strand
TGTGTGTGTGTGTGTGTGTGTGTGCTTACATGTGTGTGTGCTGGGTTAAGGGGCATTAATAAAGCATTTATTGAGTTAGCCCAGGAACACCTGACCTGCTTCATATTTGAACAGACCTGCATTACGCCTGAGCAACAGAGAGGAGGGCAACAGAAACTATGGAAGGGAGCAGAGAGAATAGAGAAAGAAACAAGAAAGGGAGAGAGAGAGGGAGAGCAGGAGATGGAAAGAAAGTGAGGGAGAGAGTGAAAACCAGAGAAAGAGAGAGTGAGAACGAGAGAGAGAGAGATTGTTTTTCCTTTTGAAAATACATAAATAGTGCAAATAAAATCAAATACACATAGGTGTGTGTGTGTGTGAGACAAATACGCCATTAAGAGAGAGAGGGAGAGAGAGAGAGAGAGAGAGAGAGGGGTTTCCAACCCAATAGCGAGTGACTAAAGGTGTATGAACTAGCTTTGAGGCTAATCAACACACCATTATGGGCTGCCTCTCTTACCTCAGCCGTGCAGACAGTGTGTGTACTTTCACAGAGTGTGTGTAGTTGCAAACGTACCCAAAGCCTTTGTGCTGAAACATTCAAAGAGCTGGTCTGAAACACTGTCTGGATGACTGCAAAATTCATGACCAGAAAAAAGGCCCAGCTTAGTAGGATCGCCCAAATAATACCCACGACTCCAAGCCAGCACACAGCGAGAGTTAACCCAGTCAGGGCATGCCAATCTGGGGCCGAACCCGTACCAGACCTGCTGCTGAAGCACCTCAGAGTCAGACTGTGTGTGTGTGTGTGTGTGTGTGTGTGTGCACCTCAGAGTCAGACTGTGTGTGTGTGTCTGTGTGTGTGTGTGTGTGTGTGTGTGCGAGTGTGCGTGTGTGTGAGTGTGTGTGTGTGTGTGTGTGTGTGTGTGTGTGTGTGTGCATCTAAGAGTCAGACTACACTTGACTGGCTTCAGCGGCGCAGACTGTGTGAACAGATTTTAATTGAATTGACTTGAGCACACGTGTGTGTTTGTATGTGTGTGAGCACACGTGTGTGTTTGTATGTGTGTGAGCACATGTGTGTATGCGTGTGTGCGGGGGGATATTTTGAAAGGTGTCAGAGGGGCTCACAGGGCGGAGGGAAACAGCTGCTCTGTGAGGAGGAGAAAGAGAAGAAAGAAAGAAAGAAAGAAAAAAGAAAGAAAAAAGAAAGAAAGAAAGAAAGAAAAAGATGGTGAAGAGACAAAGCCTCACATTGTTTAGATGCTCATGCTGTCTGCTGGGGAGAGTCTTTCAATTTTGGTCCTATTTGTAAGTGTGTGTGTGTGTGTGTGTGTGTGTGTGTGTGTGTGTGTGTGTGTGTGTGTAAGTGTTTGAGTGTGTTCCAGGCTGACACATTAGGGAATAGATGCCTGTCCTTCAAACCCAAGTGGTAAAAATTGGTCTCAGTATGAAAAGCAATAAAGGAACCTCAGCCCCAGTTCTCTAAGCATCACAACCGTCACTCATGTCTACAGACCGCACACACACACACACACACACACACACACACACACACACACACACACAGCAAAGACACAGCAAAGACACACAGAGCAAATACACATTGTTTCATGGACAAAGACACCTATATGTCTGTCTGGCCTCAGCGAAGCAGACAGAACTGTCCACACTAGTGCTGTGTGTGTGTGTGTGTGTGTGTGTGTGTGTGTGTGTGTGTGTGTTGTGTGTGTTTGTGTGTGTGTGTTTGTGTGTGTGTGTGTGTGTGTGTGTCCACTATCCACACTAGTGCCTTGCTGTGAGCTACCTCTTCTACAGATTTTCTTTATTGCTTTTGTTCAACAGCTTCACATTGCAGAGGTTCCTTCTCCTGCGCACTTCTAACCCCCCCCCCATCTTAAGTAGAAACACAGAACACCAAACAGACATACTTCTAACCCCCCCCATCTTAACCAGAAACACAGAACACCAAACAGACATACTTCTAAACCCCCCCATCTTAACCAGAAACACAGAACACCAAACAGACATACTTCTAAACCCCCCCATCTTAACCAGAAACACAGAACACCAAACAGACATACTTCTAACCCCCCCATCTTAACTGGAAACACAGAACACCAAACAGACATACTTCTAAACCCCCCCATCTTAACTGGAAACACAGAACACCAAACAGACATACTTCATGGAAAATGTTTTACTGTCTCTCTGATCTTCCAAACCTCCAAAGAATATAAAAGCATAAACCTGATTCTGCAGCATCTACCTTTTTATTTCTTAATTATGAGTATTGATTTAGAACTCTTTCCTATTGATTAGACACTTCTGACATTAGTGACTGCATATGTTCATTGCTACATGGAGAAATATTAATTTATATATACTTATTATTATTATTATTTATATATACCTATTTAAGTGAGGTCCTTGTTTTGCTAAATCACTACACAACTCAGTCAAACGAACACATTCTCCTGATACACACCTCAGTCAAACGAGCACATTCTCCTGATACACA
>PYXC01002469.1:197500-200000 GCA_015244755.2 Tenualosa ilisha | reverse complement strand
GTGTGTGTGTTTGTGTCCCATTTCTACATAGCCAGCCCCCGTGTGCATATGTGAGAGAGTAGATACAGATCACACCTTTGTGTGTTCAAAGGGGAGGGGGAGGGTTGTGTGTCTGCGTGTGTATGTGTGTGTGTGTGTGTGTGCATGTGTGTGTGATAGGCTGACAGAACTAGCTCTCGGGTTGCACTCTGGTCCAACTTACACTCATTTCCATTCAATAGTGCCTTATTGGCATGACTAAACGTATGCCGCATTACCATCAACAGTACAGAAGGGAAGCCTGTTCACATTCGGACCGATCTGGATTCCAGATCTATTCACATTCGGACCGATCTGGATTCGAGATCCGCATCAAAACTAGATCAAACATGGGCCATATATGGACCTGACTCTTTGAGAAAGCTCTTGTTTGCCTTCATACACAAACTACACACATACACACATACACATACACACACACACACGCAAGCACGCACACACGCATACACACCAGACATGCCAAGAGTGATGCTTCATCATGTGCTTTAGTCCCAGAGGAGGGTGCCAGTGAAGTTGCTGCCTGTTGCTTAAGGAGCTTTTTTTCTTTAACAACTCCGTCTGTGTGTCTGTCTGTGTGTCCGTCTGTGTGTCTGTCTGTGTGTCTGTCTGTGTGTCTGTCTCTAAGAGATGGCATCTGGACAGAACTCACGTTGGCCTTGGTTGGGGAATGGTGAGGTTTGCGGAGATTGAGCTTAAGCAGATGATTAGATAAAGCTTATCAAAGCTTTTTTTAATTAAAGAAACTGCTGTGAAAATGTGTGTCTTTTTTCGCTGCCAACTTTGGCTGGTTTTTGATTCCCTTGATGTGATTTGAATTGATGCACTTGAAAGAGACGCAGAGAGGCCGGCCATTGAAGCCTGCATGAGCCAAGGAACATACACACGTCTTTCAAAGTGTTGGAGGAAAAAGAAGTCTGTCGCAAATGCAGATGTCCCACAGTGTCACCACCAACCACACATATGTGACCCTCTATGGCAGTCCCCATATATGTAATGAACATATAGCATATATGACTCAGTCTTTGATTCAACATCATTATCTCCATACATGGGAGTCTGTGTCCTGAGTCTCTGGGAGAAGCATGGAAAAGCGTCTGTAAAAAAAACAGGAAGGTGGCCACTCACAAACCTGCAGTTAAGTGCATGAGGACTCAGGATGTAGGGTTTAGGGCTCAGGGCTCAGGGATTAGGACTCAGAATGTAGGGTTTGGGGCTCAGGGCTCAGGGATTAGGAAGGACATTGAGATTCAGACATTTAGATTCTGTGTCTGGCGGAGTGTGGAGTAGCACAACACACAAATAGGACTTAAAGTCTTCTTTTAATGGGCGGAGATTGGACGGGTATGGTGAAAGGATATTGGTTTACTCTGACACACACACACACACACACACACACACACACACACCATCAGCATCCCCTGTCCGGATCAAGAAGTGAGGAAAGGAAATGAGCTGGAAGTGTGTGTGTGTGTGAGTGTGCATGTGTATGTGTGTGTGTGTGTGTGTGTGTGTGTGTGTGTGTGAGGACACCTGAGATGGCTGCCACTTAGAGGCAGGCAGAGTAACTGATCCGAGTCAGTAAGGGAGAGATATGCAGCAGCTGGGGGAGTGCAGTGATGTCATCCAGAGAGACACATTTTAACACATCTTTTTTTCCAGATCACAAGCATTCTCTATTTTCATGTATGTCTGTGACACTGAGTGTGTGTGTGTGTAAGTGTGTGTGTGTCCAGCACAGGAACGCACATACTACATAATGTGTGTGTGTGTGTCTGTATATGGTAATGTGTGTGTGTGTCTGTGAGTGTCTGTGAGTGTGTGTGTGTGTGTGTGTGTGAGAGGGAGAGGGAGAGTATGTGTGTGAGTGTAAATGTGTGTGTGGGTTTGTGTGTGTGTGTGTGTGTGTGTGTGTGTGTGTGTGTGTGTGTGTGTGTGTGTGTGTGCGTCTCTAACTAACCTGAGCCTGGAAACTCTTGAGGACTGGCGCAACCAGCTCCCGCACTTCCTGTTCATAGAGGAGAAAGCAGACACACAGACACACAGACACACACACACACACACACACACAAAGAGAGGGAGGGGGGGAGGAAGAGAGAGTGAGAGAGAGAGAAAAAGATAGAGAGAAACAGTCACATGTGTGTATAAATAACATTAGAAAAGATATTAACATACACAAACACACACACACACACACACACACATACACATAACAAAACACACACAGAGCCACACACGTACATACACACACATACAAAACACACACAGAGCCACACACACACATACACTCATACACATTCACACACACACACCGCTAACAGAATCATGCTAATATCCTAATGTGCATGTTGTGGAGAGTTAGCTCTGCTCTGGCCCTCCTCTCCATGCTCAGAGAGTGATGGATGAGTCAGGGGTGCCGATGGACATGCCTGTTTCCTCCACACAGCACTTAAATAGCACACAC
>PYXC01002469.1:152500-160000 GCA_015244755.2 Tenualosa ilisha | reverse complement strand
AGAAGCACAAAAATGTTTGTGGTCACAATGGCAGTTGGACCTGTTTTATCCAGGGAGATTTTATTCATCTTTTGGATCACAGGAATGCTTAACTCGAGTCTAAGGGTTGATATAACACACACACACACACACACACACACTTTACTGTTGCTCTGTCTGCTCTTACAGTTGCCCAAATGAACTCCCATGAAAGATTTTGTAGGGCATCCACAATGCGCACAAACGTCATAGTGTATTTTTCATCACAGACATGGGAAAAGAAACACACTGCATGCAGATGGCTGCTCAATATTGATGAGAAACACCATCTATCTGAGCAATAGGATGCAATCTCTTCCATCAGGTCTGCAATTGCCACCGGCCCTAATTTCTGCTCCGGCAGAGAGCGATTCGACAGCCTGCATCTGAGGGTAACAAAGAAACAACTCGTTGTGTAGCATTGACTAGTGTCCCCATAGCACAGGGGAGGAGTCTCAACCCAGGCCCTCACACTGAGGCATCTCACATGGGGCCACTTCCACTGCACTCACATCCCCTGAGCTCCGGCCCCGTGCAATGCACAACCCAGCACAGCTCAGAAATAACCAATCCAGTGATAGAGGCCTGAACTGCACACACACACACACGCGCGTGTACACACATGCACACACATGCACACACAAGCACACACACGCACACAGTTTAATTAGACTGGATGCGCACACACACACACACATACCTCTGCAGGACTAGACTGGACACAACTGGACACACACAAAGACACACACCTCCACAGTTAGACCAGACTGTACACACACACACACCTCCACCACTGAACTAGACACAGGCACAATCACACACACACACTACTGGACTACACATGCCTAACTAACACACACATCCACAGTTGAACTGGACTGGACAGACTAATGGAACACATATAACAGACACATATACTTAGGCATACTCAAAGACTTCCAAGGAACATACACACATACTCACAAAACACACACTCACACACATACACAGACACTCACAAAACACACAGCACCCATACCAATTCTGTGACAACAAATAATACCTTTGTCCCCCTGTAGTTTGTACTCAGTGCAGACTGGCCAGGCTGAGGGGAGCAGAATAGAGATCTCTCTGGCAGCAAAGCCCAGACTCAGGCTTCCCTAGCAACCTCACACACACACGCACACGCACACACATACACACACACACACACACACACATAAACACACACGCACACGCACACACATACACACACACACACATACACACACACACACACACACACACGCACATGCACACGCACACACATACACACACACACACATACACACACACACGCACACGCATACACATACACACACACACACATACACACACACACACATAAACACACACGCACACACATACACATACACACACACGCACACGCATACACATACACACACACACACACATATACACACACAAACACACACACATAAACACACACGCAAACGCACACACATACACACACACACACACGCACACACACATACACACACGCATGCGTGCGCACGCACACACATACACACACATACACACACATATACACACACACACACACACAAACACACACACATTAACACACACGCACACTCACACACATACACATACACACACACACACACACATACACACACGCGTGCACGCGCACGCACACACATACACACACATACACACACGTACACACACACAAACACACACACACACTCCAGCCCACTCCTATGCTATGTCTCCTTCTCTACTTGGCTAGTTAAACCACAAGCAGGAGGGAAAACAAATGGCTCAGTTGTTTCTGGACCTATCAATGTGTCTCCCTTGCCTGCCCATGTCGATACACACAACTGATGGCAGTTGCCTCTATGATTGCCTTTTTATTCTCCAACAACACCACCCAAACCCACACCTCCCCCCTTTTCTTCTCTCTCCTCTCCTCTCCTCTCCTCCTCTCTCCTTCCTCTTCTCTCCTCCTTTCCTACTTTCATCTCTTCTCTTCCTCTCCTTTCTAATGTAATCAGTCCAGTAGCCCCTCACAAAAGAGGCATTGTCTCTTTAACTGAGCCTTCTACTGTAGGCTATCACCTCTTCCTGCTTTCTGCACACACATACACATACACACACTCACACACTCACACACACACAAACACACACAGGAACCGCCCCCCTCCCCACATACACACACACACACACACACACACACAGACACACACACACACATTGTCTCTTTAAGTGAGCGGGCTACTGTATCAGCCCCCCTCTCTGTCTTCCTGCCTGTGCTTCCCTGTGTGGAGCGGATCGGGTCGTTTTATTAGCAGTGCGGCGGCCCCTGTTTATACTAGTGGGTATTCTGTGTTTGGTGGAACAATTACAGTATGACAAATGGCCCATCAATGGCATCTATCAGGCCCAGGCTGACAGGAATCCTATAGCACGGGGCGGCCATTCATCCCCCCGTTGCCATCTCTGGGGTACCATGCTTCAGTATCCATGACAACGCGCAGGCCGCTCGCCGCGCATGCCACTTCATGATGAGAGATGGCACCCAGGAGTAGCTCGGGAAATTAGCCCCTGACACCCCCCCTCCACACACACACACACACACACACACACACACACACACACACACTGCCACCCCCCAGGAACCTCAGACTAGATTAACCTGAGAAAGAAAACGTTCACTCCCACCCACACAAAAACACACATACACACTTAACTAGCCTACACACACACATACACACACACACAACCTTATCTAATGTAGGCTATCCTGTGAAAACAAATCTTCCACACACACACACAGATACAGATCTGAATGCATAGAGTACTGACACTGCCATCTCCACCTCCCCAGCCCCTCCAATGCATCCTCTAACCTGGATGTGCAGCCGACCTCATCTGCCCACATCTCACAAAGACGCTTAATAGCCTCTCTGGTAGGGAAGATGCTCTCACTGCTGATGCACACACACACACACGCACACACACAAACACACACACACACACAGCTTCACAGTCTCCACAGACACAGAAAGGAAAGGCTGCTAATGCATAACGTTCGACACAGCCATTATGCTAGTGCAAACATGCTAAAATAGCATCACTAAATGCCATTAGGCTGCATATGGACATGCTAATGCTAACGTAGCATCACTGAATGTCTTTACATATGGACATGCTAATGCTAAGGTAGCATTGAATATCAATTGAATATCATTCCATACAACCCTACATATGCTAATGCTAACATCACCATATTGTCATTTTTATCTGCATAAACATAAACATACTGTAAACATAAACAGTAGACCTGTAACGAGGCGGACAGCAAAAGTGTTTGTTCCGTGTATGGACAGAAGATTGGCGTTTGTTGGAGCGGCCTTTGTGCTCCGGCTTAAATACAGGAAGGTGTTGGTTTGTGAGACTGTGGCTCGGCTTCATTACTTCTCACCTTTGCCTTATTGATATGGGGAACTCGGGGGTATTGGGAGGGAGCTAAATTGCTGGGGACTGCGCCCCGCCACCGAATGGATCGCCGCTTTAATAAAAGGCTACGTTTGGGCTCCCAGATAGCGGAGCTTTGATAATGATTGCTGATAGCAGGCGGCTGGATCCACCTGACACTGGATATACTGAAGGGATGAGGCGGAGCCAGACGTGCTCGCTCAAATCTCAGGCAGCGCGGCGCGGCGCGGCGAGGCGAGGCGAGGGATGGTGGCGGCGGCTGGCGGGGATAAAACAGGAGGGAAAAGACATAACAACGGAATCGATGGGAGCGAGACGGCGAGTCAGACGGGCCACGCTTGGGAGGGCGGGCGGAACGCGACCTCTGCTCTGACCCCCGGTCTCCTAGCAATAAAACAGGCGGGATGGGATGGGGCAGCGAGCGTGAGCGGGCGGGAGCAGCCAAGGTGAGCAGGACCTCTGAGCCAAGCATGCAGCGCCCAATCAAGCGTGAAGGAGAGGAGAATGTCTGCAAGCCCTGGGTTTGCCACTGCCTACACACACACGCACACACACACACACACACACACACCTAAAAATACACATCTACAAATACACACAAGTGTGCCTATACACACGCCTACCTACACAGAACACAAACACACACTTACCCACACAAAGTACACACACACATATCTACATTCACACAGAGATGCACACACACACACACACACACACACACACACACACACACCAGTTCATCAAAAGTGTAGGTTTCAAAGTAAATATTGAGAGAGCACAGGTCATAGCAAAGCAGTGTGTCCCCAAGGTCAGGCACAGAAAACTGCTTCTATAAAACCCTCCACATCCACACGTACACTCCTCCATACAGACACACACACACACACGCACACGCACACACACACACACACACACACTAGTCCACACAGACAGAGGTCTTTGGGGAGAGAGCAGCTCTTCGCCTATCGGAAGACATAAACGTCTGAACAGAGAAGAGAATTCTTCTAAAGCCCACAGTAGGAAATAAAGACACACACACACACACACACACACACACACACACACACACACACAGGCCCACAATGGGAAATAAAGCCGGCTACCAGGAAGAGAGATGCTTTAGAACTCTACAGACATAATGGCCTGTGACAGTTTCCTCTAAATGCAGCATCCACAGAGCGTGAGTGTGTGTGTGTGTGTGTGTGTGTGTGTGTGTGTGCGTGACCATGAGCGTGCTGAGATGTTATCTAACGGGGGAGACGGAGAGAAAGGGGCAGAGAAAGCAAGTCACTCATATGACAGACAGGAGCTTCCACATTAACATTGGAGCAAACTGGGAGATTTGAAAACCTTTGAAACTGAAGCTGTTATTTTAGAAAAGGTGACAGGTGACTTCACACTCGTTTACGAGATGTTGTATATTTTAGTGCAAGGATGTGAAACGACTGCAGAGTACTGCAGCTGGGGACTGAAATTCCTTAAAAGGCTAGATGTACATTTTTTTACTTTTCTTTTAAAGAGGATAAAACTTGCTTTGCTCTCAGTGTGTTGCATATTTTAGCACAAGTTGGTAAAAATGACAGGCTGCCACTTCTGTGGGTTGCAATGACATTTGTATTTTGAGAATACATAAACTTATTTGAATGGAGCGGAGAGAAGTGGAGAGAGAGAGAGAGAAAAGGGGGGAAGAGAGAGAGAGAGAGAGAGAGAGAGAGAAAGCGCTCTTAGCACTCTGTCTTATAGCATTCACGGCTGTAACGTAACCAGGCGGTGACACATGGCAACAGCGTGGGATTCATCAGTGTGGCAGTGTTTCCGTCCTCCCGTCAGCTAAGCGGACACTTTTGCTGAGCCCAGCTACCTCCAATTAGCCTCACGCTCCAGTCCCTCTCAATCAGCAACGCCACAACTCGTTTGGGATGCCAAAGGGCACAACAGTCCAACACACCACTCCACTCCACACCATAACATAGTACACTAGCCCACCACACCACACCATAACATAGTACACTAGTCCACCACACCACACCATAACATAGTACACTAGCCCACCACTCCACACCATAACATAGTACATTAGTCCACCACTCCACACCATCACATAGTACGCTAGTCCACCACTCCACATCATAACATAGTACACTAGTCCACCACACCACACCATAAACTAGTACATTAGTCCACCACACCACACTACACCATAACATAGTACACTAGCCCACCACACCACACCATAAAATAGTACACTAGTCCACCACTCCACTTCAAACCATAACATAGTACACTAGTCCACAACACCATAACATAGTGCACTAGTCCACCACTCCACACCATAACATAGTACATTAGTCCACCACACCACACCATAACATAGCACACTAGTCCACCACTCCAAACCATAACATTGTACACTAGTCCACCACTCCACATCATAACATAGTACACTAGTCCACCACTCCCCACCCCACACCATAACATTGTACACTAGTCCACCACTCCAAACCATAACATAGTACACTAGTCCACCACTCCACTTCACACCATAACATAGTACACTAGTTCACCAAACAATAACGTGGTACACTAGTGCTATACTCCACACCATAACATAGTACACTAGTCCACCACCCCACACCATCACATAGTACACTAGTCCACCACTCCCCACCCCACACCATAACATTGTACACTAGTCCACCACTCCACACCATCACATAGTACACTAGTCCACCACTCCACACCATAACATAGTACACTAGTCCACCACTCCCCACCCCACACCATAACATTGTACACTAGTCCACCACTCCACACCATCACATAGTACACTAGTCCACCACTCCACACCATAACATAGTACACTAGTCCACCACCCCACACCATCACATAGTACACTAGTCCACCACTCCACACCATCACATAGTACACTAGTCTACCACTCCACACCATAACATAGTACACTAGTCCACCACTCCACACCATACCATAGTACACTAGTCCACCACTCCACACCATAACATAGTACACTTGTCCACCACACCATCCCACACTATAACATAGTACACTAGTCCACCACTCCACATCGTAACATTGTACACTAGTCCACCACACCATACATAGTACACTAGTCCACCACACCATACATAGTACACTAGTCCACCACACCATAACATAGTACACTAGTCCACCACCCCACACCATCACATAGTACACTAGTCCACCACTCCACACCATCACATAGTACACTAGTCCACCACTCCACACCATAACATAGTACACTAGTCCACCACTCCACACCATCACATAGTACACTAGTCCACCACTCCACACCATCACATAGTACACTAGTCCACCACTCCACACCATAACATAGTACACTTGTCCACCACACCATCCCACACTATAACATAGTACACTAGTCCACCACTCCACATCGTAACATTGTACACTAGTCCACCACACCATCACATAGTACACTAGTCCACCACACCATCACATAGTACACTAGTCCACTACACCATCACATTGTACACTAGTCCACCACACCATCACATAGTACACTAGTCCACCACACCATCACATAGTACACTAGTCCACCACACCATCACATAGTACACTAGTCCACCACTCCACACCATAACATAGTACACTTGTCCACCACACCATCCCACACTATAACATAGTACACTAGTCCACCACTCCACATCGTAACATTGTACACTAGTCCACCACACCATCACATAGTACACTAGTCCACCACACCATCACATAGTACACTAGTCCACCACACCATAACATAACATTGTACACTAGTCCACCATCCCACACCACAGCACCATACACACAGTACCACCCCACACTAACATGCCACACTATACCTTGGCACACCACCCCACACCACCCCATACCATGCCTTGACAACAAGACGCCATCTTGCTGCCACATTCACTCTCACTCCTTTCCCAGTCATCCACTGATTAAACACAAATCAAGGAGACGTCA
>PYXC01002469.1:145000-147500 GCA_015244755.2 Tenualosa ilisha | reverse complement strand
GAGACAGAGAGAGAGAGACAGAGAGAGAGAGAGAGACAGAGAGAGAGAGAGAGAGAGAGACAGAGAGAGAGAGAGAGACAGAGAGAGACAGAGAGAGACAGAGAGAGAGAGAGAGAGACAGAGAGAGAGAGAGAGAGAGACAGAGAGAGAGAGAGAGAGAGAGACAGAGAGAGAGAGAGAGAGAGAGACAGAGAGAGAGAGAGACAGAGAGAGACAGAGAGAGACAGAGAGAGAGAGAGAGAGACAGAGAGAGAGAGAGAGAGAGACAGAGAGAGAGAGAGAGAGACAGAGAGAGAGAGAGAGACAGAGAGAGAGACACAGAGAGAGAGAGAGAGAGAGAGAGTCTAGTTTAAGAGCGTGCTGATAAGCATGTACTTGATAATTGGCTTCTCTGTCTGTTTTTCTACACTCCTCTCCTCTCCCCTCTCCTCTCCTCTCTCCCCTCCCTCCTCTCCTCTCTCCTCTCCTCTCTCTCCTCCCTCCTCTCCCCTCTCCTCTCCTCTCCCCTCTCCTCTCCTCTCTCCTCCCCTCTCCTCTCCTCTCTCCTCTCCCCCCCTGTCTCCTCTCCTCTCCTCTCCTCTCTCCTCTCCCCACCTCTCCTCTCCTCTCTCCTCCTCTCCTCTCCTCTCCCCTCCTCTCTCCTCCCCTCTCCCCTCCTCTCTCCTCTCTTCCTCTCCCCTCCTCTCTCCTCTCCTCTCCTCTCTCCTCCTCTCCTCTCCTCTCCCCTCCTCTCCTCCCTCTCCCCTCCTCTCTCCTCCCCTCTCCCTCCTCTCTCCTCTCTTCCTCCCCTCTCTTCCTCTCCTCTCCTCTCCTGGTGTACCACATGATGATGCAACAGCAGAGGCTTGGGAGACAATCTGGAGACGTGAGGCCTAACTGGTGATCAAAGGCTCTGATTGCTGGAGGTGCTGTGTGTGTGTGTGTGTGTGTTTGCGTGTGTGTGTGTGTGTGTTTGCGCGTGTGTGTGTGTGTGTCTGGTTGGCTCGGGGGCTCGTCAGCCAGCGCCGGCAGCCAGACCCGACGCCAATGGGGCCGGTGTGTGTGTGTGTGTGTGTGTGTGTGTGTGTGTGTGTGTGTGTGTGTGTGGACGTGAAAAGGGATGCGGTGAACTCGGCACAACTGATTGACACTTCCTGCTCTGCTTCGTCTCATAATCAAGGGATATTTGTTTACACTGCAAGGAAAACGCGCCTCACTGACTCTGGTGCATATCAAACAGGGCCTAGCCATGACCATGAAGTGTCTGTGTGTGTGTGTGTGTGTGTGTGTGTGTGTGTGTGTGTGTGTGTGTGTGTGTGTGTGTGTGTTTGAAGTTAGTGCTTCCTCAGCACCATAAAACGTGACTGGAGTTTAACTGGTATTTTCTTCCAGTGTTGATTTTAAGATGTAATACATGAGCAGACAGGAGGCAAGAAGGAGGAGTTGCATCACCCTGTCATGTCCAGAGGGGGGCGCTGTCCTTTACTACCCCTGAGCTCTGACCCCAGGTCTTGTGGCTGGACGCCTCACGGGCAATCTATGCTTCTGCGTCGAATCATCAGTACTAACACTAGTAGTATTGATCATTAATAACTATGGGATTATAACAACACGGCCATGTTATTACCTAATAATTACTTATTGATAAGATTTATTTATTTGCAGATTAACATTCGACATTAGCACTACAGTCTCAGGGAGTTTAGCCTTTCAGATGTCAATATGAGCAGACATCTGAAAGCTCACCTGACAATATTCTGTCTCTCTCTCTCTCCTCTTCCTCGTGTCAGACGTGGGGAAACGCGCAGAGGCCAATTAGTAGGCTTGTGTCTCAGCCACAGTATTTACTGTTTGCAGGGTACACTGAGGTAGGCCGGTCCACTCCGACACTTTGTTCAAAAGTAGGGCACTTTAATAAGAGCATGGGGAAGTTCTGTGTATGTGTGTGTGTGTGTGTGTGTGTGTGTGTGTGTGTGTGTGTGTGTGTGTGTGTGCGGGAGAGTACACGAGCAGCCGCTTAGCTATGGGCGAGCAATCAGCGTGGAGCTCACACACACACCAGCCCTGCGTCCACAACACCATCAGAGAAAAGAGAGGGGGAAATAACGCTAGTGGCAACCTGGCACGAATACACACACACACACAGACACACACACACACACACACACACTTTCTCAAAAAGCTGCTTCCCCCCGTGAGCTGGGTAAAGTATCTTAAAAGCAAGAGCATCTATTGTCTCTTTGTTCTGGGCTCCATAAGTAGGGTACGTGCTCCGTGCCTGACAGACTGAGAACACAAACGTGCTGCCAGAAAAAAAACAGCAGCCTAATGGACAAGTTTCACATGGGCTTTTTTTGCGTTTCATGTTTAGCGCGTCTCAGAATCTTCCAGAAACTCCAAAAAAAAAAAAAATGACCTAATGGTCTGTCCATTAAAGGCTTCTTTCAGGTTTCCAACCCTACAAAGAGGGGAGTCTCTGTGTGAACACACAAAAGCCTTCCCACAACAATGCTCCGTCTCC
>PYXC01002469.1:130000-137500 GCA_015244755.2 Tenualosa ilisha | reverse complement strand
ACATTATTATAATTATAAGATATACATTATTATTATTATTATGAGATATACATTATCATTATCATGACCTGTAATGTGCTGCTGGTTCCATTATTGTTACTATTGTTATTATTATTATTATGTTGCCATGTTGCCATTGTTGACGGTTCTGGTTCTATGGTTACTGATGACACTTGTTCTATAGTTACTGACGGTTCTTGTTCTATGGTTACCGATGACTCTTGTTCTATGGTTACTGACCGTTCTGGTTCTATGGCTACTGACGGTTCTGGTTCTATGGCTACTGACGGCTCTGGTTCTATGGCTACTGATGCCTGCTTGTGCTGCTCTTGCTGTTGCTCCTGTGGTTGTGGTTGTGGCCCCTAACATCCAGAACTGTTCTCGTCATAAATTCAATTTCAGGTTTTGGGCGCATCAAGCATCAAGCTGAGCACTGGGAACTGGAGACAGTTCAAGTGTGTGTCTGTGTGCGTGTGTGTGTGGTAGCTGAGTGTGTGTGTGTGAGTGTGTGAGCGTGACTGAGGGTGTATGTGAGGAAAGTGTCTCACTCTCTCTCTTTCTCTTTCTCTCTCTGTCTCTCTCCGTGTGTGTGTGTGTGTTTGTGTGTGTGTGTGTCAGGTCTAAACTCTAACTCAGCTCTTCTGACAGACCCAGGCCTCATGTAGATGGAGGGCCTTCATCGCCAGCCGACGCCAACTCCATAACCGCGGAGGTCAATAGTCTCCACACAGATTAAGTCAAAACCAAGGGCACCCTACAGGGTACAGAGAGGGCACACACACACACACACACACATACACACACACATACACACACATACACACACACACATACACACACAGACACACACACACACACACGCACACACACACACAGACACACACACACACACACACGCTCACACACACACACACACACACACATACACACACTGTGTCACAAAAACATTCACACACCCACACACACATGCACACACACACACACACAAACACTCACACCCTGTGTCACAAAAACATTCACACACCCAAACACACATGCACACATACACACACACACACACACACACACTCTGCCTCCCATTTGCACAAATGCAATTTTCACTGTGCTCTCTGCCAAGGTGACTGAACACATAACTCACGCGTCAGCTGCGGCCATCCCGACGGCCATGTCAAAAACACCAACGCAAACAGACAAGGCTTGCACTTGATGAAAACACACACATGCACACGCACACACACACACACACACACACACACACACACACACACACACATACACACACACACATACTCCACTCGTCTGTGGAGGCTGCAGCTGCGCCTTGTGCTGTTTTAGTGTTGGAGTATGTGTGTGTGTGTGTGTGTGTGTGTGTGTGTGTGTGTTTTGGAATTCAGCGGCACCAGCCAGCTAGCAGCCTCATGACTGATTTAATGCTCCTAAACCCAGAAACAACACAGAGCATGTAACAAGCATGTCTTCCCTAATTACGCTCCATTCAAGTGTGTGTTTGTGTCGCGTCTGAGTGTGTGTGTGTGTGTGTGTGTGTGTATGTGTCTGCCATGGGGAGACTCTAGACTGCAACTAAAAGATGCTTTTAGGGGGAAATGTGCTGATTAGGCAGAAATGACAACATCAACAGATGGGGGATGGAAACAGGAGAGTTGGTGGTTGAAGCATCTGCAGATGTGGAATTCTTTAAATCTTCTTGAAGTGAATATATTTATGAATTAGAAAAATGCTGATATATGGGATCCAAGCAGACTGTTAGTATCAGCAACATCCTTCTCTGGGCTTGTGTGGTCAGACACACACACACACACACACACACGCACAAACACACACACACATTACACACACACTCTTTATTGAGATGACACATATATATGGGGAAATGCTTGCATGTGCGTGCACGCGCACACACACACACACACATACAAAGATGATACTGGTCACAAAAGTTCATACACACAGACAGTGTGTGGTTGTCAACTGAATAGCTGAATGTGGTCTTCATCAGGGCCTTACATGGGCTTGATTAGTCGTCTGGTGCTGGGAGACACACAACCTCACACACACACACACACTCAACACTAAGTGTGTTCCTGATATGGGCCTGACATGGACCCTTATGTGCTGGAACACACACACACACACACACACTTTCTCTCTCTCTTATACAACATTTCAAAGGGGCCTGAAATTGCAGCAAATTGGCCCTATTTGAGGAGTGGGATTCAGCAAGATGCACTGAGTCTGGAGAGGTCAGAGATCAGAGGTCGAGGCCACACAGGGCCAAAACATGCGTCATTCAGTCTGTAGAACAACACAGATTTAAAAGCCCACTGACCAATACTTACAGGAGCAGACACGCACACACACACACACACACACCAAACACACTGGTCCAGAGGATCTCATACTGTATATAATGTGATGTAAGCTTTGTATTTATATATTATTTTTTTGGACATATATGTCATTTTTTTTTTATTACCTCCGCCATGGAGGTTGTGTTTTTGCCGGCGTTTGTTTGTCTGTTTGTCTGTCTGTTTGTTTGTCTGTCTGTCTGTCTGTTTGTCTGTCTGTTTGTTTGTCTGTTTGTCTGTCTGTTTGTCTGTCTGTCTGTCTGTTTGTCTGTCTGTTTGTTTGTCTGTTTATCTGTCTGTTTGTCTGTCTGTTTGTTTGTCTGTTTATCTGTCTGTCTGCTTGTCTGTGTGTCTGTCTGTCTGTTTGTCTGTCTGTTTGTTTGTCTGTCTGTCTGTCTGTTTGTCTGTCTGTTTGTTTGTCTGTTTGTCTATTTGTCTGTCTGTTTATTTGTCTGTCTGTCTGTTTGTCTGTCTGTTTGTTTGTCTGTTTGTCTATTTGTCTGTCTGTTTGTTTGTCTGTCTGTCTGTCCGTTTGTCTGTCTGCTTGTCTGTTTGTGAGCAAGATCATCAAACTCAAAAAGTACTGCACGGATTTGGATGAAATGTTCAGACAACGTGAGTATCAGGACAAGGAAAAGATAATTAAACTTTGGTGCTGATCCGTAACACTGTCTGGAATCTATATTGGGTGAGTGACCCTATATTGACCCTACTGACCCCATTGACCCCATATTGCCTTGGCAGAGGTCTGCATTCTCTGAGTGCTTTTCTAGTTTCTTTCTGACTCCTTAACTGACGGTGCATGTGTTTCTTAATACTTACAAAGGGGAATTAAAATTGACTTCATTTTTGTGAAACACTGGAATCCTTAACATCCGAGCGCAAATGAAATTGGTGCGGCATCTCCAGCATCAGCTGCTGGTTTGCTGCTTCCAGGCCATTTTGTTGCAGTGCAGGGGGCTTTTACTGCGCACTGGTGATAATCTGTACATCTGCTCACACAGAGACTGCACTCCAGGCTACAGAGATCCAGGGATGTACCAGGGAGAGAGAGAGAGAGAGAGAGAGACAACGACAGAGAGATAAAGAGAGTGTAGTGATCGAAAGGGTGCTTGTTCTCTTGAAATGAGGACGTTCTCCCGCTCGTAGTGATGATAAAACTAATCTAGATTACCTGCCTCTATTAACACTAATCTAGAGTAACTGCCTCTGTTAACACTAATCTAGAGCAACTATTTTTGTTAACACCTCTCTAGAGTGACTGCTTCTGTGAACACCAGTCTAGAGAGATCAGAAACACTGGTCTACTGTCTTCCTTCAGTAACACTGGGCTAGCGTATCTGCATTCAGTAACACTGGTCTAGTGTATCTGTCTCCAGTAACACTGGTCTAGTGTATCTAGTTTCTGTAACACTGGGCTAGTGTATCTGTCTCCAGTAACACTGGGCTACTGCATCTGTCTCCAGTAACACTGTGCTAGTGTATCTGTCTCCAGTAACACTGGTCTAGTGCATCTGTCTCCAGTAACACTGGGCAAGTGTATCTAGTTTCTGTAACACTGGGCTAGTGTATCTGTCTCCAGTAACACTGGGCTAGTGTATCTGTCTCTAGTAACACTAGGCTAGTGTATCTGTCTCCAGTAACACTGGTCTAGTGCATCTGTCTCCAGTAACACTGGTCTAGTGTATCTAGTTTCTGTAACACTGGGCTAGTGTATCTGTCTCCAGTAACACTGGGCTAGTGTATCTGTCTCCAATAACACAGGGCTAGTGTATCTGTCTCCAGTAACACTGAGCTAGTTTATCTGTCTTCAGGAAAACCGGTCTAGAATATCTATCCTCAGTAACACAGGGCTAGATTACCTATTTTCACAAACACTGGTCTAGTGTTTCTTCCCTCAGTAACACTGGGCTAGTGTACCTGCTTCTATTAACACTGTTCTAGAGTATCTGCCTTTATTATTCACACTGAACTAGTGTATTAGCGTTAAATAACACTGGCCTAGTGTATCTGCTTTCAGTAACACTGGTCCAGAGTACCTACTTTCAGTAACACTGGGCTAGTGTATCAGCCTTAAGTAACAGTGGGCTTGTGTATCTGCTATAAGTAACACTGGACTATACAGTGGGCTAGTGTACCTGCCTCTGTTAACACCAATCTAGAGTAACTGCTTCTGTTAACACCAGTAACTGCCTCAATTACTCACACTGGTCTATTACCTTTAGTAATACTGGTCTAGTCTAGCGTATCTACCTTCATTAACACTGGGGCCAGTGTTGCCTTCTTTGGTAAAACTGTCTCCAGTAGGTACTTCATGTTATGTTATGTTATGTTATGTTATGTTATGTTATGTTATGTTATGACTCTATTATTCCTTCTCTGTTTCTTGCTCTCCCAGCCATTGAACTGCGTTGCTTTTATGTTTCTTATCATTCCATCCATTTCTTCTCTTTCTAGGATGTTCTCTGTCGCCCCGACAATTTCTCTCTCTGCCTAATGTCTCCATTCCTCTATCTCTCCATCTCTTTCTCCAAAGACAGGATGACTCTGACTGTCACTAGGCCTTTGCTGTATGTCTGTGTGTGTGTGTGTGTGTGTGTGTGTGTGTGTATGTGTGTGTGTGTGTGAAAGAGAGAGAAAGAGAGAGAAGTTCATGTTCATGTGTATCTGCATTTGTATGTATATATATGTGCGTGTGTGTGTGTGTGTGTGTGTGTGTGCACTCGCGCATATGTGTGTGTGTGTGTGTGTATGTAGGAGAGGGTGGGTTGAGTGTCAGTGACTACACTAGCCCTCGTTTACACCCCACTGTTCTTGCCTCTGAGGATTTCCTCCTCCTCCCCCTCAATCACACACACACACACACACACACACACGCTCAGCAGCCGAGCCTGCAGCCACGTTTAGCTAAACCTGCAGCCCTCCTAGGGGTACCCGCCAGAGACAGAGATAAAGTGGAAGAGAGAGAGGGGGGGAGGGGGCATAGAGAGAGAGGGAGAGAAAGGGGAGAGAGAGTGAAAGAAAAAAAGAGGAAGGGATGTAGAAAGAGAGAGAATGAGAATGATGGGAGAGGAGAGGAGGAAAGGCAAAAAGAGAGAGGAGGAAGATGAGAGGGAGGAGGGAGGAGAGAGATGGAGCGAGAAAGGGAGAGAGAGAAAGAGAAGAGGAGAGGAGAGGAAAGGAGAGAAGCAAGTGGGGGGAAGAGTCCCCAGAGGTCTGAACAATCAGACAATTTCAAGATCACGAAGCATTAAACCAATCCCGGCAGGGAACGCTAATTAAACAGTCCTACCCGGCGCACTCAGCCAATCCCCACAGAGCAATTAAATCCATCCCCTCTAAAACACGCAGGAACCTGTCTGGGGAAAACTGCAGCGGAGGAGGGAGAAAAAACACATAAAAATCATGTGGAGGAGAGGAGCGAGGGAGAGAGAGAGAGTGGATGGGAGAGAGAGAGAGAGAGAGAGAGGGAGGAACAGGGTGGAAGAAAGAGACAGAGAGAGTGGAGAGGGGAATGAGGGAGAGACAAAGACAGAGAAAGAGAGAGAGAGAGAGTGAGAGAGAGGGAGAGAGAGAGAGGGAGGAAGAGAAGGGAGCTACTAACAAGGGGAATTGAATGGGAACGATTCAATCTACTGCTTTGTCCCCCCCACCCCCAAACCTCAGTGTTTTTTTAATTACTTGAGTCAAAACGCCTGAACAATGCTCTTATGCTCTTATCTACTGAGGAGGAAACACACACACACACACACACACACACACACACACATCCACTGACGATGAGCATGTGGTGGGTGGTTATAGAGGTGAAGGGGGTTTGATCCTCTAGTCACATTATCAGCCAAACACACACACACACACACACACTCACACACACACACACACACACACACATACACACACACACACACATCCACTGACGATGAGCATGTGGTGGGTGGTTGTAGAGGTGAAGGGGGTTTGATCCTCTAGTCACATTATCAGCCAAACACACACACACTCACACACACACACACACACACACACACACACACACACATACACACACACACACACATCCACTGACGATGAGCATGTGGTGGGTGGTTGTAGAGGTGAAGGGGGTTTGATCCTCTAGTCACATTATCAGCCAAACACACACACACTCACACACACACACACACACACACACACACACACACACATACACACACACACACACATCCACTGACGATGAGCATGTGGTGGGTGGTTGTAGAGGTGAAGGGGGTTTGATCCTCTAGTCACATTATCAGCCAAACACACACACACACACACACACACACACACACATTGACCCTGGTGCAATATAAAAACTGCACATTTAATTCCTATTAATGAGTTCAGCAGCCAATGGAAGGAGGGACAAGAGGAGAGGAAAGTCTCTACGAGGAACCTGATTAGCCCCTGAAGATCAGTTACACACTTACAGTGTTGTTCCGACAGCTGCAACACACACACACACACACACACACACACATATACACACGAAACCTCTTTAGCCATAAGCACCCTTCATAATCACACTGAGAGCGGGCAAAGATGACACACACACACACACAAACACACACACACACAGATACTAAGAGGCTTCTATGACAACTCTGCATCTCAGAATGCATTGCACTTGAAACGGTTAAAGCTACAATCTTGCACAGAGCGAAGTCAAAGTAACACACACCCACACCACACACACACACCACACACACACACACACAACCCACACACACACAACACACACACACACACACAACACATGCACACACGGAGATGCAAAGAGCCCTCTACATCATGGCATCCCAGAATGCATTGCATCTGAAACGGTCAAAGCTGCAGTCTTGCACAGAGCAAAGCCCAGGTAACACACACACACACACACACACAAGTAACAGCACTGTCTCCAGTTACCGTTGGCAGCAGCCATGACTGAAAATCACCTTAACAATGCAGAACAGAGCCAGGGGACATCTATCTGCGTTTAGCCATCCAGAACAGCCATACACACACACACACACACACACACACACACACACACACACACACACACATACCTCCCTGCATTTACCCATCCGGAGAAGCTATTACCAACAACTCAAGGAGCTCCAATATCTCCACA
>PYXC01002469.1:90000-120000 GCA_015244755.2 Tenualosa ilisha | reverse complement strand
CACCGATCCCTAGAGGTCACTGCTGTCTCTCTCTCTCTCTCTGTGTGTGTGTGTGTGTGTGTGTGTGAGAGAGAGAAGGAGTGAGAGAGTCTGAGTATCTTCAGCTTCAGCACAGACTTCTCAGCCAGCGCCTCACCAAACCCTGTACAGTTTGTCTACATGTATGGATTTATGTGTGTGTGTGTGTGCGCGTGTGTGTTTGCGTGCATGTAAGACAGAGAGAGAGACATGACAAAGTATGAGCATGAGTATTTGCCAGAGAGAGACAGAGTGTGTGTGTGTGTGCCTATTCAATGATAAATAGAAAAAATGTCTGAGAATATGTCTCTCTCTGTGTGTGTGTGTGTGTGTGTGTGTGTGTGTGTGTCTGTGTGAGAGAGAGTGCCTGTTTTTCAGATGCCCAAGGCAGTACGGTTGTGACAGAGGCACAAATCTGGCTGCCGATGACAGACAGTGCGGAGGCTTTTATAGTAATTAGCCAGTCTAAGGGCATACATTATCAAAAAAGGGAGATTGGGGGCCGTATGCAGAATTCAATGACTATTCCTAATGGCGCTGAATGAGGATGCAGTCAAAACAATTACCACTCATTACCATAGTTCCATGTGACTCCTCGAGAACACAAGGGCGCGTTCTGCTTCCATTTAACATTTTACCGACCACCTGGGAGACTTGTGCAAAGGTCTGTCGCGTCTCACAAGGTGATGGAAATTTAAATACTGTACACCAAGCACACAAAAATTGCCTGCTTTCTTATGTAAGACACTGCGAAGCACGTCTCTGAGTAAATCACTCAGGATAAGGACACATTTGGACTCAAAAGAATAAAATGGATAAAGGAGCTTAGGTGCAGATGACTGGAATAAATAAGGAGTGACACATACATACACACACACACACACACACACCTTAACACACACGGGCACTGTGGACTGGAGAAAATAAGGATCCCGTGTAGTAGAGGTTATCTGAACCTTCTTCTAGGCATTCATACGGTAACACACACACACACACACACACACACACACAAACACCTCACCTTAAAACGCAATAATTTTCCAAATAAATGTTTTTAAATTTCTCATTTTTACAGAAAAAGCGTACAAACACAAGTATCAAAAAACAGAACCTCATCTGTTTTTTTTCCTAAGCACATTACAGCAGGTGGCCATCAGTAGAAAGATCGCTTCACCGCTGAGAAATTCATCCAAATGCCAATTTATTAAAACAGCACCAAAATACCGCTTAATTAGTTTAATTTGAATTAAGTGAGGCACTAAATGCTCACACTGGTTTCAGCTCATGGTGATAATGTTGGCAGTGTGCTCAGTATTGATAACCATTTGGCGTTTATTAAGATAAAACACAAATCAAGGAGATGTAGCACTACAGGGGAGGCAAGCTGTCCTTCAGAGTCAGCTGATTTATGAGGGGTTTTGTGTGGACCTAGAGCTCAACTCAACCTGTGTTTGTTTATTTGACTGAGCTTGCAGTAGGCTATAGTCGCCCAGGAGAGACATCATCACAAAAAAAAGGTGTTGCTGATTCTGAAGTCTAAACAACAAAGAGAGAAAATGCAACAACATGAAATCAATCAATGCACTGTGAAAATTACTCCCAAAGTGGTTCTATTTGAAGACGTTCTATACATCAAACAGCAACCAACACCACAACCCCTTCACAAAACAGTTTGGATTTATTCTCAGTAAGACACTTCAGATTTGTGATCTCAAAACTTCACAGATATCATGATTTTAGTAGGTAGTGTAAACCAAGCACAAGTCCATAATGATACCGTGTCCAGTAAGGTACTTTGGCCTAAACAATGTCATAGACCGCTATCTGGTTTTCTTATGCTTTAGTTATTATTATGTAGGTTAGCCGGTGAAAACTGTGAGGCTATTTCCTGAGCCTCTTCTCCAGTTAGCACTAAAGTAAGTGGGTTTTGTCGCTCAGTGTCATGACATAACTGTTAATGTTTTATCGGAAGCGGGCGGATTCGACCCCCGATAACGTCAACGTAACGACGCCGTAACAAGGACGCTTGCTGTCTCTTTCCATTTCATTTCTGTGAAAATGTGAACGGAGCCGGCGGAGCTCTCCCCTCAGCGACGGATGCATCCAAGACTACATGAGTAGCAAGGCGTTCGGAGGCTTGAATAACAATCGGCCACACACGCCGAGAGAAAGACACGCACACACACGCACACACAACCCTGAACAGATCTGATTCCTCCTCGGTAGCCTTTTTCCGCGGGACCTGGCTTGGCATGCTCTTGTCATTTCTCATGTTACAGAACATCAATCATACGGCTGCGACTGTGCCCTTGCGCCGGCCGGCCCTGATTTACAAACATTAGCAGGGAATGCAATTACACAGTCCTTGCCCGAGAACTGCTCACAATGCGGCTGAAGCACAGACAGGAAGGCGAAACAAAACCGCTTGTGTTTTGCAGGGTGCCACACAGCGATAAACGCGGAGGCAGTGGCAATAGTTGCGAATAGTATAAACGCTACTATGTTGAGAAAAGTGATGCTCGGCAAAATTGCCATCATTGTTACACTGAAGGAACGCTGCTCAGTGGTCAATATTTTGTCTACATTTTCAGTAGCATAAATGTGGCAAAGCATAAAAGTTGGTCCATTTATTTCTCATTCACTAAAGTAGCCTTCTGCTATTTTGCACTGGTAAATATAACATCGGATTCGCCTTTTACGCAAAGGGCCTTTCTAATTGTATTTCACTGCATTCTAGCCTTTATGTGCAAAAAAACACAACAGACAACGTCTATTGTACGTAAACGTAGAGAATCGAATTAATCAAGATCAGGTTCAAGATCACGACAGATGTTGAGATGCCTTAATGGCAACAAGAGTCTACATGTAAGCATTTTCGCACAAACCTTGACGAAGCATAGTCCTGTGTTTACTATTTTGTAGGCTGTAAGACTCCCTTTAAAGGCTATCTTTCCAAATAACCTAAATTAGGCTGAATTACAAACATACGTATAGAACTAGGCTAGCTTAGCAACCTACGCTGCACAACAACTTTCAAACGCGATCCTTCAAAAAATGCGCAAGCGATAAAAGTGATCGGAATAATCTAATCAGCCATTCCAACTGTAATGTCCATTTCACACATAGGTTAATATGATAACATATCCCGAATGCCACACGTACAAACCGCACTTGTTCTCAAATGACGCGTCATCGTGTAGGGTATGGAATAAAACATAACGCTGGCAAAAAGTTAAGTCCAAAGGCCCTGATTCAGGAAAGCATTAAAAGTTTCCGTTTCCTATCAACACCCCCAAAAGTGTAGAAAAACGTCTTAAAACGCATTAAAATGCCCCGTATGGCTCGGCTGGTCCCGGCTGAAGCGCAGCGAACACAGAGCGCCTGTGCTGCTCCGGTCGCTCCACTGATCAATGATTGAACTGAACAAAGGCAGAAGAGGATCAATTTCTAATAACTATCAATGCAACACCGCCTGTTACAGTCCGAAAAAAGTCACCAAAAGCATATTTTTCTACACGATTATGTACAATACTGTTTGCGTTATCACATACTACAGATAGGTAAAGGAGAATACTAACCTGAAGCCGCCGTAGATCAAATTTCTTCCAATATTGAAACATCGATCCCACATCGGCGGCCATCTTGGGGGATATTGAAGAGATTTTTTTCAGCGGCTACAATAAATATACGGGCTGGATTCCCCTCGTTAACCAGCGTTGACGCTCTCCCGCCTCACATGAAAAAAAATCTTATGAAAATAAAAGAGTCCCCAAACTTAACGCGGATATGTATTTGAAAACGACGCGATATTTACTAGCGGTAATCCGGGGTGTTTTAGAAGTACATGAATATCCATGCATTTGAGCTGGTCCGGGGATTAACTGGGCAATCGCACTTGATTTTGGTTTGGTAAAGTTATCAATACTGACGTAACGGGTTGATCAATATCGTCTGGAAACGGGAAGGAGACGAACAGAATAATTAACCAGTGTAGGCTATTCGCAGTGGTTTACTTACGAACTGATTTGCATACTTTACAAATTAAACCGTTAGACTAACAGCTTTGCTTTTAATTTTAGAATGTTGTCCTTTAGATAAAGTTAAACCATTTGTCACCATATGACTCCTACGTGATAATTTATCTTTTTGAGATAAAGCGCAACTCTGCCGAATGCGTAAATATTAGTAAACTTCTAGATGGTGCTTGCGGATCTGATTTGGGGCGCAGGTGTTGGAATAAATAAGCATACTTGCTCAGTGACACTTCCACACTAAAATGTAGAACGTGGCACATTTCATATTTTCCTCAAGTACGAAACAAGCTTTTACTTTTGAAACGATTTCCATCCTCAAGCGCATTTTTTTGTTTCTTTTTTAATACCAACGCTCCAGAGACACCCTTGGTGTTAATTTAGCCTAAAGTCTGAAGAATTAAGTGCAGTCACGGAAGCTACTTGTCTGAATATATACTCAGGTGAGAATGAAACAAATAAAATATTAGGCTACAATAAAGTGGTGATGCCAGTACTGTAGGCCTAATTATAATTTATATCATTTGGATGAAGACAATGAACATCATGATCTATTAAACACACTGGCTATTTGGGTCAAAGTTTATTAGTTTTAACGTACACACAAATTACCTAAATGCAACATAAAAGCAAAAATTCTGTTATTTTCTGCTGTTTTGTCATTTGGTCACCATAACTACAATAACCTTTAATTTGGCGAATTGCCATCTTTACATGATAGGCCAGCTACATGATAGTGTATGTCAAATTAATGACACAATAGATAAGAAGAGTTATCCCTCTTAGAAGGTATTGTCCTACTTTTTGAAACTAGTTTTGTTTGGCTATGTGTGCCTTTGGCTGTGACATATATTACTATATAGAGATGTCCACGTTGACTGTGCCTGATTGTCTGTGGTCAGACTGGTGAGAAGGGGGTACTGCGTCTTCATCTGTCTTCAGCTTAGCCATTGCTCTTAAGATGGACCCGTGTTTGCGTATACTGTGATTGAAGTAGAGCAGAAATGCAGATATATTTGGTGTGTAGCGTGGAGCTGAACTTCCCTCGTTATCATTCATCAAGTGACTACTTCTACCCTAGAATAACCTGCAGGCTTTTCTTTTGTTCTTACAGATGTCTCCCTCCCGTCTTGCCCCCTCTTGTGGCGCAGAAGAGGTGCTGCAACGCATTACAATGTGAAATCACCTGTCCAAACGGATCAGTGTAACACCACTGTCTGAGAGAGGTCAGCTGGGGCCAGAGGCTCTTTTTGGCCATAGGCCCCAGCAGTAGCTGATACTGTGTGCTAGTAGATTATAAATAATGAAGGAAATCTAATGACTGACCTGGGATCTGCATCAGACTTCAGTCTCAGTGGCCCTCACACAAGAAGAGCTCAAGTTGGTGCACCGCACTGATGCTTTTCTTTTTTTTTTGTAAGAGCTCTTCAAAGGAATGTGAGTTCTGAGAAGTCCCAGAAGGGGTTTGCTTTCTTCTTGTCATCGTGGGATTATTGCAGATATTAACCTCACACACCAAAATAAAGCTTCATTTGGGGGAGAGAAATCATAAATGGTTGGATGTGAACAATAAGTCTGAAAACACACAAGTCATTCATCTTTAGGGTAATTACAGGGCATTACTGTCACAAGCGCATATGATGTTTTCCAGCCGGGGAAACCCCCAGGGAAGGGAAGAGGTGATTATTAAAAGTTTCATCCTCATTGCATTTTATTTCTGGCTTGAGGGGGAAACTACACGCATGCATCTTCTAAGAAAGTAATAACCGATCTTATTTGGCAAAGAGTCTTTGGCAAATTTGAAATTCAAATCGGAGCCATGTGACGTGCCGCGTGCTGTGTGAGGCGGTGTGTGTTTTGTTTTCATATCACTTCCTTCCTTATGAAAAACCAAAAACAAAACAACGCATAAAATGCAGTCATAATTCCACTTTCTAACACACTCCGTCCCATCTGAGCCACACGTTGTGTAGATTGAGTGCTTTTACCCATCCTGCTCACTGCCTTTGCCTTTGCCCTCACACAGGGGTGGAACAGGGTCAGCTCACACACACACACACACACACACACACACTAGCCCATTCAGCAACAGTCAGACAGGTAAGAGGGGAGGCCCCAGGGGATGTCATGTAATCTGCCACAGCCACAAAGATCAGTTGAAGGTTTTCACAAGAATGTGAATTTTACAAGAATACTGTGTGTATTTTGTGGAAGAATGCATATTCTGCCATGGTTTGTATTGAACCAACCATGAGATGCCTTTGTTAACTCCCTACAATGTATATTGTCATGTTTTTGAATCAGGGTGCAATCATTACATCTCTGCTCCCTGTGAATTGGTCTTTCAGTTTTAAAGCTTGTTGTTGTTTTTGCTCATAGATTTATCTCAGTTCAGCTGCAGACTCGATGTGAAACAGGAGAGTAAAAGTCTAATGCAGAATGTCATGAAGGAAAATGTTTACATCAATATCAATAAGGTTTAAAATCTGGATTGTTTCAGATCTTGCAGCATTCCAGTGCATTCAGCACATTCCAGTCCTTTCAGGACCAGTCTGGCCTTGGCCAGGTGTGGAGTGGGGTGTGATGCTGGAAAGGGCATGAGCACCACCAGGTGGCCAAGAAAGGAAGTGAATCTCTGGGCCATATCTCTCTGTCTGTAGCCCTGTTTCATGTCTCTGAGATCACTGGCACAGACACAGCGGGAGGTTGAGCTCTGGACTGGGCCTCGTCAGGCACATTTTACACAGGATGAGTTCAAAGCAGCACAAACACACACAGAATACAGTCACACAGTTTCAACAGACTAACAGATGAGGAAATATAGAACTGTAAAAAAAATCGAAGTAGTCAGTTGTGTGTGTGAGTGTGTGTGTGTGAGTGTGTGTGTGTGTGTATGTTTATGTGTGTGTGTTTGTGTTACTACTTAATGTTGTGAAGTGTTGTGTTTAGGATGTATTGTATTGTGTTTTACTACAGCATAATTACATTGTAACCACACCAACAGACTTTATAACATGCTAATTACTAACATTCTAATTACTAACATGCTAATTACATGATTATACTGTATAAGCAAACCCCTATTTTTTACTGCCATGTAACCCATGTAATAATGTTCAGGATGTCCCAGTGGTGTGGTGCAGGAGCAGGTGTCTATTTCAGCTTGTGACTGGTGAGCTCAATGTCTGTGTGTGTGTGTGTGTGTGTGTGTGTGTGTGTGTGAGTCTGTGGACAATGGTTTCTCCCTTTTATAAACATGCTAATCTTATGGCATCCTCTTCACTCTTACATCATCAGGAGCGCTGCTGTCTTTGTCATGCTCTCATTTCTCCTGTGCAAAGACACAAATTCAGCCTCATGATCTTAGACACACACAACACACACACACACACACATAAAAGACCTGAAGATGGAAGCCTGTCTTATCGGGCACTGGATGGACACTTGTCCTGGACTTATCGCTTCTAATGGTGAACAGTCATCTGACAGGCAGTTACCACAGGCTCATCTGACAGGCAGTTACCAGAGGCTCTGGACTGGAGCAGAGAGCACAGGAGTGGGGGTGTGGGACACACCTTGTGAGGGTCTGTCTCTCTCCGGTTGGGCTTTGAAACCCTACCCAATCCTGTCCTATCCTCCCTCTCTCTCTCTCTCTACCTCTCTCTCTCTCTCTGTCTAGTCCTCATAGCTGTCCCCTATGGGAGGACATTTTGCTGTCTTATCGTAAGGTTATCTGCTAAAGTAACACACAAACACACAAACACATACACACACACGCACACACACACACACACACACACACACACACACACACACACACACACACAGTAAGGTTATCTTAAGATTCCTCTCCTCTAAGGTCTTAAAGGAATCTGTGAAGTTGTTTCTTCATGTCAGCCCCTCATTTTTACTATAGAATGTATGGACCACACACACACACACACACACACACACACACACACACCACACACACACACACACACACACACACACACCACACACACACACACACACACACACACACACACACCACACACACACACACACACACACACACACACACTAAAGGAACCTTGTGAAACTGTCTCCTCAAGTGAGCTCCTCACTCTCCTCCACCCAATACACTAAATCACATACACAATGTATGCAACACACACACACATACACACACACACACACACACCACACACACACACCACACACACACACACCACACACACACACACACACACACACACACACACACACACACACCACACACACACACCACACACACACACACCACACACACACACACACACACACACACACACACACACACACACTAAAGGAACCTTGTGAAACTGTCTCCTCAAGTGAGCTCCTCACTCTCCTCCACCCAATACACTAAATCACATACACAATGTATGCAACACACACACACACACACACACACACACACACACACAGGCACACGATCACATATTCAATAGAATACAGAGTGTACAATGGAAGGGCACATTCCTCATTTTCTCAAGTATTGTTTCAAGTAGAGTATTTACTAGTGACTATGAAAAGATGCATTACTTACCTGTTGTTGCCCAGGTTCTCTCTCACTCTCTTTCACTCTTCTTTTCCCTCTCTTTCTCTGATGCTCTCTAGAGATTACATACACACACACACGCACACACTCACACACACACACACACACACATACACACACACACACACACACACACACAATGGCACACACTATGTGCTGGACAACAGCAGGAGTGGTTTGTGCCCAAATTGTGGGCCAAAACGTCTGTTCGCACCCAGAGGTGGGGGGATGACCCAGCCCACACACCTGACCCAAGGCCTGGCTGAGGGCGTCAAAACCTTCATGGCCCACTGTTCTAGAAGCCATCAGGGCAGGGTTCTGAGAAGTGGGTTCTGGGTTCTGGGTTCTTAGAAGCTGTAGAGTAGACCAAAGAGAGGGTTGTACTGTAGGCTACAGACCTGCAGGTGATCCTGTCTAAATATACAGAGAGGCGGGAGGCTATTCATAGCACAGGGGGTTGAGGGATGGTGTGTGTGTGTGTGTGTGTGTGAGTGTGTGTGTGTCACAGGGTATATAATGCCTGCTGTCTGTTGCCCCCTGCACTGACCCAGGTCTCCCACAGCATCAGTGAGTCTCTGTGTGCGGCAGTACTCCAGCTCCAGTCCATGGTGAGTAGTGTTGCCCAGCCTCTTGCATTACACACACACACACACACACACACACACTCATGGCTGCATTATAACCTGGCAACACACATACACATACACTCATTACAGCATAAGACCTGGGAACACACACACACACACACACCTACGCACTCACAGCCAAACACACAAATACACACATTCACAGGAGCTAAGATTATTGGATAACAGAAATGAGGGGGTAAGCTAAGACCTGAGTTGGGTTCATGTAGAGGGTCTTATGGCAGTGTTGCTTGGACAGGTGGATGTGTGTGTGTGTCTGTGTGTGAGTGTGTGTGTGTGGGGGGGGGGGGGGCTGTAGGCTGCACAATGCTTGTTCTGAGGGGGAGTCTGTTACTGTTTGATAAAGAAAGCTGCAGTGAATGCAGCAATTGTGTCTCTCTCATGCTATTGACCTTACCGTGATGGTATGCATGTAGAGTGTGTTCACTTGAATGGAATCTGAAACAATAGTGATTGATAAAGAGAGAGAGGGTGGAAAAGTCTTTGTGTGTGTGTGTTTGTGTGTCTGTCTGTGTGTGTATGAGTGTGTGTGTCTGTGTATGTGTGTGTGCGTGTGTGCGTGTCTGTGTGTGTGTGTGTGTGTGTGTGTGTGTGTGTGCTGTAGACAGAGAGATAAATCGCCCTGGAGAATGAGAAACTGTGTTTTCAGCGCTGAGGCACCAGTATGACTCCAGTCACACTAATATTAATGACTTTGACTTATACTCAGACACAGAAGGGTGAGAGCATTGTCTCCTGTCTCACACTGGGAGCTTGTGAAGTCTACCTTAGCCCACAGGAGATTGTGTGTGTGTGTGTGTGTGTTTGTGTGTGTGTGTCGGTATGTTTACAGAAGAATATCACACTCAATAGCTGCCTTGTGTGGAGCTTGAAAGACAAATGAATTGATGACTTGGATCAGCTAGAGTTGAAGGGTTTTCAGCATTGCTTCCCAGAATAAAGGATTTCATAGCATTCAACAGCGATTCTAGAAGATTCCACACAGGCATTTAGAACACTCTGAGTGTTCTTGGGAGCCCATGTGACCTTCAGCACCCAGTGCAGGCAGCACAAGTGTTAGTGGCTAATCCACTGTGAGCATCTCACAGCAGCTGTCTGGAGCTGGGTGGATCTGTGTGTATTTGTGTGTGTGTGTGGGTGCATGCGTGTGGTGGTGTAAGGGTGTGCATGTGTGTGCATGTATGGATGTATGTGTGCGTGGTGTGTGTGTGTGTATGTATGTGTGTGTGTATGTGTGTGTGTATTGGGGGGGGGGGTGTGGCATGATGTCATGGCACAGTGTTGGCTGCCATCCCCACTCTGCCTGATTCTGTGGTGGTGGGGTGGGGTGGCAGCTACAGTGGTGGTGGTGGTGGTGGTGGTGGTGGTGGTGCTGTCGTCGCTAATGTAAATAGTGAGGCGTAATCCTTGCCTTGACGGGATTAGCGCTCACACGCCACTGAGAGCGGGAGCTGTCATCCCAGCGCCCAGACATATAATCCCATATCTGATGCTCAAGCTCCGCAGTAGAAAGGAGCCACCAAGCTAATTATAAACCCCTGCCGCGCGCAAACGCCCTGAAATATTTCCACTAGAACATACCCCTGCTACAGAACACACACACACACACATCTCGTACATGCACATACGTCCAAGCCTGTGTGCTTGTGTGAGTGTGAAGTGTGTGTGTGTGTGAGTGTGAAGAGTGGAATATGTAAGATTTACCTACAGTGGCTTTGGGTGTCTTCCCCAATGATCTTAATGAAGCTGGATATGAAGCTAATGAGACTGACGGAGCGTATAATGTAATGAAACACGTGCCTGGGACGGGCTTGGCTGAAAGTGCATTGAGTTGTGGCTCTGGAGGAACCTCTGGCTCTGGCGTCCCGCTGTTACGGCGAGATAATTCTGTTGTGCTGACACCCAGAATAGAGAGGTGGAACAGCTTTATCTTTGTCGGTGTGGATGGGGCAAATTTAGACAGTAGAGTTGGCCACGTCCGCGGCGGAATACGCCGGCGTTTGGCAGGGATGGCGGTGATGACTGACTAAGTGGATGACGGGTGGCTCCTTCCTGTCTGCAGGCACCAAAGAAAGCCAGGAGGAGGGCCGAGGGAGGCAACTCCAACGTCTTCTCCATGTTCGAGCAGGCCCAGATCCAGGAGTTCAAGGAGGTGGGTGGTCAGGGGCTGACCGATACACACACACACACACACACACACACACACACACTCACATTTGTAAAGCACTGCTTTGAACCAAACTTTAACAAACAAAACACATTCTGACTATGACAAATAGATAAATAAAAGAAAGACAGACAGAATTTAAGTGTGTGAGTGTGTGTGTGTGTGTGTCAGTTGCGATTAGGGAGTGTGGTTGATTTCCACGCTGAACAGCCCCTGTCAGGCCTGGGAGCGGCGTGGAGACGATGCAAAGGGACAGGCATTCTTCCCCGACTCAAAGCCACCGAGGAAAGAGCAAAACAAACCGGATAAACATGAGGCTGATCCAGACTGGCACTGATACCACACACACACACACACACTGCACACACACACACACACACACCACCACACACCACACGCACTAACATATGAACACAACCACCACACACAGGCGCAGTCACTCGTCAACACTAACAGAGGATGCACGCACACACACACACACACAGGCTGACAGATAGAATGAGAGGGGAGGACTTGTGAAGAGACATGGCAGGGAGAAATGCTCACACAGCCAAAATAGAGCTTAATAAAAGTCCCTGGAAGGATCCAGCCTTTGACACAAACACACACACACACACACACACACACACACTTTTATCTTTCACACTCACATAGGTCTCCAACATATGACCATACGATCAACTCCTCCCACTGAACCATATGGTTGATTGTAATATACTGTATATGCCTTTTTACTGACTGTATTTCTGCATATATCCTACATTATGGATTAGTGCTTATGGCAGCCTTATGAAGTCTTACTGTGGACCTGACCCCTAATAGGTGTCTTACTGTGGACCTGACCCCTAATAGGTGTCTTACTGTGGACCTGACCCCTAATAGGTGTCTTACTGTGGACCTGACCCCTAATAGGTGGCTTACTGAGGACCTGACATGTCTTACAGTGGACCTGACTCCTAACAGATGTCTTACAGTGGACCTGACTCCTAATAGGTGTCTTACTGTGGACCTGACATGTCTTACAGTGGACCTGACTCCTAATAGGTGTCTTACCGTGGACCTGACATGTCTTACAGTGGACCTGACTCCTAATAGGTGTCTTACCGTGGACCTGACTCCTAATAGGTGTCTTACCGTGGACCTGACATGTCTTACAGTGGACCTGACTCCTAAGAGATGTCCTACAGTGGACCTGACATGTCCTACAGTGGACCTGACCCCTAATAGGTGTCTTACAGTAGTCCTGACTCATCTTACAGTGGACCTGACTCCTAACAGATGTCTTACAGTGGACCTGACTCCTAATAGGTGTCTTACAGTGGACCTGACTCATCTTACAGTGGACCTGACTCCTAATAAGTGTCTTACAGTGGACCTGACTCATCTTACAGTGGACCTGACTCCTAATAGGTGTCTTACCGTGGACCTGACATGTCTTACAGTGGACCTGACTCCTAATAGGTGTCTTACTGTGGACCTGACATGTCTTACAGTGGACCTGACTCCTAAGAGATGTCTTACAGTGGACCTGACTCCTAATAAGTGTCTTACAGTGGACCTGACTCCTAACAGATGTCTTACAGTGGACCTGACTCCTAATAGGTGTTTATTAGTGTTTCTGTGACTATTACTATATAACAACAGTGGAAACAGATGGTGCAGTAGGCCTGCGATGGTAGAACCGCTCCTTTGGAACAGCATGAAAGAGTGAGAATGAGCCCTGTGTTCTTAAGGTGGCAAATTATAATCAAGAAATGCTATTACAGTTTTTGTCAATCATTTTTCCCACTATCACACTTGTCTCAATGCAGTGTCTACTCTTTCAAACCTCTTAACACTTTCACAGCAACCACAGACTATGGGAGTGTTCTCTTTTGCATCGCTTTTGCACAAATGCATTCAATCACTTCTTCATTCGAAATTCATGGATACTTCTTCTGGGCAATGTTCACCTCCAACAAAATTATGCACAACAACTGCAAGTTCAGCAACAGCAGTTAACTGTGAAGACCAAACCTAAAAGAAATGAAATACAATATATTCAGTCAATCTACATTCAGTTCTGTTTACATATCAGCCCCATCTACTGCATTGTAGGTCTATTTATATGTAGTACTTTTTCAGTGGGACATTATATGAGAACCTCAAGTGATGTAATACCCATGTAATGACCCCTGACCTTTTTGCAGTGCAACATGCAGGAACAGGAGACAAGGTAACATAGTACACTAGTATTCACAGTGTATTTTCTGTTCCAAAATATACTACAATAAAGAGTACAAATGACAAAATATAATAAGGCCTCTGAAATGACACATAGAACTTGCAGAAAGCCTGGTGTGTACCATTGCTAGAGTTTTTTCATACCAAGAAAATGTGTGAGCATTTTACTACTGTACTGACTGACATAACAGAGCCATCATTACAGTAAACCAGATCATAAAGTAGGCTAACAAGTCAAACACACACAAACTCTCCTTATACAAAGGAGTTTTGCAGTGGTACTTCCCATGTCTTATTACAGTGAGTAGTATGGCAATATGCCATGTAGGAAACAGACACTGTTCTGTTGGGATTTTGCACCTGTACATTCTTTCAGTTTACACATAAATATTCATTCAATCACTGTATGTGCCATTTTTATCTGTGGCCAGAGGTACACCAACAGTGTTTGGGAGTAACAAGTTACATGTAATGAAATTACATAATTTAATTATAAAATAAAAGTAACAGTAATCAGTTACATTACTTTGAAAAAATGTATAATGAAATAATATTACTCTCAGGAAATATTCAGGATTACAATTTCTGTTACATCTGAATATCTTCTGCAGAAGCATTGCCTAGATGTTTCAGAAGCATTGCCTAGATGTTTCAGAAGCATTGCCTAGATGTTTAAGAATCAGTTTTGTTTTGTTGTTTTTCTTGCACACAACACTTAAGTCTGATACTATTCTGATATGTCATTGGTTCTCCTATCATGTTTGAATTGGCAGCACCACCGACTTGCTGCTCTGTCTACAGCCTCTGAGCGGTCTGAGCTGCAGTTGCCAGATAGACTGTAGAGAGAAACTACAGCGTAGGCCTCACCCTTTACAGAAAATAAGAATGAACTGTAGTGAGCAGGTGCACATATGCACAATGCACATAGACAACTGCTTATTCAGTTCACCAAATGTTGAATGTCAAATATTTAATTAGCAGTCAGAGCATAATCTTACAGTATAGACGTGTTGAGGTGTTAACTTTCCCAACACTGTACACCAATACATAAAAATGTCACTTAGATTGTTTGGTATTGCAGTATTTACTCAAGATACAGTGCCCAGCACAAATGAGTACACTCCCTTTGAAAAGTAACAGTTTAAACAATATGTCCATGAAAACAAAAAATATTCCCAAAAATTTCGCTGACTAAGTTTAATATCACACCTGCGTAACATACAACATAAACGTTTGCTTAATAATATAACTTAGATTACATATTTTTCAGTTTTACTCAAATTAGGGGAGAGCAAAAATGAGTACACCCCCAACAAAACTACTGCATCTAGTATTTTGTATGGCCTCCATGATTTTTAATGGCGGCACCAAGTCTTCTGGGCATGGAATGAACAAGTTTGCAGCATTTTGTAACATCAATCTTTTTCCATTCTTTAATAATGACCTGTTTTAGAGACTGGATGTTGGATGGAGAGTGATGCTCCACTTGTCTCTTCAGAATTAGGTGTTCGATTGGGTTCAGATCGGGTGACATGCTTGGCCACTGAATCACTCTCACCCTGTTCCTCTTCTGAAAGCCGACAGTGGCCTTAGATGTGTGTTTAGGATCACTGTCATGTTGGAAAAGTGCACCACGACCAAGTGCACGGAGTGATGGTAGCATTTTATTTTTCAATATAGAGCAATACATCTCTGAATTCATGATGCCATCAATGAACTGCAGTTCCCCAACACCAGCAGCACTCATGCAGCCCCACGTAAGGACACTGCCACCACCATGCTTCACTGTAGGCACAATGCATTTTTCTTTGTATTCCTCACCTTTGCAACACCATACAGTTTTGAAGCCATCAGTTCCAAAAACATAAATTTTGGTCTCAAGTCTCAGTAGCCTTCATCTTTGTCAGCATGGGCCCTGGCAAACTCTAGGTAGGCTTTTTTGTGCCTGGGCTTTAGGAGAGGCTTCTTTCGTGGACGGCATCCATGCATGCCATTCCTCTGCAGTGTACGGCGTATTATGTCACGGGAAACAGTCACCCCCATTTGGCTTTCTACTTCTTTAGCTAACTGTAGTGAACATGTGTGCCGATTTTCTTCAGCCGTTCTCATCAGAAGACGTTCCTGTCGAGGTGTTAACTTCCATGGACGACCAGGACATCTCTGTGACATGGTCGCAGTTCCATTTTTCTTAAATCTTTGTACCACTTTTGCTACAGTATTCTGACTACTAAGTAAAGCTTGGCTGATCTTCTTGTAGCCTTTACCTTTCTGGTGTAAGGAAATAATTTTCTTTCTCAGGTCTTGTGTCATTTCTCTTCCATGTAGTGCCATTGCTGACAGCAAGGAAAGGGGAGGGGTTTTCTTAGAGTAACACCCTTTTATAGTCAACTATCTGCTGGACTAATTGAATAATTACTCACATGTGATTGAATTCTTGGTAAATCAGACATTTGTAGTCTAAAATCTTGCTTTTCCCTGAGACTTTCAGTGGGCTGTACTAATTTTTGCTCCCCCCTAATTTGAGAAAAACTGAAAAATATGTAATCTAAGTTATATTATTACGCAAACTTTCGTGTTGTATTACACGAATGTGTCGTGTTACACAGATGTGATATTAAAATTCTGGAAATATGTTTTTGTTTTCATGGACATATTGTTTAAACTGTTACTTTTCAAAGGGGGTGTACTCATTTATGCTGGGCACTGTATATATAGAATATAATATAGACTGCACATAACATATGTAACAAAATTGATCTATATCAAACTGTATAAGTAGGCCTATGTGTTTTTTTTTTCAAGTTGTATCTATTTTTATGTTCACTACACATTGATTGCCACTGACGTGTTGCTAAGTGACAGCATGTGCTGTAGTTACAGTGGCATTAGTCATTTGGGGTGAAGTATGAAGAGTTGATGGTTGTAGTGCATTTTGCAGCAAATGTTAATTGGGGTGCTCAGATGTGTGTTGGTACATCACACTGTAGTTCAGCCTACTGAGTTTTGAAAAAGGTGGACACTGTATTGAGACTAGGGTGAAAATGACTGGCAAAAACTGTAATACAGAGCTTTACCATGCTATTAACACAGAGCTTTACCATGCTATTAACACAGGGCTTTAGCATGCTATTAACACAGAGCTTTAGCATGCTATTAACACAGAGCTTTAGCATTCTATTAACACAGGGCTTTAGCATTCAATTAACAAAGACCTTTAGCATGCTATCAACAAAGAGTTTTATCATGCTAACTGTGGCTGTGGCCTCCTATTAACACAGAGATATCTCTCCTTCACTCTCCCTGTCTCTCTCTCTCTCTCTCTCTCTCTCTCTGCTTTCATCTCTTGTCATCTCTTGTTTCACTCCTCCCTCTATTCTTCCTTCATTCTTTCCATAAACTCTATCTTCAACTTCTTTTCTGTCCCTTTTCTTTCTCTCTTCTATGTACCCCTCCCTTCCTCTCTCATCTCTCTATCTGTCCTCTCTACTCTCTCTCTCTCTGCAGGCATTCACCATCATGGACCAGAACAGGGATGGGTTCATAGATCAGAATGACCTGAGGGATACCTTTGCAGCACTTGGTGGGTCACTCCACTGACTGTCCTCTGCCTACCCAACACACACACACACACACACACACACACACACACACACAGTGTTACTCCAGACCCCTAGACTATACTTACTCTCACTGTCTGTTACTCCAGACCCCAAGACAATACTCACACTCCCTCTCTCTCCAGACCGTTCCCAACCAGGGATGAGCACACTGCCGTGGGGGGGGCGGGGGGGGGGGGGGGGGGGGGGGTTGTACGTGGAAGTATTTTAGAATAATTTGTTTCCAAGATGATAAATAAATATTCTCAGTCATTTCATATTAAGCTCCTCAATAAACTGGTACGTGTGCGCTACAATTGGCTTCCCCGGGGAGAGAACCTTTTAAAAAAAATGAAATGCCTGTTTAAAGGGGACTTATTCAAAGGAGTTCCAGTTTTGTACAAAGCAACGTGTTAATTCATTTATTTAAAAAGCTGATTAGTTAAAAAGAAGAAAATGCCTGAGCATTAAATGTTCAAATTAAGGAGATGAAATAAAATGATTTTCATTTAATAATCAGTTGTGTTACGTTCTACTTTTGGAGAATCATCAACACGTATGAGTGAGGGGGTACTCATGGTATGACAACAAGGCTTGGGGGTACACAAGGCAAAAAGGTTGGGAAACTCTGCTCTATACTCACTCACACTCCCTCTCTCTCCAGACCTCTATACTCACTCACACTCCCTCTCTCTCCAGACCTCTAGACTATACTCACACTCCCTCTCTCTCTCCAGACCTCTAGACTATACTCATACTCCCTCTCTCCAGACCTCTAGACTATACTCACACTCCTTCTCTCCAGACTTCTAGACTATACTCACACTCCCTCTCTCTCTCCAGACCTCTAGACTATACTCACACTCCTTTTCTCCAGACTTCTAGACTATACTCACACTCCCTCTCTCTCTACAGACCTCTAGACTATACTCACACTCCCTCTCTCTCTCCAGAGCTATTTGAGCCATATTCACACTCTCTGCTCTTCTGCAGACCATCTAAATTTGTAGCATTCACACTCACACAAACACACAAACACACAGACACACAAACACACAGACACACACACACATACACACACACACACTCACATTCCTTCTCTACTCCTCTGCAGGCCGCCTCAATGTGAAACAGGAGGAAATCGACGAGATGCTCAAGGAGGCGCCGGGACCAATCAACTTCACAGTCTTCCTCACCATGTTTGGGGAGAAACTCAAGGGTGAAGAACCTGAGGGGGGAACAGGGGATAGGGAGAAGGAGAGGGAGCAAGAGAGGGCTGGAGGGAGAGAAACGGAGAGATGGAGAGGGAGAGAGAGGGATGGAGAGAGGAAGAAATACACAGAAATGGAGGTGATGGAGAGGGGAGATGCAGAGAGGGGGTGATAGAAGATGAGGAAGTGAGAGATAGAGAGAGGTAGAAAGAAAGAGTATGGTTGGAGAGACAGCATGGGAAAAGTGAGAATTGACGAGATGAGGACAAGAAAAGAGAAGACACACACACACACACACACACACACACACACACATCACAAGAGTGCGTTAGCCCTGCCAAAGCATGAAATATCATGTCCTGCTCAAATACACACATGCTTTGTGAGCCGTCCTGTCTGTCTAGAGAACCGAGGAGTCCTGAGAGAGAGGAGCAAAGGGGAGAAGACACACAGAGATGATTTTAATGCAGTTTTCTTCAGTGTGTGTGTGTGTTAGACACACAGAGATCGCCATGAAGCAAGCACAATCAATATGTGTGTGTGTGTGTGTTTGTGTGTGTACATATATATGTGTGCATGTGTGTGTTTGTGACAGAAACACAGAGATTACAATGAAGCAAGCTCATTCATTGTGTGTGTGTCTGTTTGTGTGTGTGTGTGTGTTTATTCAGGTGCTGATGCAGAAGAGACCATCTTAAATGCCTTTAAAGTCTTTGACCCTGAGGGGAAGGGCACTCTGAAGAAGGACTTGTGAGTTTGAATCCCTTTACCTCTTAGAGCCCCTGCAAACTCACATCCATCCTAATGTTCACACCACATGCCGAAATAATCATTCTGCATAATATCAACCATGATGCCCCTCTCTCCCTTTCCTCTAGTGTTACTGAGATGCTGACCACCCAGGCAGATCGATTCTCTCCAGAGGAGGTTTGTCCTGTCAGGCCTACATATACTGGGCATCCTTTAGATTTGTTTTATAGTACACAATATTGGATAGGATTTGTAGCTGATGATTAAATATTGCAGGAATTTGCTGTCAATTTGATGACATTGTGTGACAGCAAAGGTCCTTTCTCCTTTGTCAGATGGAGCAGATGTTCACTGCCTTCCCTCCAGATGTGGCGGGAAACTTGGACTATAAAAATCTGGTCTATATCATCACCCATGGCGAGGAGAAGGACCAGGAGTAACAGCATCACTTGTCTTGTCAATGAACCTGGTCTGCATTATCAACCACTGCAAAAAGGATCAGGAGCACCTCACCTCACAACACACCTTCACCGCATCAGTTGTCACATGACTTTCTCTCTCTTCTGCTAAACTTTATTTCTCCCTCTCTGGTGCTAAAAAACACACAGTTCCTGATCACAATGACCTTTATACACCTTCAGTGCCTTGTATTAGCAAACAAACAAACAAAAACAATAAATATAGCCAGCATCAAATTCGTGTTTGTTTTTCGTAGTTATTTGTTATCCTTCTCTGGCATTATTAAAGAGATTCCCAGGTGCACAACTCCCTCAGGATGTGAACCATCTTCTATAGACTGGTCTCTAGCACCATCTACTGGTGTGCATATAGACTGGCATGAGGATGGACTATCTGGGACAAATGCAAAAATCTGTTTCTTATCTTACAGGCTCTACAATATTACAAATACAAATCTACAATATTACAAATACAAATCTATAATATTACAAATACAAATGGACATAAGAGAATAATTACTCCCGTCACTCTTGGGTATCTGGGCTAGGCCTATCAGTCACAGTTGTAAGCCTATTATATGGAAAACACACATACACAGATTCTCACACATACACAGGACAAAAGTCCTCATTTAGTGTTTTGTGTGTGTTTGTGTTTGTGTGTGTGTGTGTGTGTGTGTGTGTGTGTGCGCGCGTGGCTGTGTGTTTTAGCAATTTTATTCAACTCCCAACCAGCTGAGAAGCCCGTATTAGGTGAGGTAAAGTATCCTTTTTTGTCCCACAGTGGGACATTTGAGCCACTGCATGAAATAGACATGACAACTGACATTACACACAAAATAAACAGATACAGAGTGGACATGACAACAGACAGCACACTCAACATTCATGACAACAGACAGCACACTCAACATTCATGGCAACAGACAGCACACTCAACATTCATGACTTGCTCCAGGTGGGCTTAAGCTTCACACAGTTATACTAAGAGTGGCTGTAGAGTAGCACTAGGCCAGCCAATAGCAAAGCCCCAAACTGGGTTTATGAATTGTGATTTAATTCATGCAGTGTTTTAATAATAGTGGGAAAAATTAAGCAATGCTATTTGCTATTATTTACCATTTTGATGTCAGAGGGGATAAATGAATTCTGATACCTATTCAGTGCAATGCAATTCTGCATCCTGAACTGCCTGCCTGATGGAATCAATACAAATTCCTGGTTCAGGATGTGAGTTGGGTCAACAAAAATGTTCTGAGCCTCTCTAAGCACAGATTTTTATAAAGACACTGTGGCCTAATGTTGGTCTTGATACCCATACAACCTTCACAGCTATGTCAATCAAGTGTGTTAGCCTTGCTTTCATTTGTACTGATAAGTTACCATACCAGAATAATTTTCAGACAAGAGCTGTTTTTGTATTTTTGAAGGACCTGCTATCTGCTATACTCACTGAACACCACTGAACATAGTTCTGAATAACCCCTTTCTGTACAAGAGAAAACAACATATGTAGGCTATACAGTTTGGAAATCAGTAGGTTATAATGGAGGTGAGCCATGTGTGTTGATAATGCCTAAAATCTTCACATAATTTTAGTAGTCATACAAAGTCTTGTGATCCCTGTGGGAACATGGAGGAAACCATGTTGGAACAAAGGTTGCCTCGACAGACATTCATTTGAATAAATTAATCATGGTCACTGACCTGACATTTGCAACACAAACTTTAACCACTTGAGGGTGCTGAAGAACAGTGTAATCGAACGCTCGGGGCTCAGTTTGTGCTGATAGCAAGGGCTTCTATTATTCTGCTGAATACATTGTGCTGATAACTGAAGATACTTATCAATTGCAGAGCAATGTGCGGAGATTATCTGCCACTTCCTGCTCTTTTTCAAAAGGCCTTTTATAGTCTTTATCGCGGCTTTGCCGATTTTCGATTTACCACATTGGTGGGCTCATATCGGGTCACCCCAATTTACATTAGTCTAACCGAGGTTTGCAATTAAATATGGTGTCTGTCACAAAATAATATTGTCTTCTGACATTCGTGCTATATTTTCTGGGGTTGTATGACCCAAGGAAACTTCAAACGCGGCAAATTTGTCTTTAGACTACCGTGTCGAGTCAAAGAGTGCCCAAGAAAGGCCAGCCAAAGCAGAGTTGCGTAAGGCGTCGTGACGTCTAACAGTCACAAGACTCATGGACTGGCCTCGCTTGCTGTTCAGTCACTGGCTGATACAGACAAGCGTAGTAAGATGATCACCATGGAGTTGAACGGTGGTACCAGCTCTGTCCGGTTCGTTGGCACAGCGAGTGGAAGCAACTGAGTAGTTGTCGACAGGTGTGATTGTGTCTCTCAAGCTCTGTTGGATTTCAGTTAAGAGAGTGCTTCATCTGTTGTAACCTCTCAGGACTCGGATGTTTTGAAGTCTCTGTAACATTGGCTAGCTGTTAGCACGCTAGCTGACATCTAAGTTACCGTGAGTTGCTAGCAACCCTGCGGAGCTCCCTAGCCAGCCTTGCGGCAGGTTAGTGGGGGCAGCAGGTCTCCAGGTGATGTTGTCCGTAATCTCTTACGGTAGACTGGTTGCCAGGGCTGTCATCGGCGGTCTTTCCCAGACAGATAGCCGCGATTACAGCCTTGTCACAGCAAGCTTTGGATTTGGGAAGGATTTTCGCAAGGGGATTCTGAAGAAAGGGATGTGCTATGGTGACGACGCCTGCTTCATTGCCAGACACAGATCTGCTGATGTGTTAGGTACGTTATGCACATTGGCCGGCAATTTCAGTTTATGTTTGGTATTCTGGTATGATGTAAATGTAATGTATTCTTGTTTCACATAAATATATTAGCTAAGCATGAGGTGACGCGTTACTAGATATGCGGCGTTAGCTGGCTAACATTAGCTGTTGTTAGATAACTGAAGTCAGGTCATGTAACCACTAGCATGTGAAGTGTAACGTTATGTATAACGTCAACGGTTTGTCTCTTAACATCTATGCAAGTGTCACTTCTTTGATGAAGTTACCTCAAGATGAGGTTCTCTGACGGCGTTTACAGCTCAGGACCTTCACAGTCAAGGGCGAAACTCCCCCTCCAGGCCCCCGTTATTTAAGCTCTCAATGTTAAGGAATTAAGCATAACAATGGTTTTGAGGGACTAAAAGCTGTTCCGGTTGTTTTCCTCATGAATTATAACTATTCCACGGTTCCAGACGCGATAAGAAATAACGTGTAACTTTTACGGATAAACATAGCCATGCACCTCTCGCTCACATGGCAAAAACTGAGGAGCGTGGCCGTGCACGCGTGTGAGCGTTAGCGCTGCGCGCTAGTTAGCCAAGCTGGAGCAAAAGAGTGAACTTTTAACGTTGGAGTTCGACTGTCCTGTGCTGGAGCACACAGTTCCCCCAGAATATAATGAAAGAAATCTGATAGTAGCCTAGAGGTTAGGACAAATTAATAAGAGGGTTGGATTTCAGTCTGTTATGGGAAAAGCCCACACGACATTTAATCTCAACCATCTGGCAACAAAACAATCGTGACGTTTTGTGGGAGGGGGCGCTCGCCTTTCTTATCCAACCGGCTCAGCGACCTCGCACGTGAGGGACCGAAAACAGTGCCGTTAAATAAACGACTTCACGTTGTAGACGGATCTGTCGAGCTGGGATCTAGTCTTTGTTAGTGGTTGCCGTGCCATAATCGGCGTTTTGGTCACTAACACGTATAATGTATAGAAGAACTGAGAGAATGTTCAAATTCATGGCCATCCCAGGCTTGTGTGATTAGTTGATGATCGGTTGTGTGTGTGTGTGTGTGTGCGCGTGAGAGTGTGTGAGACAAAGCGAGAGAAAGAGAAATAGAGAACTTTGTACTGCATGTCTGCAGTCTGTCTGTGGTTTTCTACAGTTAGAGAAGTAACCGCTGTATCATAAATTCATCACGGGCTGTTGTCAGGCTGCTAGGGACCTCTAAAATCCCAGTAAGTGGATGGTTGAGTTGCATGCCCTATCATGACATTGCAAGGGACTGAATAGAAGCAGCTCTCATCAAATGAAAGGTTAATCTCAAACCAGGTTAGATCACTCTCCTCCCTCTCTCTCCCTTTCACGCATGCATGCTCGCTCGCTCACACCCACAAAAGTCGGTCTTGCTCTAGTTGGCAGGTGTTTCTTCTCTTCTTAACACAAGCTTCTTTAAGTAGAGATAATTCCAAACTTACAGCACCACCCTCTGATTGTGTGTGTGTGTGTGTGTGTGTGTGTGTGTGTGTGTGTGTGTGTGTGTGTGTGTGTGTTTGTGTGTGTGTGTGGACCCGTGCACCTGGAGTCATGCTGTGGAGTTCTGATGTTGAATTAATCAATTCTTCTGTGCATTAAATAGTGGGTTAGATATATTGAGAAATATAATGTGCACATATGTTGTGCATAATATCAGCATCTAGGCCAGCAAGAAAGGAGTCCAAAAGGGCAAAGTCCTGCAAGACACCCACGGGCCTCTCGGCAAACTTCTATCATTGCGTAGAGCAGCCTGTCTTATCTCTGCTCGCCATCAGACCCAATCTGAGTAGGCAGTTCTGTGGCTGCTTAGAGTTTCACTAATGCGTGTAGGGTGAAGCTGCCTTAATTAGTCCTTGTCTGATTCTGTCACTGCTTGACCAAGGAAGCTTGGTAATGTACTAGTAAGAGTGGGTTCGAAAAACATGTCTGATTCCATGCTTCCTAATAAGGATGAAAATACAAGTCCTTGTCCTTTTAAACAGAAAAGAAACCACATACTGTTTGGTCATGTGAGGTATCTGGTTTGCTACAGAGGAGTCAGTCATGGTATGTGTCAGTTAGGTGCTCTGTGTGTTTGCAGGCGAGACTCCATGCTCTCTAGAGTGGATCTTGAGCCAGTGGCTGTTCTTGGCTGGACGGTTGAGACCCTCCTTGTATGGTCATGATGCTGTGTGTGTGTGCGCGCAGCATGTGTGTGACTGTATTGTGTTGTGGGAACGGGTGAGTGAGATTGCCTTTCAAGGCAAACACACATCTGTTAACGGGGCAGAAACATCAGCACTGGGAGCCCAAAGGCTTTCTGCACTGAAACCAGAACCAGGGAAAGAAGGATGGCCTTTTCTTTGTTCAGTTGGAAGGGGACATGGTTGTGTCTGTCCAGTGGTAGCGTGACACGGCTGTCCCTTCTGCAGTTTTAGAAACATGTGGTTGTTCCTTTCATATACTGGTGGGACACAGCTGTCCCCTCTGCAGCTTTGGGGAGTTGCGTTTGTCTTTGTCCCCTCTGCAGCTTTGGGGAGATGTGTTTGTCTTTGTCCCCTCTGCAGCTTTGGGGAGATGCGTTTGTCTTTGTCCCCTCTGCAGCTTTGGGGAGATGTGTTTGTCTTTGTCCCCTCTGCAGCTTTGGGGAGATGTGTTTGTGTTTGTCTCCAGCTTTGGGGAGATGTGTTTGTGTTTGTCTCCAGCTTTGGGGAGATGTGGTTACTAATTTTCAGTGTTGCAACTTGGTAACGCATTGGTGTTTTGTTGGAGCAAAAAAAAGGAGAAAAAAAAAACATCTGTGTTCTTGATGTTCTTGATGAAAAGAAATTGCCTGTTTTGTTAGTATTAGACGTGAGTGACATTGGATCCATTTTGGACCCATTTGGTAGTGCAGTAAATGTGTGATTCAGGTATTGTTGCCATGGGAAGTGGATAGCTTATGGCCTTGCCTTGATTCTTACCAGGTGTGTGAGAGACTGGACTAACCTAGCGGAGAGACTAGCATAGCCTCACCAGTCTGTGGATGACCTATGTGAGTGTCCATATGGCAGCTATGGATGTAGCGTGGTCCTATTCCATCTAGTGTGTTAGATGCTAGCCTAGCCTAGCCGGATGTAGGCTGGCTTTGCATCTATCCAGTGTACCAGAGGCCTCTGTTTACCTCTCTCCTATTAGAAGAGAGCAGTAGTTTTCCCTTCACCCAGGTAACAGCCTGGCAGGATGTGGCACCAGTTAAGATCTGTGTGTGTGTGTGTGTGTGTGTGTTGTGGCCCCGGTTCACCAGTGTACAGGAGTGAGGTCTGAGAGAGTTTGTGTGGTTCTGTGTGTGTGTGTGTGTCGTGGTCCCAATAGACCAGATGGAGAGAAATCTGAGAGTGTGTGTGTGTGTTGAGGCACTGATGCACCAGACAGAGAGAGATCTGAGAGAGTGTGTGTGCTACATCCCTCTCGTAAGGCAGTGTGACGCCAACCTGCACTGCACACATCTGTTGCATTTTGTTTCCTCACAGGAGTGAGATGTGTGTATCGTCACTTTGAAGTAGAGCGAGACATTTCTGCTGTCTCTTGCTCAGGACAGTGAGGCATTATGGTGTGTTAAAGGGGAGGGAGGGAGAGAGGGAGAGAGAGAGAGAGAAAGTGGAAGGGAGTGGCTCTATATTAAGCTGGGCAGTGGCGATTAAGTTTTAGACTAATGTGTCAGTTAATTAATTGAAATCAAACCCGCCCCTCCTGCACGTGTACATACATACACACACACACACACAGATGGTTCGTTATGTGTCGTAAATGTTATATTAAGCTACTGAAATTGAACCCGGTAGCCTTCCTTCATCAGACAAACACACACACACACGTTTCTGTACACGTACACTGAACTCAGTGTGACCTTGTTGTTGTGACTGTTGTGAGTCAGGAAGAGACTGTGTTGTGCGTGCGTGTGTGTGTGTCTGTGTCTGTCAGCATTGCCATTCTGGGCCTCAGCGTCTGCAGTTAGCCCCCCTTGGTTAGCCGCATGTGTCGTGTGTTTTAGTGCCTGAGCGCTCACACAGAAGCGCTTTCAACACCACCACTAGTCGTCTTGCCCTGTCTGATTTCCTGTGTGTGTGTGTGTGTGTGTGTGTGTGTTTGCGTGTACACTCACAGCACCAATTGCTCCTGTGTGTGTGTGTGTGTGTGTGTGTGTGTGTACACTCACAGCACCATTGCCCTGTCTGATTTCCTGTGTGTGTGTGTGTGTGTGTGTGTGTGTGTGTGTGTGTGTGTGTTTGCGTGTACACTCACAGCACCAATTGCCCTGTCTGATTTCCTGTTTGTGTGTGTGTGTGTGTGTGTGTGTGTGTGTGTTTGCGTGTACACTCACAGCACCAATTGTTCCCTCTCAGGAGAAAAGCGCAGCTGCAAGACGATGCTTAAACCACAGAGAGTGATGTCAGCATCTTGAGCGCACACACACACACACACACACACACACACACACACACACACACACACACACACACACACAAAGGCCTTGTCAACCACAGCAGATGTGTAGGACACAGAGTTAGAATGACGGACCCAGGGGGAGTGTCTGACAAATAGAGTTTGTAAACCCTGTGTATGTGTCTGTGTGTACATGTGTGTGTGTCTGTGTGTACGTGTGTGTGTGTGTCACAAGAGGTTGCATGATTAGGCCGAGGCTTGTTGGTCCAGTCCAGCATACTGTGTGATGTTACTGACAAAACTTTTGTGTGTGTGTTTTGTTACCTGCGTGTGTTCACACTGTATGCAGATATATAGTCCATATAGACTTTTAGCAACTCATGTGCTTGAACACGTGTTTGTGTGTGTGCATAAGTCTAACCTGCACTGGTGTCGTGTGTGTGTGTGTGTGTGTGTGTGTGTGTGTTGCTCCCTGCAGGTGTGGCAGATGGCGTCGGTGGGTGGCGTGACTACGGCGTAGACCCCTCGCAGTTTTCGGGCACCCTGATGAGGACGTGTGAGAGACTGGTGAAGGAGGGACGATTCATGCCCAGCAACCCTGTGGGCATTCTTACTACTAGCTACTATGAGCTACTACAGAACAAAGCACCTCTCCTAGGTCTGTGTGTGTGTGTGTGTGTGTGTGTGTGTGTGTGTGTGTGTGTGTGTGTGTGTGCCATGTGTGTGGGCATCCTCACTACCAGCTGTGTGGGAAAGGCCTAATGTAGGTGTGTGTGTGTCTGTACATGAGTGAGTGAATGCAAAAGAGTGGCTGTGTGCAAGGGTGTGTGTATGTCTATGTATGGGTGGGGGTGTGTGTGTGTGAGAGAGAGAGAGAGAGAGAGAGAGCGAAAGGCTGTGTGCAGGGGTGTGGCAGACATACATACAGTATGTTTGTGTATAGAGTGTATGTGTGTGTGCATGCGCATGTGATCCTGCGTTCCTCTGATTCTGCGGCACTGAACCTGTGTGTGGGGTTCATGTTCACCATTCCTGCTCTAGTGAGGACAGAGACTGCAAATAGGCCCTGTGTTTGCAACATACACACCCACACATATACAAACTCTGTTGTGTGTGTATTTTCCCCAAACACACAGTTTGACCACAGGAGAGCCCCATGTCTCTGGCTGTGTCCGAAACAGGAAGGTAGTGACTTGCTGACTTGCTGCTTTCACAGTCTAACGAGTTACCTGTCATAGAAGGCCTCAAGGCAGTGGCTAAAAACTTAGCTAATTAGAACACTGTCCTTTTGTTTATTTAGTTGTTCCGACGCCGTTGCAAAGATAGCGACAGTTGACCTCAGTAGAATTCAGTAGAATGTTGGACGTTGAAGGCAGCAAGGAATGAAGCACACAACTATACCTCCTTTAGAACTGGCCAAAACAAGGCGACCATCAAAGGCAGAATTTGATGCATTTGTCTGATTCAGACATGCCTTGATGCCTTGATGCCTTGATGCCTTGATGTCTTGATGTCTTGATGCCTTGATGCCACCAAACGTTCCCTTCAAAGGCAGCATTTTTTCAGTTTCCGACACACAGCTTCTGTGTGTGTGTGTCCCTGCCTGTGTGTGTTAACTAAATTAGTGTCCTCTGTCAGTGCAGGTCACAGGCACAAACAGCAGCAGCAGTGGTGGAGCAACACACACACACACACACACACACACACACACACACACACACACACACAGACTCTAGAAACAGAGAGGGGGCTGCACAGGGCTTCAGCCTTCACCACTCTGGCGAAGACGGGAGGCAGAGAAGGAGAAAGACAAACAGCTACACACACACACACACACACACACACACACTGACACACACACAGCAACCGCACTATGAGTCACCCGTGGCTCCCCACAGACTGGCGTGAGTTTGAGACACAGGGTGAGACTCCGCCAAGCAGCAGCACGCCACCTCTCCCTGGCCTGACCCCTCCTCTTTCTCTCTATCTATCCCTCCATCTCCTTCTCTTTCTTCCCCCTCTCCAGCTCTCCCTGGCCTGACCCCTCCTCTTTCTCTCTATCTATCCCTCCATCTCCTTCTCTTTCTTCCCCCTCTCCAGCTCTCCCTGGCCTGACCCCTCCTCTTTCTCTCTATCTATCCCTCCATCTCCTTCTCTTTCTTCCCCCTCTCCAGCTCTCCCTGGCCTGACCCCTCCTCTTTCTCTCTATCTATCCCTCCATCTCTTTCTCTTTCTTCCCCCTCTCCAGCTCTCCCTGGCCTGACCCCTCCTCTTTCTCTCCATCCATCCCTCCATCTCTTTCTCCTTTCTTCCCCCTCTCCACCTCTCCCTGGCCTGACCCCTCCTCTTTCTCTCCATCCATCCCTCCATCTCTTTCTCCTTTCTTCACTCTCTCCACCTCTCCGTGGCTTGACTTTTTCTGCCTCCCTTCATCTCTCCCTCTCTCTCATTTCTGTCCTCTCTCACTCCCTTTCTCTCTCTCTCCATCTTATCGTCCCTCCCTCGCTCTCTCCATCTCTCTCTCTGTGCTCTTCCCTCGGTGTGTGTGTGTAGCGTGCCGGCTGGTTGCCGCAGAAGCAGGCTGTGTGAGCAGAGACATGTGGAAACACACTAACACAGGCCTGCTAAACGGTTCACTCTGCTCTGCTTCCAAGGGCCTGTAACTTTCCACTTGGAGCTGGTCCTTTGTGTGTGTGTGTGTGTGTGTGTGTGTGTGTGTGTGTGTGTGTGTGTGTGTGAGAGTTTATTGTGTTGTTTTGTTCTTAGCCCTTATGGGAAGTGGCTTACAGGAATGGGAAGGTGGCCTGTGTGTGTGTGTGTGTGTGTGTGTGTGTGTGTGTGTGTGTGTGTGTGTGTGTTATGACTGATAGGGTTTAAAAAGATTTGCCCAGGAATGGTGTGTGTCTGTTATTTTGTTGTCTGTCTTGTGGGAATTGAAAGAGGTTGAGGGGATTTACCCAGTGTGTGGATCCCAGGGTGTAATTGTGTTAGAGAGAGAGGGAGAGAGAGGGAGAGAGAGGGAGAGAGAGGAAGAGAGAGAGGGAGTGGGGAGAGAGGGAAAGAGAGAGGGAAGGCAGGGAGGGAAGGATGACTCACCACGCCTGCATCCAGAGGAATCCAAGAGAAAG
>PYXC01002469.1:72500-82500 GCA_015244755.2 Tenualosa ilisha | reverse complement strand
AAATGTGCTCCTAGCGTGATACAGGCTGGCATAGCGACCCCGTCTCCCCCCTCGGGGAGCACCCGCCCCCATGCACACCCTGTAGCGCTGCTCTCAGGAGGGGTGGAGATCACACAGCTGGTCAGAAGAGCTGTCCAACCTCAGCAGGAACCCAACGCTTCTTTTCTTAGAACCGGATCAGGTTCTGGTGGGGGAGAGTTGGGGGGGTGGGGAAAGGGAGCTTTTTTACACCACTGTCAACTTGCACTGATACACTGGGAGTCATTAGGGGAAAGCTAACCTCAAGCTAGCCACACACACACAGATACACTCGGTGCACACAGATCACAGACACACTCACACACACACACACCACACACACACACCACACACAGATACACTCGGCGCTCACAGATCACAGACACACAAACAAACACACACCACACACAGATACACTCGACACTCACAGATCAGACACAGACACACACACACACACACACACACACACACACACACAAATACAAGCTGCTCTGTTAGCTCTGTGTTTGTTTGTCTTGGTTGCCAGTCATCTGCAGGCTACACAGTGTTCCCCATAGTAATCAACAGGCAGAAACGGTCAGCTCCGTAAACACCATGTGGGCTTTAGTTCAATCTTTTTCCTGTTTCCCACTGCTGAACACTGGGCTGGGAGTGTGTTTGTGTGTGTGTGTGTGTGTGTGTGTGTGTGTGTGTGTGTGTGTGTGTGTGTGTGTGTGTGTGTGTGTGTGTGTGTGTGTGTGTGTGTGTGGCATGGCACTGCACTGCATCGCATCGTGATTAAATTTAATAATGCAGCTGAACTTCATTACCTGTTGTGTGAGTGTGTGTGTGTGTGTGTTTGTGTGAGCTGGAGCCAAGCGGATGCACGCCACCAGGCTAGGCTGCTCCACCCCTCTCTCTCAACCCCTTGGCTTCACAATACACTGCCTCAGTGGACTGAGCCCCATAAAACCTGAAACGATGATGCTTTTCCTCTCTTGTCAAACCTCACGCCTGGTTCAGCAGCACACAGCGCTTTTGAAATTGAGTAAAGACAGCGGCAAGAGAGAGAAGAAGAGCTGCAGTATGGACAGGTGAAGCACTGTCCTGGAGAAGTGACTGTAATCAAACTGCATGTTCATCAGAAAAGCCTTGATGGTCCTCAAAAGCATGGAGATTGGACTGGACAGGAGGCAGAGGGAAGGGAATAGATTGGACTGGAGAGGAGGCAGAGGGAAGGGAATAGATTGGGCTGGAGAGGAGGCAGAGGGAAGGGAATAGATTGGACTGGAGAGTAGGCAGAGGGAAGGGAATAGATTGGGCTGGAGAGGAGGCAGAGGGAAGGGAATAGATTGGGCTGGAGAGGAGGCAGAGGGAAGGGAATAGATTGGACTGGAGAGGAGGCAGAGGGAAGGGAATAGATTGGACTGGAGAGTAGGCAGAGGGAAGGGAATAGATTGGACTGGAGAGGAGGCAGAGGGAAGGGAATAGATTGGACTGGAGAGGAGGCAGAGGGAAGGGAATAGATTGGACTGGAGAGGAGGCAGAGGGAAGGGAATAGATTGGACTGGAGAGGAGGTGTCTGAAGCACTAGAGGAGGTTTAGGTGTTGTGGGGAAACTGATTGTGCTGAATCTGAGAGCATTGTTCACTATGGATCTGAATGCATTTGGTCTTACAGTGCAGGTTCACTCAAGAAGGTGAATCTGTGATGAAACGCAGAGCAAATGTGCTTGTGTATGTTGAGTCAGTGTTTCTGTTGGGATCAGACAAACACGCACACACACACACACACACACACACACACACACACATACACTAAAACCCTGGAGCTCCAGGAGGAGGGAGCAGGATCTGAGATTAAGTCCAGTTTCGTAAGGCCCTGAGTGGGGCAGATTTCCTGCTGGGCCCCTGGCACGACGCTCCAGGTTGGAGGCAGGAGGGGGGGGGTTGCTGGTGCTTTGTGTGTGTATGTGTGTGTGGGAGGGCTTTAGATCCTTTTTAGGTGCGGATATACAGATCTCTGATTAGCGCTTATCCTGTGAGACGTGGCCAGGAGCGGAACAAGGGGAGTGTGTTGCTACTGCTCTCCTGACACCTGAGTGAGTGAGTGAGACTGTGTGTGTGTGTGTGTGTGTGTGTGTGTGTCTGGCCTCCAAAACCAGAGGTGTTTGAGATGGATGCCAGAAGCACCAATGTGAAAAAGCCAGGGTCTGTGGAGTGTGTTGGAAAGAGAAAGAGATTGTGTGTGCTGTCTAGAATTTGTTTGGAATTGTCAGTCTGACGGGGAGATTGTCTGGGAGCGCTCATTGAATCACATTTAATCCATCAGCAATTATGCTGCAAATTTGTTGACACTGACTTCTCTATCAACCTCTTGAGTTGTCAACAAATTGGCCAGCACACTCTTGAGCCATTCAACCAGCCTTCGCTCTGGGACTGCATTCACAGGCTACGTTGCAGGACTTAAGCCCTGAGCCTTTGCTCTCCCCAAGGACGCCATTGTGTAGATACTGGGATCTGTTTGCACTGCCTGGTTCTCACTTTACGGATATGTGTATAAGACTGTGCTCACGCTATGCTAATGTTGTGCTATGTTGTCCTAAGATTGCATTATGTTGTATTAAGATGGTGCAAACATTCTGCTAATGTTGTGTTATGAGTAAGACTGTGCTCACATTATATTAATACCCTGTACCCTGTTTGCACTCAGTCCAAGGATGCCAAATTAAGACCAGCAAACGCTGTTGTTAGCGTTGGGCTAACTCTGTGCTAACGTTATTGCCTGTGTGTTCTGTCTCTGCCCTACAGTCCTGAGGCTGCTGATAGCTCGTCATTTGACGTCCAGCTGGGCGACATCATCCTTACGGCCACGGACGGCCTGTTCGACAACATGCCCGACTACATGATCCTACAGGAACTCAAGAAACTCAAGGTGGCAAACAAACTCCTGTTCTGATTGGGTGTTGATGTGTGATGTGTGCATTAGTGTTGGCCATTTTGAGTAGCCTATTTAGTTGAGTGTTCATCTCAGCCATTCTGCACTGCATTGCAATCCAGATCTGTGCTCACTGTAAAGACCTCCATGTTGTAGGGCTCTGAAAGGGGTTTGATATGTACTAATGCTGTGTGTGTGTGTGTGTGTGTGTGTGTGTGTGTGTGTGTGTGTCCTGCAGAATACCAACTATGAGAGCATCCAACAGACGGCGAAGAGCATCGCTGAGCAGGCGCATGTTCTGGCCTACGACCCAAACTACATGTCTCCCTTTGCACAGTTCGCCTGTGACAACGGACTGAACGTCAGAGGTACACACACACACACCACACACCAAAGCTCCCAGCAGCAGCAGTGAATCTGTCTGCTGTTGTTGTCCTGTCATGATGGGATGGGGAGTTTGAGGCTTGTAGGGGAATGCATGCCAGCACTAGCTGACCATGTGCTCTGAGGTCTGAGTTCATGCCTGGCACATGGGCAGGGTAGTTGGCATGCAATGCCACGCCATGCCGTGAGAGTGGTACAGAGAACAGAAGAGGGGCTTTATGAGGACTCATTTGTGTGTCTGTGTGTGTGTCTGTCTAGTGTGTGGGTGTGTGTGGGAGACTCTATTTAGCCTGGTCATTAAAAGTGCCCATGGCACCAAACAATGAGAGGCGTGAGTGAAGCAGATGCCCACTGGGCACACCAGCGTTTCCTGCCTTTGTCTCTCACGCTGGCAGCCTGTTTTATGTACCGTACATATTCTGTCTGCTTTACATGTCAAACACACACACACACACACTCTCTCACTGTATCTCGCAAGGTTGCCTATTTTATATATCTGTGTGTGTGTGTGTGTGTGTGTTGTGTGTTTTTTTTCCGCCAGGAGGGAAGCCGGATGACATCACGGTGTTGTTGTCCATCGTGGCGGAGTACACAGACTAGCAGGAGCACCCCTGGGCACTGGATCGGCTCGACTCGGCCTGCTGGGGTCCAGCAGACTGGTTTCCTGCAGGCAGGATCAGAGACTGCTGTTGTGTTGGCTCTGCTTGGTGACCCACGATGCACTGGGGCTTTCATGGCGCTGGTGGTTTTTAAATAGTGTTTTTGTTTTTGCCACACAATCTGCTCCTTCTCCTCAGTCCTCGACTCCACCACACACACACACACACACACACACAAACCATGTTCCCTCTTCTCCCCCTCGCTCAGTGAGACGCCTGCACCCTTATCCCCTTTCCCTCTCCTGCGTCACCACCTCAGAGGCCCTGACCCTACCTAAAGATAAACCCAACCCCCAGCGCCAGAACTCCCCGCTCACAACTGGGTCGAGGATCACAAACACAGAAAGGTTCTGCTCAGAAGCAGAAGTGGGTTTAGTGTGATGGGACACTGAAAGGTTCTGCTCAGAGGCAGAAGTGGGTTTAGTGTGATGGGACACTGAAAGGTTCTGCTCAGAAGCAGAAGTGGGTTTAGTGTGATGGGACACCGGAAGGTTCTGCTCAGAGGCAGAAGTGGGTTTAGTGTGATGGGACACCGGAAGGTTCTGCTCAGAGGCAAAAGTGGGTCGAGAAGGAGGCAGACGGAGTGTGAGGTCTGCAGAGACGGGAGGGTTTCAGTCTCCTTTAGTTTCCTTTTTTAAATTTTTTTTTTCTTAAAACGAATGACGATCCATATTCTGGCAAAGGGATGGAGGTGAGGTCATGGAGACACAAACACACATACAAGGGTTGTGTAAATTGTGTGTGTGTGTGTGTGTGTGTATGCATCTATGCATAAAGGCACAGCAGACAGAGGTGGAGAACAGCGAGGGAGATGTTCTCAAATATGAGAGGAAAAATGGCAACGCCTTGGAACATGAACACACACACACACACACGTACACAAAATCATACATCGTAATCCGTGTGGTGCCTCTTTGTCCCAGGGAGTAGTGGCAACCTGAAAAGCTGATTAGCGTTTGCTCACACTCAGCATGCACCCTCAACACACACACACTCACTGAAGAGGAGCTGTAAATGCCCCCCTAGTCACTGAAACTGGTCTCACAGTTACCGGCCCATAGACAAGTGTTCCGGCATCACCCAAATCAAACACTCTAACAGGGACTGGGACTTCAAGCAGGTCAGGATCCAGAACAGATCCATCCCAAGCTCAGGCCAGAACCAGGCTGGACCTGCAGCAGATCCACATCAGCTGCGGTTTGAGACCGATCTGTGATCCACAACTTCTGAGTGTGGAGTAGAGTGTGTGTGTGTGGCTGGAGTTGGAGTCTGAAGAGAGAGCGAATTGTGAATTTGGAAAATAGATTTTACATAATTTTATTCTTTTTTTGATACCAGTTTTAAATGGAAGAGGGTTGAAAAGTCCTGCTTGTGTTTATAAAATCTGACGGATGAACACAGCCCCTGAGTTGGGAAAGGAATCTGACGGATGAACACAGCCCCTGAGTTGGGAAAGGAATGGGATTTTATACCCGTTTGGTTTTGTGTTGTTCTGTTGTTTTGGTTAGAGCATATTTATGATGTCAGTGAGTGAGAGATGGTGATGGTGAGATGGAGAAGGAGAGCGTAGGAATGCCTCTCAGTGTTGGGAGACAGCCAAAGGCCAGATAGGAGGGCAGTGTACGTGCGTGTGTGTGCGTGCGTGTGTGCGTTAGTTTGTCTGTGCATGTGTGTTTGATTCCCTCCGGCCTTCCAAGCAGCACTGTGCGCGGGATGGTTCAAATGCTTTGAAAGTTGAGTGTACTCTCTGTGTGTGTGTGTGTGCGTGAAGTGAGAAGGAAGCCGAAATAAGGAGGGAGTATGTGTGTAGTATCCTTAATGCAAGGAAAGAGTCTTTCACTCTTCCCCTTGTGAATGTGTGTTTAGATGTACACCATTAACACACAAACTCTAGCCTCTGTGAATGCTCACCATGGAAATCTGTACTGATGGCTCAGATGACCTAATAAAGGTTTATTTTTGCTACTTCCTGGTTAATTTAATCTAAGATGCCCCCACCCAAAAGAAAAAAACAAAAAAAAAATCACCACCAATCCCGCACCATGTTGTACTTCTCATTCACCAATAGTCCAAAGTTGTCTCTTTCCAAAGCTGAGCAGTAGAAAGTACAGTAGAGAGTCATATTTAACTCCCCGTGGAGACAAAGCACGCTGCGTTCTGACAGTTATTGTGCCTTTGACCAGTTCCCTTACTCACACACACACACTGACGTCTTGGCTTTGCCACCCCAAAAATAAACGAGTGTTTGATATGCCTTTCCCCTCTGTCCTCTTTAAACGCTCTGATGAGGAAACCTGAGGTGCCTGCATACTCGCTGATGCATTCTGGGTAGAGAGCGTGCAGCCCCCTGGATTCTCTACACAGAAAACACACACACACACACACACACACACACACACACACACACACACACACACACACACACACACACACACACACACACACACACAGAAGAGTGGGCCCCTGGCAGCAGCAGAAACGCGCTAGCACTTGTTAACCATCCGCTGAGCCAGTTCCAGTTTTCCAACCACACACTCAGCCTAATGAAAACAAGGCTCTGCAGACCAGACCTCCAAATTCTGCTCTGTAGGCTCTCCTAAAGCCACTGTTTACGTACCCCAGCACAGCTCAACATCACTGACAGCACCTGCTTTCAATCTTGCACACACACACACACACACACACTTCCAGAACCAAAGCAGCTGATACACTGACAGTTAGTGCCGGCCGGGAGACCAAACTAAACAAAATCTGAAGCTGTTACACACACACACACACACACACACACAGTCACTGACACACACACACACAGTCACTCACACACACACACACGGTGTTGCTCATCACCTGCTGAGGATCCAGTAATGTGTGATCAATCTGAGTTCAGTGAGTGTGTTGTGGTCTAAAGCCAGGCAGGAGGATTTCCTACTGAGGCCAGTTAACTTTGCTAGACAACCCGACTGCGTGTGTGTGGAGCCTGTGCTAACAGCACAGCACACTTCACCTCACAGGCTTTAGAACACAACAGTCTCCCCCTTTAACACTGACCATACGACAGATAGTGAGTGGGCAAAGAGCATGAGAGCTTGCTGTGGGTGCAGAGCTTCATGCCTGGGACACTGGGGAGACCATACAGACCAACACACACTCTGGATGAACCTCAGTGAGCATCTCCCTCCTGGGGTTTGGAGCTTTGCAGTACGTTTGGCCTCGTCTTTTCATGATCATCTAAAAGTGTGTGTGGTGTGGTTCTATATGAGAAGGAATATGTGTGTATGGGTGTATGTGACTCCTCAATGCAATTTCTGTAAATAATGTTTTTGATGCTGTATATTTAAATAAAGATCTTAGTATTTATTAAACACTTGTGTTGTGTTTTAAAATATTGTACTGTAAATTGTGTGTGTGTATGTGTGTGTGTATTATTTGTGGTTTTGAGTTGGTTGTGTTGTGGTATGTACACGTGTGTGCAGTTAGATGTGTGTTTTGAGTGTGAATGTGAAGTCTAAACTTGCAGCCAACTAACATTTCCCTGAACTGACTCTGCCCACAGTTCTGGTATTGGATCACAAAAAACAAAATCGGGAATGGGAGACACACACACACACTCATAGATGCAGACATGAGTAGGGAGGTCCATTCTAGTGAACACACCCTGTCCTGTTTTGAACAAGAGATGAGTCACACGGAGAGGGAGAGACGAGACTGCGGGTCTGCTGTGTGTGTGTGTGTGTGTGTGTAGGGGTGTACATTCCTCAGCTTCACAGTGTAATGTGAGGCTTGCTACAGTGAACTTAAAACAAGAAAGCAGTTCACACATTTGCTCACACGCACACACACACACACACAGTTGTTATGCAATTCCTGAAAATACCATCACAGTCTGACTTTTACTGGCAGGTCCCAGGCCTCGTGAAGTGTGTGTGTGTGTGTGTGTGTGTGTGTATGTGTGGAAATGGAACAACTTAACACACATGTTATTGGTGAACTTCACACACATGTTGAGTCCAGTGTGTGTGTCTCTGTGTGTGTGTGTGTGTGTGTCTGTGTGTGTGTGTGTGTGTCTGTGTGTGTGTGTGTGTCTGTGTGTGTGTGTTATTCAGAAACAATAAAACCAGCACCTGATCAAGGCACTAAAAACACAAGCCAACATGGCCAACAAAACATAAGCTACTCAGTCCTCTGTGTGTGTGTGTGTGTGTGTGTGTGTGTTACTCTGTTGGACGTGTGTGCCCTGTGTTATCTGTGACTTCATCCTCAGTGTCACTAGCACAGGCCAAGCTGGGCAAAGCTGAGGGACTGGCATCTGGGCTCTGTAGACACAGGGCACCAAACAGAAGTGAGCGGACCTGCAACACACACACACACACACACACAGATACACTGTCATCACTCACTCAATGACAGATAATCACACACACACAAATAACATGGATTCTCTTGCCTTGCAGATCGTCAGATTGTTACTAGACAATTGTGCTCTCAGGATTCAGGACAGACAAAATAACAGCTAACGGATTTCATTAATTAGCTAATTAATTACTTCATTATCTGCACCCATCATCATGCTGCAAAAGCTATTGTGACGTCAAAGCCTAGAGCTGTCTCGTCATTGGCTGAGACCTGACTGAAAAATACTAAAAAATAAGCAAATGGCATAAATGGCACTTGAATGGCATAAACCAACTAACCAACAGGAAGTCTGGCCAAAGTCAACATCAGTCATGAAGTTGATTGATGCCAGTGAAGCCTTTGAGGCTCAGGGCTCAGGGCTTAAGGTTAACATTGGGATTTAGCCCTAGTCAGACAGGTCTATGTTCACTCGTCACCTTGCCAGTAGGAGGGGTGGTTGGCATCGTCATGGCACCCGTCTTGGGTATGGCATGGACAGATTCTGTCTCCATATCCTCAGTGACTGTAGTCTGATTATGGGATGGAGTAGGTGCCATGGCGACGGCGGCCATGTTTGGAGTGGCACACATCTCCCCAGCGTCGTCCATGTTGTGTGAGGCTGCTGCGGCGGTCCTCTCCTGGGACAGGCTTGGCTTCTGGAGGTCTAGAAGCTTCCGGAGATGGAACATGGGGCTGAACACGGGACTAGCCTGGCTGGAGAGCACGTGCTCGTCTCCCAGGAACACACCTCCTAGGGGGGCCACGTGCAGGCCCTCCTCCTCCTCTCTCCTCTCGGCCCCCACACACTCCAGGGGCCCTGGGACAGAGGGAGGCCCCACACACCTGAGTGAGATATGAGGTCAGGTAGCGGACAAGCTCTCCTTCAACCACACACAAACACACACACTAAAGACCTCTGATAGGGGGTCTCTACAGTAGTGTGTGTGTGTGTTTGTGTGTGTGGAGAGCCAAGGGGGCAAAGTGGTGCATTGTTTAAAATAATCTGCAAAAGCCCTGTGAGTTCAACTAAGGCCAGAGAGGCTTAGGCCTCCTTAAGCTGCACGAAAACTTCAATATGATTCTGTGTGTGAGACGCATGCAATGTGTGTGTGTGTGTGCAAATGTGTGTCTGAGCCTCATCTAAACGTGTGCGTGTGTCTGTGTGTGTGCAAATGTGTGTCTGAGCCTCATCTAAAAGTATGTGTGTGTGTGTGTGTATACGTGTGTGTGTTTGTGTAAGGGAGATTGAGGGACATTAATGAGGAAAAAGGGGAAAAAGGAGAAGAGAGAAGGATCAAGTGGAGAAGGAGGAGTGGTGTGACCATGACTGGGGGGTCTACTCTCATACACAGTGTCTGTGTATGCCTTTGTGTGCAGGTGTGTGTGTGAGAGAGACAGAGAGAAAGAGAAAACGAGTTTGTCAGAATGACTGCCAATGAATGCATGACCTCTGAGCACACGCGCCCTCATTTATGGTTGTGCATCAATACGCAGACATGCAGTTATATTCACAGAGAGGTTTACCTTTCACAGTTCTCCAACAGGTGTCCATGTAGTGCGTACACCAGCACACACCAGCAGACTCTGCTTGGAGTGGCACTAGTCTACCCACATACTGATACAATGATTAA
>PYXC01002469.1:32500-65000 GCA_015244755.2 Tenualosa ilisha | reverse complement strand
ACCAAACAATGCAATCCTTCAAATCAAGGTATGGCCCACTTTGTTTACATTTGAATTGTCATGGACTGTCATAGATCTATTCACTTATTCCAGCGTTTCTCAAACTGTGGGTGGGACGCCAGACGTACACCACCGCCGGCCGCACCATGTCCCCATATTCACACCCTTATTCTCTGTCAGATACTGACAGAGTTTTCGTCACATAGATGCCATGCACATATCACATGAAACAGCATGACCTGAGCCTTCCAAACATGAAGTGCTTGAAATTCAGTAGTTTAGAAGTTTAGAAGTTGCTGTTACTATACCTTAAACAAGGTGTCACCATACCCTAAGCAAAAGCACTACTTTGTACTTTAGTTGCAATTCCGCAACACACTCGCTCCTTTCTGCAACACACTCGCTCCTGCACACTATACACTATTTCATACATAAGACACTTTGTTCAAAAGTGAAATCTCAGGTCCCTCTTTTCCACCAGGGCCGTGTCGGTACTGGACCTGAGCTGGCTCTGGTCCAACACCAGCACTGACATGCATTTCCACAGGTTTCAGCACCAAAATTTGTATAGCAAACTGTTACCATGGTTACATTGACAGAGCCTAAAGCCGGGGTCGGTAACTTTTCTGACATGTAGCCTTTTACTATCATTTCAAATGATTAATTCTGACACTTCAAGACAAAAACAGATATAAAGTATGTGTGCTAAAATAGTCAAATTTTGGCTATCTGAACCCTGTCAAAATTATACCATTTAATAAAACACTTTTGTTGAGACAATGTATTCATGTCAGTGTAAAGCTAGCTGAGTGATGGTGGCATTGGCCAGCGCAGGTAGAAGTTGTACCTAGATAACACGAATGGGCTATGCGTTGAGTGATATTTGCATTATGGTAAACAAAACTAACTAGTTGTCAAAGTTAACTTACAGCAGACGGATGGGACAGCCACAAATCAAATGCACCCAGCTTGCACATAACGTTAGCATCACACAGTGCTGTGACAGTTCCGACTTTGGGACCAGCAATTTCAGGGAGCCGTGCCAGTGATTGTTCAGTTGAAACAGTTCTAGATTGGGCTCCGGCACCCAGCGGTGGCAATGAGCTAAGGGTACCACAGGGAAAACACATCTGTTCAAAATACAAAACACACTGGGGAATTGAAAATACATACACATACACTTGAAAATACGTATTTACAAAACTGAACACCAACCAACCAGCAACAAAAAGGCCTCAGTTACAGTTTTTCTTGCTTGCTAAGAAGCACTTTTGAAACTGAGACTTGATCTTCATCCTCACTTTCTTAGCACAGTTCCAGTTGTGTTAACCTGTTTTCATTGGTTTCACACATTTTTCACATCGTTTTTCAAAACATCTCACACAGCTTTCAGAGAAAGTTCCCAAAATTCCACTGAATTGCCAGCTTGAACAACTGGAAAGCTTCTATTTGCAGCCAAAAAGAGATGGTCTGCATACAATTTCTAATATCTCTGTGTGAATCTCCTCCTTCATAATTCTTCAATCCACAATCATTCTTCATGCGTATAAGAAACCACCTTTGCTGTTTGCTATTTGCAGGGGTGGGTCATAGAGGCTAACAGAATATAGAGTAACTGTGAAAGTATCTATGTTTTGATGAAAAAGGAAAGTCAATGAAAATAGTAAAGTTACTTCAGCATGAAGTATACTTTATTCTACAGTATATTTGTCTAGGTGCTCATTACTATTGTACAGTATATTTGCCTAGGTGCTCATTAGTATTGTACAGTATATTTGCCTAGGTGCTCATTAGTATTGTACAGTATATTTGCCTAGGTGCTCATTATGGGTCTGCATGTCAATGACAGTTTAGAGTCAGAGAAAAGAATAAAATTTATGTTGTAACATTCTGGTTCTTTTCCACACATCCAATAACCTAGAAAATGGCACCGACATAGCAAAACCCAGGGCAGAATCTGCTTATTTTGAAAGCAAGGTTTTGCATTTTGTCCTTCTTTGTGTTATGATTGACTGAGAGTACTCACTGACTTGACCACCAGTTGTGTTATTTGAAGGAAAGATTTGCTTTTGCTGTGTTACTGAAATGTTTTGTCACCATTAGAGCCTTTTGCAAACAAAATGTGTGATTTTGGGCAGAGTGCTTCTGTTTGGGCCTTTGCTCTAACTGATTTGAAAACATGGATTCTGAAGTGACGGCTGCATCAAAGCAGTCAAGAAAAACTGTAAGCCATTCTGAGAACTTTGCAAGCATGGAGGCAGGGAGACTCACACACACAGCAGGAACATCAGCCCACTTATTCACAATTGTGTTTTTCTGTGTTTAAAGTAGTGTATTAGTTTTACTTTTTATTTAAGTGAATGTACTGTACTGTAATGTACTGTATTTAATATTTCATCCTTTGGTTGTTGTGAAAGCATGCCCTCTGTGGAACTGAATAAAAACAGTGAAAGTTTTTGCTGTTTTACATAAGGTGGACTAGTGTGTTGCCGCTGATCTGAAAGTGTATTCATATGAAGTGGGTATTTGGGAGTGGGAGTTTCAATTTGAGATAGATATATAGAATAGTTTATTTCCCAGTGTCTTATTTGCTTGTGTGCAGAGTTTTGACACAATGAGCCAAGTTGTGCAAAACGTTCTGGCAACGGGCAAAAACTGTTAGCTCTGGGTCCCTCTCATAACCATTCATCTAGGTGAAATATCTCGTGATGTGGCATACCACATCAATTTCAATTGTGTTTATTGCAAAAACGAGAAGTGCTTTGCTCCTTGGGTGTGGAATTTCACTGACTTTGTGATCATTTTTATTTTGGCGTGCAGTATATTGAATCCCCAAACCAAGGCTGCAGCTCTAAAGGTGAAAATGAATGAAAAACGAATATTCTCTGGCAAACAATGGTGATGTGGAAAGCACACCTAACTTTGTGAAAGATGAATCTAGGAAAATATTTTTGAAATTTTAATGCTGTGTAGCATTCTTCTCTATGTTTAGCAGTGTCCAAGTAATCCAGTCTTGAAATCACATCAAATGTCTGCATTGTCTCCAACCCCCCACCTCAAAAAAATTAATTTCCTTTACACATTAAAGTAATATAGCCAGGCATTTCTGTAGGGCCCATAGATTACCTGCTACACCAGACGATGTCAAATTGGACCCATTTTGCCACGGAAAATGGAACTAGAGCCATTTTTAGCATGGGGGCTGGGGGGCAGGTGGGGCGTGAAAATTCTCCCCCCTCCAAAGTGGGGAATGACAGAAAAGGTTTGGGAACCACTGACGTATACAGTGTGTCTGACTGTTTGTCGTGTTTAAAATATTGTAAGTGTGTGTGTTCAGACCTAGCCTGGTAATAAAACCAGCCCCTCATTCTCCAATTCATCTCGTTCAGAGCAGCTGGACATTCAGTGGTCAGATTTGATTCCTTGCTGGAGGTGTTTAAGTTTAAAAAGATTGGATCAGCATTCTAGCTCTGCATTCACAACCCCTCCCGCTGTTCGCTGATTGGACAGGTTTAAATGCCTCTTGGGACAACAAGCTCAATGGGATCAAATCCAGACTAGCACTGTAGAGAGATGATAATCAAGCGGGAGTGCTAGGAAGGCATGGCCAGGCTATTTCAGACCCAATGACTGTGTTTTAACTCAGTTCTTGTGTGCGTATTTTGAAGGGCAGCGTCTTTAAATTTCAAAAACAGGGGGTGCTTTGCTCCTTGGGTGCGGAGTTTTGCTAACTGTGTGTTAATTTTTATTTTTTAATGTGCAGTACATTGAAGATTACTGAGAGGATTAGGTTCCCTAAACCAAGGGTGCAGCTCTAAAGGTGAAAACTGAATATTCTCTGGCAAACAATGCTAATGTGGAAAGCACACCTAACTTTTGAAATGCCAAATATCCAACCTGACAGGGAGCATGCTGGGCTCTTTTCTCAGTCGCTTTGGATAAAAGTGTCAGCTAAATGCATGAATGTAATATAATGAATAATTATCTGTGCTATGAGTAACATGAGACTGGGGCTATATTACACTGGCTATTTCAGTTCTCAAATTCAAATGTGACTACTGGCACACACACACACACACACACACACACACACACACACACACACACACACACACACACACACACACACAGCAACACACTGACACAGACACAAATGGACAGATGCAGATGAACACACACTGCAAAGACCAGGAGGTGGAGACACACACAAACACTTACCCTCAATTCCTTAAGACAAAAGGTGATGTGTGAATCTATCCCAACCTGGAAGTAGTCAAACTCATCTGGGTGCAGGCTCATCTCTGTGTACATGGCCTTCACACGGTCTGCACGCACGCACACGCACACACACACACACACACACACACACACACACACACACCAAGACCCTAAGGTGAGTTTATACTAGGGGTTGACCAATACTAATTTTTTTGCGGGGCAAAACCGATGGCTCTGGATGGCCGATAATCGATATTTGGCTAATATTTGGACTGATATAATAAATTTATTCAGCTATTTGACTTGACTGATAATTGACAAATTTACATGAAAAAATTCATGACTTTCAAAATAACGAGCTATACTGACATGCTACATGACAGAATGCCTGATTTGATCCAGAAGACATCAAGAAGACATAATTTATGGTTAAATTAAACTGTGCTACACAGTGCATTTGCCGAAATTAGACATTCATTGGAAACGCTGACGTTGTCAAACTGGCTGGTGGTGTGTAGCCAGACTTGCACCGCTGTAGCACCAGTGCTCAATACTGTATTTTGCTACAGTACTATGTCAGGGTCTCCTAAGGTTTTGGGCTCCCCAGCTAGATTTTCGAGCTACCTGTCAGCAAACAGAAACTGACGGCAGAACCAATAAGTTTACAGTTCAAGCAAAGTGCCCCCCAAGCCAACACTATCGAGAGTGTCCAGACTAAGTGAAGCGGAGTGAAAGAGTGTGGTCCACCAGCCTGGGTGGTTTGTGTGTGTATGTGTGTGTGCGTGTGTGTTTGCCGATCACTGCTCACCACTCTCCTCCTCATAGTAGTTCTGCAGGATGACCTTGACGGGGGAGATGGACAGAGTGATCTCCTCCTGAGAGGCAGGGAAATGCCTCACAATGTCCCCCAGCAGTCTGACATACAAACACACACACACATACACACACACACAGTTACATCTAACCACATGGTCTGCAACAGATACATTAATTAGAATATTCCCAATGATTGACTGGTTTGTGTAACTGACAATTGTGTGTAACCAGTCAGTACGTGTACATGCACATCTAAACCGAGCGAATGGCAATAACCAAGCCACTGATTCAATCGGAGGATCCGAGTAATTCGAGTATACATGCATGGGAAGAAAATCCAATTATTGACCAAAGTGCTTTTGATTCTGAGACAGTAGGTGGCGATATACTCCTGTTTATCAACCTTTATCAACCTTTCTACAACCACAGTTGTGGCTAATTCTCTTACTGTCTATGGCTAATCCAAAGATGTAATGCTAAGCCACAAACTTCCAATGTAAGTTTGAAGACTATAGCGATATTTGATGGGAATATGAGCGAACCAATGGCCAGCGCTGCATGACTGGAGATACATTTCATACATATTTTACTTTTCATTGTTTTGCACGTGAGATACATGCTGTACATGTACGCAAGCCAGCAGTTGTTGCCAGCAACTGTCGTTGTTACCAGAGCCCGTCTACCGACCTCACTATGTCTCCATCATTCGAGGGGGGTGTGTCAGTCCTGCCTGCCTGCCCGCTGAGAGAAATGCGATTCCAATTGGATTATCAGGGTGTCTTAGCTCGATTATGAGTAAGCCAGTTCAGTTCAATTTCAGCCGGACTAAGGTGTATGCATGCGTTTAAAAGTTCAATTTTATCCGGACTAAGGCAAAAATCTGATTTTCTCTTAGTGCATGTAAATGTTCTGACTAAAAAAATATTCCCCAAAAGTGACGTGCTTGTGCTTGCCAGTGCAATAATACAACTCTCTGTCTCTGTCTCGGTCTCTTACTTGGCCTGGGCTTTGAGCACATTGGGGCAGAGGCTGGTGGGGAACACAGCCTGCAGCGGCTCCGATTCCTGGAAACTCAGGTTGTGAGTTTTAGTAATCCCTGTAACAAGAGAACACTCACAACACTCTCTTTGTCTCTCTCTCTCTTTCTCTCTCATTCTGTCTTTCTCTCCCTCTTTTATCCCCTCTGCCTGTCTATCTCTTCTCTTTATCTTTCTCTACCTCTCTTTCTTGCTCTCTGTCTTCCTCTTCCTATCTTTCTCTGTCTCTCTTTCTGTGTACCTCTCTCTCTCTCTCTTTCTCTCCCTTTTTCTCTTCACTGCACTCAGACTGCGTTCTATCACTCACAACTAATCTAATGTGGTCAAATAAAACAACTGCATTAACTGTACTGTAAATGAACTATGCTAATATATTATTTTATAATATAGCCGGTTTGTTACCCGGTCATTTGATATTTTATTATGATCAAGTACAATATGAGCCAACTAGACTTAATAAATATGCATTACATGCTGAAGTTGACAATTCAGTGAATCCCTCTTTCTAATCATAGGATTACATGCCATACAGCACCACCTTGTGGTGGATCTGCTATATGCTTAAACCATATATTTATGTGTCCTACAACCAAACATTGTGTGGCAAGTTCAGCTCAAATCATAGAAATGCATGTGTTCAGATAGACTTTACTGTTCTGCTCACCATGTCTGCAGTAGAACTGGCAGATCACCCTGTTCTCTTCGGTACTAATGGAGATCTCACAGCGGCCCATGTTGCGTTCTATGGTGGCCAGGCAGCGGAAAAGTGGCAGAACCGACTAGAACAGCACAGGAGCCAGTGGTGGAAATTGCTACAACTACTGTTACAGTCATCTGCTGGACAGTCAGAGGGCTTGAGTGTGTAAAACCTGTTTAGGTTGGTGCATGTGTGTACGTGTGTGCATGTGTGTGTGTGGCCTAGCTGACTACCTTCATGGCTAGCTTGCATTTGACAGGTGTGGTGGGGCTCTGGCTCTGAGGGCTGGGCTGAGGAATGTAGACCTGGAAGAAGAGTGGAGAAAACAGGAAGCAGGCGTACGCAGAGTGGGCCGAGTTCACCGACCGCAACGCCAACTTCACATAAATGGACAGAGAGAGAGAGAGAGAGAGAGAGAGAACAATCAGTGGATATAGGCTGGCAATTTCCGACTGCTCCATCAATTCAGGCAAATTACATTAGTGACTTAAACATCTAGGATACCTTATGTATTCAAATTACATTAGTGACTTAAGTATCTAGGATACCTTATGTACTCAAATTACATTAGTGACTTAAACAGCGTGACTAGAGCAATATAATAGTTACTAAATGGCTGGTGTGTTTCCTGAATCTGTGTTTACAAAAACTCTTCCACAAGGGCAGGTTATGGAAGCAGAGGACTACAATGCCTACATACCCCTTTCTCCAGGGGGTCCAACCACAGATCTTCTCCTATGCGAGCCAGGGCATGGACTGCCTTTCCAAAAGCTTTGGAAAACATGATTGAAAAGGTGTCATATGCAGCTTAGTCATCTACTTTTTCCTTGTCTCATTCGAGTTTTCTCATTCAATCACTCCGTGCCATACAGAGTGAAAAAGGCTAGTTTCTACTTTATACACACAAGTCACAAGTCACACAAGTCACAACAATAAAGTTTGTATTACGGCAAGCAACAAAAACAAAAAAAACAGTAACCAAAGCAGTGCTAGTAACCAGCAATGTTAGCCAAGTGTTTGCATCTGGTCTGACTCTCAGGTGGAAATAAACTAAAAAACAAAAACTGGAAATATGTAAAATGATTCCACAGATATCACATTACACCACAACAGAGACAACAATATTCATAGCATCTGTATCATCACTATAAACCACTATTTGCTCACATGAGCTTGATAAATATCCTATGCTAACCAACTAGCTAACTAACTTTATAATCGCGAGCCACCTACCCTTCACATTATGTCCCTCAAAGGCGCATTTCATGTCGAGGTCTAGTGATGAGTACGTTCAATTAAAACATAAATAAATAAATAAAACTGTTTCAAATATACAGTATAACTCAGAATGCCCTCCTGCTTAGAAACATTCAAGTGTTGAATTCTAGCTCTCCTTATTAAAATTTAAAAAGGCCAATACATCAATAGAGCATGGGGCAAAACTGAAGATGAAACATGTATCATCGCATGCGCAGTGGGCAACAGATTACAAGCAAATTGCGTCAACCAAATCTGTGTAAAATGTAATTTCTGTTGTAACTAATAAGATACCACCGTCCATTTTGTTCAACGTTTTTTTAAACCGTGTAGTCGGATTCTACGTTGCAAATGTGGGTAAAAGAATGTTTAGTCAATGACAAAAGTTGTAAGTTGCTAGAAAAGTTATAGCTATACCAATGAAGATACACGTGAAAGCAAAGGTCTCAAAAGCCTAACAATTAGGATACACGTGAAATTGATCAATTTCACTGTTGAAAGAACTGGACTAAACACAATCGACAAGCAAATCAATGGCGCCCGCGTACATGCGTGACTAAAATGACAGAATTGCTGCAGTCGATCTGTTGCTGTGCGGCCTGCGGCTCAGCGGCTCTGCAACATGAACCTCGTCAAGAAATTTCTCATGCTCCGCGGCAGCACGTGCGCCACCCTATGGAGAAATAAAGCATATGGTGCCACAGGGCTACTCGAGCAGGGCTCTCACATCAGATATGTGTGTGTGTGTGTGTTGCATAAAAAATATTTCAGTTTCTGTATCTCAGTTTTGCCCCCACGCTATGCTATTGATATATTTGCCTAGTTGAATTTTAATAAGGAGAACTAGAATCCAAACACTTGAATGCAGCACTGTTTATAAAGTTCCCTGCCAACCAAGAAATGAATCAACCACATAGTAGGCGACATGATAAATGCATTTTAAGCAAGTGACTGTGTTGTGCAGGACTGTTATCACTTTACAGATAAATACAGTAATCAAATAATCAATGTAATAAAATCAATTGACAGCCTCCACAGTGTTAAAACCATATAGAGAAAATTTATTACACTACATTATACAATCTTTCTTTATCGCCATATTTGCAACAAAATTCATGTAACCAAGATTCATTCAATCACAATTAAGCCAAGTGCCAGACATCAGTTTTGCTTAGTAAGGTTTGATCTTTACTTCAGATCTGATCATGAACTGATCCAAATGTTCAGCAGTCATGTGAGAGAGTCTGAGGCTAAAGTTCACTCAGTTTAGCACAATATCCATCTCCTCCTCCAGTGACAGGGAGCTCAGATTCTCCTCCAGGTCCTCTTGCTGATACAGAGTGCATCTCTTTATTCCTATAAATGTAAGCAGGAGGATATTGTTGTGCTCAGGTGAGGTGTGCATAAAGTCCAAAAGGTAAAGGTAAAAAGACAAAATCTCTACTGTGTGTGAAACCTTTTTACATGACGGTCTCACAAATGTTGCATTTATATACATGTGGCCGTGAAGTGTTTTTGTTATGCAGTCATGTTATTGTATTATGTAATGTAAAATTACCTTTGGAGGATGTCCGCTGTGATGTTTGGTTACTGCTGGACTTCACTTTTCTGTGATTTTTAACATTTGGTGCAGAAATATGGGACAGATTTCTGAGTTTCCCCCAAAACAAAGGAAGAAGGAAAAGAGCACATTATCCAGCATCCTTCACACCAACAGTGGGCTGGTACTGGTACTGTTATCCAGTATCCTAGCACATTACCCAGCATCCTTCACACCACAACAGTGGGCTGGTATGTCAAAAGTTTACTAGATCTTTGCCAGCTCACCTGTTCTGGCTGGTAATCTGAGGCAGGACTAGTTTGCCAGAGTGTGCTGTGTTATTGTGGCTGTCTGCGCTCATGATGGTGTGGGTGTTTGAGCAGGGGAAAGCTCTGGGCCTCTGGTCAGTGTGGGCAGAGGCTGACAGGTATCCTCTGGGGTGAGTTTTCACTGATGTCGTTCTGCTTCTCCCTGCTGATCTGTGGCCTGCAGCTGAAACAGCAGCACACATACACGTGTTGTGCACAGCGAACGTAGGACTGTTTTGGTGTGTGTGTTCCCATACAGGTAAGGCTGGGTAAGATACTACTAGCTTTTGTGGTGATGAGACTATACATTGCCTGCACCATTGTCAGGGGTTACAACAAGGATGTGTACTCAGAGGACAGCAAGGTAAGAAACACACACACACACACATGCACCTATGTGTTTATTCTGAAGTCCCATTTTCAAGGTACTCATCAAGTACTTTTAGTCAGTAACCGAGGTCATCCTGCACAGTCCAGCATGGGTCTCGAACCCGCGACCTCACAGAAAACTCAGATCAGGATTCGGGAGTCGAGCGGCCTTGCCAGTCAACTGACTAGGAGGCTCTTGAGGTGTCTGCAGGGAGGTTTACTGGCATTCAACACACACACTTAGGCTAGCTGGCATCCTTTGTTACACACGCTAATATAGGGGTCAGGGATATAGAGTGAGTGGTGGCCAACCCAGGGGTCAGTCTGTCTCACCAGTTGCAGCACAGCTCCTGAGGATGGTGAGGTAGTGTTGCCGCATCTGTCTGCGCATGTGTTCAGTACTGTAGATGCTTGCGATGCTGCACAGGTAACGCTTCTGGCCTGTAGTCAGACTAGGATACTGGGAGAACATCAGACAGTAATTTAAACATGGAAACAAAATGTAACACAGTAAACTCTATACTCTTCTACAAATCTCCTACACAGTCAAATCAATTGCTATACACTGATGGACACCAGAATGGAGTCCTCTCTTCATCCTAAGCCTACCTGCAAGAAAGGAGCCATCATCATTGCCTTTGGAATGTGGATAGTTTTCAAGTGCTGGGTTTCTGAACTTGGCTGTGGCAGAGGCTTATAGCACAAAGGTTTGTGAATCCGGACATTTTGATCAACACTTTCATCAACTGTGTGGAAACATTTTACACACACACATTACATTTGCATTATAACTTTATCTACAATCAGCTTCTATCCATGTTAACAGTATATTTTTTATTGCAAATGTAGACATTTGCTGAGCAGGATTTCAGAAGTGTTAATAGCTAAGCTCTTTGGGCAACAAAGTCTTCACCCCCGGTGGCCTCTCTCATTTAGCCTGGGTCGTATTTCAACCCCTGAGAAATGTAATACCCGCCCCAACAACTCGGGAGTCAGGTCCTGAGCTAAGCATAGGCCTACCGTTCAAATGGACCCGAGAAGCGTGCGGGGACCCCGCAGACCTACAATCGAGGACACAGATAATGTCAATTAAGTAACATAATATAAACTCCTTTTTTCTTTCTTTCTCCATTAGTTCTAAATATGCCTAAAACGACTTACATTATAGCTTACGACGTGCGCGTCCACATTAGAGGCTTTGGAACACAAAATACTTCTTGGATAGCTTACCTTGTTGTCTTGAGCCCGTTTCCATGTTGGCTGCGTTCTCTGGTCATCTCCTCCAAGAAGGTGACCTGCTTCCTCATGGTTTGTTTAGTCTTCGCAGTTGTGCTGCTGATGCGTTTGTTGCGCAGGCTGAAGTTGTGGAAACTACTGCACGCATGTGTGATTGACAGGACTGGGGCTGTGCGCAACAGTCTCATCAGCTGCGCTTGCGTAGCCGGTCCAGAGACCGTTATCAAGAGATGACGTGAGACAAATATTGTTCTCAAGAAAGTCCGCTAACGTTTGATTATGCTCGTAGACTATTTTAAAGTTTTGCATTTTATAGAACTGCGCACTTAAATTGAAGGATGTGAACAACTCATCACAAGGGACACACTCAAGACACTGTAATGTACACCAGGAAAGACATGAATAACTTTCTATGAAAAAGAGGGTTATCTTTATTTATGTATTTATTGAGCTCACCTTAAACACACATTACACAAAACAAAGAGCTGTAAAATATCTACGTAGTGGTGAAGTGAGATTTACCTGAAAGCACATTTGCATGGTGGTACTGAGTGACTAGCAGGCCTATTGCTTCATGTTTCACATGCAGCGTCCCGGGGCCAATACAGTGCAACACCCGTCTGGCCAATAACTTCACCAGATTCGTCAGGGTGGGGAAAAAAAACAAAGAGCGCAGGAACACCAAAACTGAGCCACTGCCACCTTTCTGCAGACCGACCGCTAACCGCTTGATCAAATTAAACGCCATGCTCCTGGATAGTTGCAGTTCAAGCCAGCGACCTGGAACAGGTTTCAAGTCTATTTCTGGGGATGTCCTTACCCCAAAAGCTACATCAGCACCGACACACAGAGCTCAAAAGTATCATTTTAAGCCGCTGCCATTTTACGACACCAGCGTTTAGAAAAAAGAACAAGTGGTTACAGTTTCCACCAAAGGTCAATTACTTAAGCTGGTCTTTTTACCTTACTGATTTTTTTCCTCAATAAAAAAGCGGGGAAAATCCATAATTCTGTGGACCGAATGTTAAAGACAACTCTGTTTTCGTGTAAGGATGGCAGTCTGCGTGTCTCTGTGCAACCACAGTCCGGTGTGAACCAGCCTGAAAATGACGGCCATACCGCCACTCTCCTTTCTGGTACACACACCTCCATTTGGGACCAGCAAACAGAGACACTACAGCATTCAGAACTGTGGATTCTCCCACCATCAAATAATGTCCAATTTTAAAATATACCCATTTTTATTCATTAAATAAAATTACAAGCATGCTACATAGACATAAAACATTTTTTACACATGCATTGCTGAGATTTACGTCCAATTAAACCTTACCGTCATATTTTTATGTAAACAACACCTATTAGCCACACAGCCACAGAGGTAAGTGAAGGTTCCAGTGCATTTGTAAGTCAGTTACACAGATCCTTGGACAAGAGTCTGAGTGAAGACACGTGTTCGGGGGGAACTGGGGTTGGGGGACGACAGACATAGCTGGACACTGTCAGGGGGCCAGTGGACGTGTACTGCTAACTCCAATGAGCGGCTATGCCTACAAACCCATAAACACACTTGAACATCTCCCGCTTACAGTCACAGCCAAGTATTCAGGAAAGAGCAAGAAACAAACATAACATAAGGCAACAGTGAGAGGGAGGAACGGAGAACACAGGTCGATTGGTACTAACAAGTGTCATAACAGTAGTAATAATCATAATTATAATAGTTCTAATATTATTACAACAGTAATCATGATTGTGATGATAACTCTGGCTTCCGAGTGCTCCATAGTCTCCATGAACCACAGACATCCACACATTGCATAAGAAACCTGATACAAAGTAGAAACTGTTCAGCAGCAATAAAAAAGCAGTAGAGATATCTTACAGTAGAGACATTATCTTACATGGTCATTTCTTAAATAAATAGAATGAAATATACACTTCCGGGTTGGGTTGGTTCAGGGAGGAGACGGAGGGTAGTTTAGCTGGTAGGTCTCTCAGAGGGTGGGGGGGCTCCCTGGGACAGAGAGCGCATGGCGGAGACGCACCTCAGGGGGCTGAAGAGCTCAGCTGATCACATCTCTATTTACAATTGCTGGGTGAAATAGTCCACTGAAGGGGAACACTGGCTCCCTTATGAAACAAATTAGTTTAGCTGAAAGAGGGCATGGACACACACACACACACTTCAAAATTAGTTTTCTGTGGCTTTACATTGTACTATTCATTAGAAACATGCTTGTGCATGTGAGTGTGTGTGTGCACGTATGTGTTTTTCTTACCATGGGATTATCCACAGACGAAGACAGACGAGGGTTAATCAAATGCCATCTCTTGGCTTTTTCGTACACAGCGGGCAACCTTTCTCTTGAACTCGCCATTAGGGTCCTCCCTCCACTCTTTCTGTGGGCCCAACGTAAACATCAACACCTTTAATCAATACACACACACACACACACTCACACACGTCCTTGAGCGTAAGGGACTGGTGTCCTTGGACACATCGGACATGGGGTGCTCACCGCGGCGTCGACGTTGGCGGGCGAGTCACTGTTTGGGTCGGCCAGCATGGAGATGACGCTAATCATGATGGTCTCCACTGTGTGGATAGGCAGCCAACGCTCCTCCGGCTTCTCATAGCCAAACTTGTCCTCGCCCGGTTCATGCAGGATCGAGATACACACGTCGCCGTTCTTGGCCACTGCAGCGGTCAGGCAGGTCGAAGACAACGGAGAGGAAGAGGAGGACGAGCAGGAGAAGAGGAGGAGGGGAGCGGATCCAGGGAGGGATGGCAGTGGGTTGGACAGAGGAGGAAGGCATGAGACACTGGCCAAGGGCAAAGTCATTCAATGTGGCTGCATTTCATCATTTATGATCATTTAGACTGGTGGATTTAAAAGCAAAAGGCCATAAAAGGACTATTTCTATAAGCTAACAGTAAGGCATGTTGTTGCGCAAAACCAGAGTGCAGCAGACATAAAACTGAAGACTAGGACAAGGCCAGGGTGCGAACAACTAGAATAGTCTAGAAAACATCCTTACATCTTTAGATCTTTATGTCAGTGGCATTGCCTGCAGCTCTGCACACCATCTTGCTATCAATTCATCTTCAGATGCCGTTCATTTAGCATTTCCTCTAAAATATCACCAATGGGTGTTTTTCTTGCGGAGGCCAACCAACTGTGAATTTAGATTATTTTGTTTACTTGCTGTAGAGAAAGTAAAATTTCAAAGCAATAAACAAAATAAGATTGTTGGAAGCTTCGGATGCCCTGAGCACAACAATTAATTCATGACTTATTCTCCCCTGTCAATATATGCTAATCTCTCCTGGGTGATGGAGGATGCTCTGTGAGTGTGTGTGTGTTACCGTTGGGATGCCAGATCTCAGTGATAAACTTCATCTTTGGAGGCCGCAGTGGGTAATCATAAGGGAAGGTGAGGTATGCCTTAAAAAAAGCCTCCTTCACTGTGGGAGAGACACAACAAAATACAACAAGCCCATCTCCCAACACTGCTGCAACATGCATGTTTACCATGAGATTGCACAATGTCATAAACACAAACAATAAACAACTTACAAGAGTGTGTCCTGTGGGCCAATGATGACAACCTCCCATTTATAAATGTCATCGTCGTCAATGAGGCCGGCAGAGAATCCCTCAACTGGGTTCTTATTGAGCTCTGAAAAAGAAAAAAAACAAGAACTTCGCACTAGTTGGCAAACCATCCAGACCTACTCCAGAAAGCACAAACGGTAACACACACACACACGCGCGCGCGCGCGCGCACACACACGCGCGCGCACACACACACACACACACACACACACACACACAGGTATACTGTAAGTCCTAAAGCCTGATAAAGAAGGGAGGTGGTAACCCCATCAACCACTTTCAACCAATTATCCAATCACCTGATTTCCCTAATCACCACTGCCTGTTCCACAACAACTAGGCCTAGACTTCACATTACTTCTTCCTGTTGGGAAACTGATTTTTGCAAAGAAGCGATTTAGGAGAAATGCCTGCTAAGCTGAGGGACAGAGACCAATAACTTTACTTTAACATGTTTTAGAACAATAATAATAATAATAATAATAAAAAAATAAAAATAATTGTTTAAAAATTAATTGTCCAATTTCTTTTTAAACTCATTTTACAATGTAGTTTTCTTGTAGTGCGAGATACAGTCCCTGGTAATGTCAACATGGTCTAACAATAAATGGAACACTGATCAGTCTCCATAAACCCCATGCTGTAAAGGCCTATAACAAGGCTTTTGCTGTGCAACAGCTAGAAATCCATCTTATGTAGGTTACTCCTCCCTTAACATACTGCTGTGGTAAGGGTAGACTTGTGCATGTGCTAACTGTTAACTACTGCAACAAGAAAAGCAGGACCATGATCATACAATAACAGGCTGCATGAGTCAATTTCATCACCACACAACACCAACACAACCAGCTCAACTATACTCTGTATAATCCGCCATGCAAGTACAACAGATGGAATATGGAACAGTCACAACAACATCGAATTTATGAACACTCATAAGCTGTTGCCGCACAAAATATTAACCCAAATTTTACAATCAAAGGTGATCGTAGGTTTATTGAACACATGATTGGAAAGGGCACTACTAATAAGGATAAATAAAAAGACAAGGGAGCGGATCGTTCCTTTGTTCCGATTTGTTATGGCGACAGTACAGTGAATATATAACGCTGGCAATTCGATACATGTCTCTCATATTTAAGACACCTTATCTCACGGTATTTTATTGTAAAAACAGTGAACATTTGTGTCAGCAACGGCTGTATGTTTGCCATATTGGCCACTGTACAAATCGCAGCTAGCAGGTAGCGTCAACTCTCAACATACTAATGAACAACACGCTAGCAAGGACAGCCAACTGGCTAACAATACCTCTCGAACCCCAAAATCAGCTGTAAATGGAGTCGATAGATCAGTAGTGTATTTCAACATGACAACATACACATTTGCCTTTAACAAAAAAACTGCGACACACGTTATGAAATGGGGATGTTTGACCTAGCTAAGCGGACTGCTGTTGTAAACAAACGGCTTGACTGTCAACAATCTTTGAAGGCAGCCTGGGGCAAAGGGAGAATGGAACCAGCTTTAGAAAGCTATCGACAGCAACCTCGACAATTTCGGATTAGCTACCAAATATAATATTACAATCCTTCTCACCTGCCAGTTGTTTTCGAAGAAGTAAAGCAGATTGTTCAGTCATGGTACTTTGTAAATCAACACAAAACTGAACAAAACTGTCGACAAACGATACCGTCAAGAAATAAAAAAAGAAAACGGACTGCTTCCAGCCCCCAGCCTCAGCTGCCACAAATAATCAGATATGAGCGCATGCGCAACTGATAGAGGAGTCCACACACGTTTCCTGAACAAAAATCTTTTGTAAAATGAGAAGCACAAATCTCCGTATGCAAGACAGACGTTTATAGGCTTGACATCATTATTTCACAGATATGAATCCTATGTGACATACAAAATTTTAGTATGTTTAGTTTTCAAAGTTACTTCTTCACAATTTTGTCAATTAAAAAAAAAAGAAAGTTAACTCAAAACTTGTTCATGTTAAAAGACTAGACTGATATGTCTTGTCAAAATGTGTTATGAGTGCGTTTGCTCCCCCCTCCTTTCCCCTTGTTTGAAAGGGCTGATTTGAATATCACGTCAGAGGGGCCTAGAGGCGCCATGTTTGATAGGAACAGTTTTGGGCAGTGATCACAACTTCTGTGGCAGCCTGCTCATAAATCAGATATTTCTTTTGAATTGTTTGAGCAAATCAAGGATCGAGTGTATAGTTGCAAAAATGAACGTCGTGGATCATGTACGGGATATGGCAGCGGCAGGATTACATTCCAATGTCCGTCTTATGAGCAGTTTGTTGTTGACGATGAGTACTAACAACCCGTAAGTGCCAGCTAGCTGCATCTCTTCATATGGTATAACGTTAGTTGTCTTTAGAGTTTTCAGGGATTAAATATATGATATGCTATTCTAGCCTTGTCGTGATTATTGTGTTATAGCGTCTGCAACGTGCATCGGTGAACAAAATGCGAAAGTGCATCCTCATCGAGCCTGCTAGCACAGCACTCCCCTCGTCTACTGTAATGATGTAGTAAGCCTGAGATGCTATTGGAGGCTAGCAAAATGGAAAATGTTACCCAGATATCTGGATGATGTTCAGTAAAGATATCCATTTTAATTCTTTAACATGGGCAACTTTTAAAACACTGTAATGCTTGCATGGGCTGCTGATTCAAGGTTTGGGGCGCATTCGTATTTCAAAACTTAGAAGTTGATGTTTCATTTCCTGCAGAGAACTTTTCTCTCCAGCACAAAAATACCAGTTGCTGGTCTATCACGCCGATGCCATCTTTCACGACAAAGAATACCGCAATGCGGCTTCCAAATACAATTCTGCTTTACAGCAGAAGAAGGTGCTCAGCAAAACCTCTAAAGTGCGCCCTTCCACTGGGGGCACCACGTCATCTGTCCAAGCACAGGTAAGTTGAAGCCTCTAACAAGGTATTTAATGGTTCATAGCTGTTTGACTTGATTAGCACCAATGCATGATGCAAGTTGTATATATTTGCTATGCTTTACTGAATTTGCATTTGAAATGAGGCATTTGAAATATTCTTTTTTGCTGTCTTTGTCAGAGCTTGCCCTCAGAAATCGAAGTGAAATATAAGATAGCTGAGTGTTACACAAACCTAAAGCTGGACAAAGATGCTATTGCAGTTTTGGATGGAATCCCATCCCGGCAGAGAACTCCAAAGGTAAAAAACAACCTTCTCTTTTTAAACACTTATATCTGTAGACTTGCCTCCTCCTTTTTTCCCCCTACATCAGATAGTATCTGTAGACCCCCCCTCCCCAAACACACACACACACACACACGCACGCATACATACATACATACATACATACATATACACTTGTCAAATCCACCATTCTTTCCCTCACAGATCAACATGATGCTGGCTAACCTCTACAGAAAGGCAGGCCAGGAGCGTTCGGCTGTCACTAGTTACAAGGAGGTGCTGAGGCAATGTCCCCTGGCCCTTGATGCAATCATAGGTAAGACACAGTCCTTTGCAGCTGCTTCCTGTAGACCTTCTTGCCCTGTTCCCCATACATGGATTATGCCTAATTCAGGTTAGGTCAGATCAGATTAAATTAGATCTTTTATTGTCATTGAACAGGTCATACAGTGAAACTCAGGTTTCAGATTCGTGTTTATGTGGGGCTTAACCCATGAGACATGCTATTTGTGTTGCTTGGTTTCTTGAAGTCATCATGTCATTGACTCTGTTTGCCTGTGTCTGTGTTTACCCTTTAGTGTAACACTTGAATGTGTGTGTCCCTGCAGGACTGGTGTCTCTGTTAGTGAGGGGTGCAGAGGTGGCATCCGTGAGAGTAACTCTTGAATGTTTGTGTCCCTGCAGGATTGCTGTCTCTGTCAGTGAAGGGTGCCGAGGTGGCCTCCATGACCATGGACGTGATCCAGAGCATCCCTAACCTGGACTGGCTCTCCACCTGGATCAAAGCCCATGCCTTCATCCATGCTGGGGACAACCACCGCGCCATCAGTACTATATGGTAGGCCAGTGGTCCCATATGTGTACATATATTATAGGACACAACCACTATGTCAGCAGTACTATATGGTAGGCCAGTGGTTCCCAAACCTTTACCTACCGAATACCCTCTGCATCACAGGCAGCTTGCTACAACAATTTATGTTTTTGTGAAGTTATGCTACAAATGCTGCATAAGTAAAATGTGAACACATATTCTGGTACAACCACTGGGCCATCAGCACTATAGAGACCGCAAACTCCAGTTCAAAATGACATAATGCTGCAAAACATTTTATACGTCACCTATAGAGAACCAGGAGTTCTATTCCTTTACATTTTGTACGTCACCTATAGAGAACCAGGAGTTCATTCCTGTACTGAATTATTGTGCCATTATTTTGATTAGTGCCACCATGTTGATTAATGCTGCCATGATGGCAGGAAAGCTGATTTGAGAATGAATGTTAAAAATAATGGCACCAGTGGCAGATTGAAGCTAGCAGAGTTAAAGCACTCGACTTCCAATGTCATTGAGTACAGTATCTTAGCTTAACAGTACAGACTCATATAATGACAAGGCATTTTGTTAATTTACGTGAAAAAACTGATCTGTCATACATCACCCATAGATGAATGGGAACCAATGTAATTAGTCTCAAAATGTTATGAGTGCTGATCTTGGTCCTGGACCCCCTTCTGCTTCTCATGGAGCTCTCTGTGTCATTATCCAGTGCAAGGTTATCGCTACATGTCTCTCTGTGCAGTGATCCAGTGCAGGGTTATCACTACATGCCTCTCTGTGTCATTATCCAGTGCAAGGTTATCACTACATGCCTCTCTGTGTCATTATCCAGTGCAGGGTTATCACTACATGCCTCTCTGTGCAGTGATCCAGTGCAGGGTTATCACTAGATGTCTTAGAATCTGGGCATGATGCGCTGGGCTCTTTCAGTCCAAATGTTCAGGTAGTAGCCCTGTGGCTTCTAGAGTATTTTTATATAAATAAGGTTTTCTGATGAGTTGATTTATATAAGTAAAGCGTTTCACCAAACTATATACACACTCAATCAATCAGTCAATCAAACAATCAATCAATCACTTCAACACACCCACTCTGCCATGCGTCTGTGTGCAGTTCCCTGGAGAAAAAGACGCTTCTGAGGGATAACGTGGACCTTCTGGTCAGTCTGGCGGACGTCTATTTCAGAGCGGGTGACACCAAGAACGCCATCCTGAAGTTTGAACAGGCGCAGATGCTCGATGCTTATCTCATCAAAGGTAGAGAAGACTCTGTGTTGTGTGTGTGGGTCAGCAAAGCTAAGCAATTTTTAACCCACAACAACAACACTTCTTGTAATATTTATCAGAAATCTCCAGATTACAGGTACGGAGACTGAAGAACTACCCTCATGGTGGAAATAATGTTGTTGTGTGCATTGCCATTGTGTGCACGTATAGATGGACATACAGTATTTGGTTTGGGGTGTATCATGTATATTTACTGGCCTGGTAGAAAACTAAATCCCTTGTTCTGTGTGTGTTAAAGGTATGGATGTGTATGGGTATCTGATGGCTCGTGAGGGACACCTAGAGGATGTTGAGGTGTTGGGCGGCCGTCTCTTCAATATCTCAGACCAGCACGCAGAGCCCTGGGTCATCTCTGGGTGAGAGACAGGGATGGAGACAAGGGCTTAATTATTCTTCTTGATGAGGAAAAGGATACTTTAAGGCATAGTCTGGGGTCAATCAACCCATAGCCCTGTAGTCACTAGGACTCAGAGCAAGACAATTTGGTATAAGATAGACTACATTTGTTAGCTAATCTGCAGCTAATGCTAATTTAATGGGCACAGGAAAACAAAAGTGAAAAGTTTCCTTGCCTTCATCAGTTAGTGATGGCTGCTGTTTCACTCTTTGATTAATTGGAGAGATAATTGCCTTCATCAGTTAGCTGTGGCTGCCATTTCGCCATTTGGTCTAACAACTGTCTGGTACGTTGTACCAGATAGCCTCATTCTTATTCCCAGGGACAGCACTCAGCCACCTGGAACAGCAGGGCTATCGGTTGACTGACTTTGGACGGTTGCTTTGTTATAGTGAAGAACTACGGTTGAATAACAACATGAGTAGGCCTTCTATAGTACATCACAGAATAACATTCAGCTTCTATAGTACATCACAGAATAACATTCAGTTTATTATTGCCTATTAGTGCTTATCATACAAGTTATTAGTGTATCCTAACATAGTTGTATTTTGGTCTTGAATCTATTACTTTGTAAGTAGCATTGTAGGTCAGCAGATGTAATTTAGGCAAAGTTGAGGTTGGCAAGAGTTGTTTGTCTGTTGTTAACTTGTGGTTCTGAGTCTTGTTTTTGTTGTGTGATTGGCCAGGTGTCACAGCTTCTACAGCAAGCGCTACTCGCGAGCCCTCTACCTGGGTGCCAAGGCCATCCAGCTCAACAGCAACAGCGTGCAGGCTCTCCTCCTGAAGGGGGCAGCGTTGCGCAACATGGGCCGCGTGCAGGAGGCCATCATCCACTTCAGAGAAGCCATGCGGTTGGCACCCTGTCGACTTGACTGCTACGAAGGTAACATGCACGCACACACACACGTGCACACATTCACACACTTGCATACACATTCACACACTTCCATACACATACACTTCAAAGATGCCCATGCGTAACAGTCAGGTTGACACAACCAGACGCTCAACAGTTGGACCATCTACTCTTACAATATATGATCAGATTATGATGGGATCTTCTGCTCTGAAATGTATTCTTCTACTCTCTCTTTCTCTCTCTCTCTCTTCCTCCCTCTGTCTTTCTTCCTCTCTCTCTTTCTCTCTCCCCCTCTCTCCCCCTCCCCATCCAGGTTTGATTGACTGCTACCTGGCGTCCAATGGCGTGCGGGAGGCTATGGGAATGGCTAATAACATCTATAAGACTCTGGGTGCCAACGCCCAAACTCTCACCATCCTGGCCACTGTGTGCCTGGCTGATCCCCTGACCCAGGACAAGGCCAAAGCACTGCTGGACAAAGCCCTGGCCCAGCGGCCAGACTACATCAAGGCCGTGGTCAAGAAGGCCGAGCTGCTCAGTGAGTACATGTTGGTGTATGTTTGTGTTTGTGTTTATTGGTACTCTGTACTCTGACACTTTTTATCTAAAGTGACGTACAATAATTAAAATGAACAAATTATAACAAAAATTTAAAAATCTAATTGGCGTAAAAGCCTAAACATTTAAGTGAGATTAGAAGTACAGATAGAAAAAAATACTAATAATAATCACACTATAATAGTAGTAATAATCACACTATAACAGTAATAATAATCACACTATAACAGTAATAATAATCACACTATAACAGTAATAATAATCATGCTATAACAGAACACTAGACAACACTGTCATTTTTTTCACAATTTACAAAAGCTGTAGTCATATTTAGAAATGAAAATATTCATCTAATCTATCACACACAATAAAAGACTAACATCCGTCTGGGCCCTGTCTGGGCTTAGTCCTACAACATTATATACCCTGCAGTAGGCCTGTTTGGTGTACACATATACAACATTATATACCCTGCAGTAGGCCTGTTTGGTGTACACATATACAACATTATATACCCTGCAGTAGGCCTGTTTGGTGTACACATATACAACATTATATACCCTGCAGTAGGCCTGTTTGGTGTACATATATACAACATTATATACCCTGCAGTAGGCCTGTTTGGTGTACACATATACAACATTATATACCCTGCAGTAGGCCTGTTTGGTGTACACATATACAACATTATATACCCTGCAGTAGGCCTGTTTGGTGTACACATATATACAACATTATATACCCTGCAGTAGGCCTGTTTGGTGTACACATATATACAACATTATATACCCTGCAGTAGGCCTGTTTGGTGTACACATATGCCGTAAATGCCAACTCATACCTTGTGTTTTCTTATTGCGCAGAGCTATTCTTATTAAACAATCATTTTTTTAATGATGAGGGGGCTATTATTGACGAGTTTGTTTATTAATTTTCAGGTCGAGAACAGAAGTACGAAGAAGGGATTACTCTACTGCGGAACACTCTAGCCAATCAGAGCGACTGTGTGCTGCACAGGATGTTGGGAGATTTTCTCTTTGCAGTGAATGAGTACCAGGAATCCATTGATCAGTACAGCATAGCACTCAGGTAACCTTTGACCTCTGTGTTTGTCTAGTGTCCATAACAACCCACTGGTGTTTACGATCTATGTAATATTTCACTCTGGTGACACAGAGAAACAGAGAGTAAAACACACTGAGAACAGGAGAGGGCCAGTTACTGCCTGAAAACTAACCCCATACTGGTAGCATGTAGTCAGTGGCACAGTAGTATGCCATTTTGGTATTGTCCATTGTGGCTAGTGTAGTGTGTCTTCTGTCCTGGGTCAGTCAGTCAGTCAGTTTTGTGAACACAGTATGTTTGAGAACACAGTAGTAAATTTGAGAAAAATAATCTGACAGTTACACCAAAGGCTTGATGCTGCTTGCATGCAGTCAGTAGTCCAGCAGTGTGCCACTGTGGAAACGCACAGTGAGATCTTGAGATTGCCAGCGTAGCATAGCGGCTAACCCTGTGCCTGGTGTGTCTTCTCTCATGGGCCAGCCTGGACCCGAATGACCAGAAGTCTCTGGAGGGGATGCAGAAGATGGAGAAGGAGGAGAGTCCCATGGACGCCACGGTGGAGCTGGACGGGGACGACATGGAGGGCAGCGGGGAGGACGGGGACCTGGAGGGCAGCGACAGCGAGGCAGCTCAGTGGGCAGACCAGGAGCAGTGGTTCGGCATGCAGTGATGCATGTGTACACACACACACACACACACACACTTACATATCTACATGGACACACACACACCCCTACATATCTACATGTGGACCTACATAGACACACACAAACACACACATACAGGGGCAACCCCTCTGAACCTGGGGCAGTGGGTTCACACACACACACACACACACACACACACACATACAGGGACAACCCCTCTGAACCTGGGGCAGTGGGTTCACACACACACACACACACACACACACACACACACACACACACACACACACCCCTCCAGGTCAGTTTCTGGCGTATGTTATGTTGCAAACTATTCCACTCCAGCATCCGGTCCCGTCAGGTCCAGACTCTACTGCTGCTGATGTGGGCGTATGGGAGTCTTCACAGCAGAGTATCATCACCATCCAGACTGAACACACCCCTGGAGGAGACCTTAATCCCCTAACCCCGCCCCCCCCCCTCCCCAATCAGGTCATGGCCAACCAGGAACTGCCCCCTTGATGCCATTGTGGCATCCAGCTGATGTTTGTTTTGGTTTGATTTTGTTTGTTTTTGCTCTTTTTTGTTCTTTTTCACTCTTCTTTTCTTCTTTTTGTCTTCTTCTCTCCCTCTGCGTGGGACACTCTACTGGCGCATTGGACTCAGCGCAGACTGAGAAGTGATGTTGCAAACATGGACAAACACAGTTTGATTTAAGGGTCTGTTGTTTCTCTAGAGTTCTTCTCTGATGCCTTGCAATTACTGTTTGTGCCGCCCCTTCTTTGTGTGTGTGTGTGTGTGTGTGTGTGTGTGTGTGTGTGTGTGTGTGTGTGTGTGTGTGTGTGTGTGTGTGTGTGTGTGTTCTGAACTCAAAGAGCACTTGACACTGAGCTCCACTCCAGCTGAGATCCGGGCCTTAACTGGCACAGGTCTGGCTTATCCACCAGGTCAGCTCTGTTCTAAAGGCAGTTCCCATCTGGGTAGCACCCTGGTTATGTCAAAAAGTTCTCTCAGATGGAACCGGTCCAGTCTGGTGCAGACAAGTGCCCTATCTGTTGCAGGTTGTGCCAGAGAGAGAGTGTGTGTGTGTGTGTGTGTGTGTGTGTGTGTGTGTGTGTGTGTGTGTGTGTGTGTGTGTGTGTGTGTGTGTGTGTGTGTGTGTGTGTGTGTGTGTGTGTGTGTGTGTGGCTCAGTGTCAGCTGCTCTCTTGGCTTCCTGTTGTTGAAGTGTGTGTCAAACAGCAGTAGAGCTCTAGATGATGTGCAGAGACTCATGGCAGAAACTGGTCTGTGCTACTCCTGCGTAAACATGACAGATTAATCTGCACCTGAGACTCGCCTTTTCTTTCTCTCCTTCCTATTTCAGATGTTTATAACAGTGTATTGTCAACTGTACATAAGCAGAGTTTTGAATGTCAGAGAATAAAAATCATGTGTATTCTAATCGCATGGAAGTCAATTTGTAGATCAGTGGGAACATTTCAATAATATATATTTTTATTTCAGATAAGCCATGTCAGCCGTAAACAACACAGTTACCATGGCTGCAGTTTTCACTTCTAGGCATTTATCAATTTCAACAGTAGGAATGGACACACCAGTGTTATATTGTACACATCACTATTTACATCGCTATTTACATGGGCAGATTGTAACACAGCACTATTCTATGTGGGGAGCACAGATGTCTTCCTAATTCTTAGTTTTTTTTTATTTAAACATTTTTTTTTATTTTGTAACATTTTGATATAAAATGACATGTTCCCCTAGACTCTGAGGAAGATATAATCTTACGTTGAAACATTTCTTATGCACCCTAAATTAAAAGCTAACAATTAAGAAGACATCCGCTGCACTGCGCTGCGTTCTTTTTGTTTTGCGTTGCCCTGGTCCTGTGCTGGTTGCACCAGACTGACGTGTTTGCACCTGTTTCATTATAGTATATAGTGTTTTATTATATATGGGCATATATTGTATTTTGGGAGTGTGTTATATAATGGACAGTGTTATATATGGACAGCTTTTACACATCAGTATTATATATGGGAAGCTTATGCACATGTGTATGGAGTGCTTGTAGCTATGTAGTTAGTGTTATATATGGGGATCTTCTCAGACAGGCGAAGACTTATTTCTCAGAGCTGTTTGTGGGCAGACCATGAAATCACCACCGTTATCCAGGAGAATGACTGGAGTCAATCTATTGGTGTTTTGGCTCACCTGTGAAGTTGGTAGAATGTCACTTACACCAGTATGGTTAATTAGCTAAAGGCTTTTGCATATGATTCAAGCAGTTCACTGATGTCTTCAAGTTTCAGTTTCAGGAGGTAGTGAATGGTCATACACTTACTGTATCTAGGAGATAGTGAATGGGGGGTTGGGCACCGTTCAGGTTGGAACCAATATCGGTACTAAAATCGGTTCCTGGTGTTTGGTACCGGTACCCCATGACACATTTTTGCTGTGTCTGCTGTCTGTCACTACCTAGTAGTGGTTAGGTGGTGACTTAACCAGAGTTGGTGACTTAATCAGTGGGTAGTCATGCTTAGCCCTACTGCAACATTTGCTACCGTGCAGTGAGCCTCTCTGTTCTGTATGTGGGCCTATGTCTTGGTGCAGTGAGCCTCTCTGTTCTGTATGTGGGCCTATGTCTTGGTGCAGTGAGCCTCTCTGTTCTGTAGGTGGGCCTATGTCTTGGTGCAGTGAGCCTCTCTGTTCTGTATGTGGGCCTATGCCTTGGTGCAGTGAGCCTCTCTGTTCTGTATGTGGGCCTATGTCTTGGTGCAGTGAGCCTGTCTGTTCTGTATGTGGGCCTATGTCTTGGTGCAGTGAGCCTCTCTGTTCTGTATGTGGGCCTATGTCTTGGTGCAGTGAGCCTGTCTGTTCTGTATGTGGGCCTATGTCTTGGTGCAGTGAGCCTCTCTGTTCTGTATGTGGGCCTATGTCTTGGTGCAGTGAGCCTCTCTGTTCTGTATGTGGGCCTATGTCTTGATGTAGTGAGCCTATCTGTTCTGTAGGTGGGCCTATGTCTTGATACAGTGAGCCTGTCTGTTCTGTAGGTGGGCCTATGTCTTGGTGGTAGTGAGCCTCTCTGTTCTGTAGGTGGGCCTATGCCTTGGTGCAGTGAGCCTGTCTGTTCTTTAGGTGGGCCTATGTCTTGGTGGTAGTGAAAGAGTCAGTACCAGTTCATACCTTGTGCTTTCTTATCGCTTCCCAAAGCCATATTCTAACTAAGTCAGCAACTTTGTTGGTTGCAATGCAATTGCCCACTGCCAACCAACCAAGTTGCAAACTGGTCATCAGCCATGGCTTTGGGAAATGCTATTCTTATTAAACAACCATGTCTTTAATGGTGAAGGGGCTGTTATTGATGAGTTTGTTTATTAGTTGTCAGGCCGACAACAGAATTATGAAGAAGAAATAACTCCATTGAACACTCAATCACCAATCAGAGTGACTGTGTGTCTCCTCGGAAAAGTGCACAAAAGCGACTGAGAGGAAACAGTTCTGTCAGTCAGAGCGTATTTTCAGGCAGTTATGATAAAGACGAGGCCACAGACTCCATGTCCATGTAGAATCCCTTTATTTGACCTGAAACCACACGTCAACGTGACGATGCGTACAATCAGTACAACACCCAGACAAGCTACAGTTCTCCAGGTATGCTTAAGTCACACACACCAAACATCCAAACACACACGCACACACACACCCGCCAGTTCTGGGCCCCATCAGTCCTTAAGTTGGCTGCAGTGTCTCTGTGTGTGTGTGTTCTGACTGGAGGTACGAGTTTGTCTCATCACAGCTGACACATGCCCCTGCCTGCCACTATACACACACCTCTGCCAATAATAACCTGCACATTGCTGTGCAAAGCAAAATACAATAAATCAAATAATAATAGTAATAATTCTATGACCATTTACACGCCCCACAAAGATTTCCTTAGGAAAAGAGGTGATTTTTTTGTTTTTTTGTTTTTTTCTGAGCTTATTGTACATGAAAGACATTTTGCTAAGAAATGAACGGACCTTCTCTCCCTCCCTGTGCAGGTGCCGGAAGTTGAGCAGTACTGTACAGAAGCCGTTACAGAAACCCCAGGAATTCACTGCAGCTACTCTGGAGGGACACAGAAACACTGAGCTATTGGATACATGGATGTCTGCCTCTGCCTTTCTGAAATACCTGATGGGGAGCAGGGGAGGAGAGGGCAGGGCAGGGCAGGGCAGGGCAGGGGGAGGAGGTTTTCTGGTGAGGTCGGAGGACAGCGAGAGGGGGGACGGGGCGGGGCTGGGGGATGAATCACCAAAAACTCTTCGTCTTCTTCCAATATTGCATTCATTCACTCCGATTTTGAAGCACTTTTTTCAATTCTCTTTAGACATCAGCCATTTTCAGCCATGTTGGGTTGTTTTTATCCTTCTTATCTTTTCTTTCTAGCTCTATCACTCCATTCCTACTAGCTCATCTTTGACATGCAGGGCTTGGGAGGTGGGAAACCCCTCTGAACACTCATGCACTACTAATCACTACAGTAAAAGCCTCCCAGGAGCCACAGAGCAGGAGAGGGCAGCTTTACATGGCCGGTGCTGCACGGGAAGGAAGGAAGGAAGGAAGGAAGGAAGGAAGGAAGGAAGGATGGATGGAGAGAGGAAGGGGACAGAGAGAGAGAAAAAACACAGTCAGAGCCTGGAAGAGATGCACAGGAAGACACTTCAACAATCATATCTTCTGGGCCAAGTTTTTTCAAAACAGTTTAGTGTGACCTGGATCATAGTGCTCTGGATTTGGGAATCCCATGTTTTGCTATCTGTGGTCACGGGCCTGTTGTTCAAAAATATTCCTTGACTCCACATAAGTCTGGATCACTTTGATCTGGATTAAACTGTTTTGAAAAACTGCACCCTGAAACTATAGTTCAAGAAAGAACAGGAAATAAATATACATTAGCATTTAAATAACATTTAAAACTGTAACAGATCTTCAAATGATCTTTCACTTAAACGCTCACACTCACACACATTGTAAATCCTATATTTTAAAAGTGGTATATGTTACAATGAGCACTAGCAACCACACAATGGGACTGTAAGATGTGCTAACGGACCAGTGCTGGAATGTTTCATCATAACTAGGTTAAAAATGTGCAGGAAGGGACCTTCTCTTAGAAACTCTAAAGACACACACACACACACACACACACACACACACAAACAAACAAACACACAGACGTTTGGGAAAGGGAAACACAGTACCTAAACACTGCGCTCTGCGTGTGTGTGTGTGTGTGTGTGTGTATGTGTAACTGTTATGAACACACATGCAGTAAGTATACTCACTCTGTGGGGAGGTATTTGGAAGGCATTGGAGAAAGAAACAGCAGTTAGGAGGAGAATGGTAGTTAGAAGGGGGACTTCTCATTATTATTTTTTTAATGGCATGCAATCCAGCGGATCACCCATGGGCCCGCCTGCTAATCTGTCTGTGTCTCTACAACCTGCCTGGACTACGAATAGTGTAAAAAATACGACGCATCTAAAACTAATCTCATTAAATCTCTTATACACAGGAATAGTATCTTTGTGCTATGTACAGATTGATATAGTCATCTCACTACTAGCCCACTGCCCTAAGGAGGGTCCCGGGCCTCCAATCCCAGAGTGCTTTGCTCCAATATGGACGCCAGCAGTACAGCTGAGCCCATCTCAACCTTCCTTGTGCTCAAGTCTTACAATCAGCATCTATGTGTATTCAAGTACAGAGTGGCGTGCACATCTAGGTCAGTTGAGTAGAAATAACTGTAAAATATAGTATGAAGACGGAAGATAAGAAGGATCTCAAAAAGTGGACCTAAATTATACATACAAAATAACTGCATGAAAAACAGTACTATTCAGTTCAAGTAAACATGATAACCTTGGTGCCAAACAAAAAGCCTCAATTCAAACTTTCAAGAGCAGTACATTGTTGCACAAAGGCTTTAAAGCTGGACCCTTATGACTAATCTTGAGGTCCACAAACGACCTTCATGGTAACTGGTTTCTGGACCAGTCTGGTCTGAATCAGGACCAGAAGGGACCTTTATTGTAACTGGTTCCAGAATCTATTTGTGTGTGTGTGTGTGTGTGTGTGTGTGTGTGTGTGTGTGTGTGTGTGTGTGTGTGTGTGTGTGTGTGTGTGTGTGTGTGTGAGAACCTTTGGCACATCCATACAGTACTTGTACTACAGCCATGGATCGAGGGCACCACAGACATGAGGAAGCTGACTGACATGATCAGTGCATCATTTTGAATGGGAAATATAAATGGTGTTTTATAAGGCTGTAGCTGTCAGGCCAGCTGCTGTGTGACCAGCACAAAGGGGAGCTGATAGTTTGGTCTTAAATCCTAAAGCTGATCTCAGGTCAGACACCTGGCCTCATCTACATTATGTGCTTAGACTTACTATATGTTCACACCAAGAGCTACTGAAGCACTAATCCGCTAAAGATGTCAAAATATGTCAAAATATCTGTTTGCTCATGTCATTCAAACTGCTCCAAACACTCATGACTTGACCACTGCCATGTTTACAGCCAAAATGCGTCATAAATTTGTATAAAGTTGTGCTGTTTTTATTTATTTATGTTTTTGTCAGCCAAACATTGACGCTCGTCACTTTTGTTAAATAGAAAATGAATTTCTTACTTTGCTCTTGTGGTTTTGGGAGCTCTTGATGTTCCACTCGTCATGTAGCAGCACTTGCCTTTGGATGGCAAAGGGAAACGCCTCAGCTCTGACAGACTTAGACCACCTAGCGTGACCTCAGTGCAGACACAGCACGTAATTGAACTCCTGACTCGAGTTCAAGACGACAAAACGTAGCAAAGCGCTTTTTAAGTCAACCGTAGGGATGCTTGGGAACCGTAGCGAAGTGTTTCAAAATGTTGTAACTGCTGAACCTGGCCCTGGCCAATCGGAAGGGGCTGTGCCCCAGAGGGGCCTGAAGCTGAGTCAGGGGAAGACACTCATGAATCAGCCAACCTGTCGGCAGCAGCAGCTGGCCAAACAGGCCCTACATTCTAAACGACATCGAAGACAAACTTTACAGTGCCAAACATAAATGTACAAAACACAGTGAGAAACTATTAAAAAAACAGGCCAAAAACATGTCTGTTATTAGAAAATAAAATCAAAAACAACAATTTATGCTGTCCTAATTTATGCCAGATAACATGTACGGTGTATCCACAGTCATCACCATAAACTATTCTAGGAGTAGTGTCTCTATCAGGGTCTGTTTTTGGGACAGTATTCTCTACTCGGCTCAGTCCAAGGGCCCATTCAGAGTCCTGTGAATGCCCCCATCTTAAAATGAACAAACAAAACAAAACTACAAAGCATCACCGTCAAATAGTGTCATGTCTCTGTACAAGTCAATATACTTTAAGTATACAGCATATATTAGCAAACCAAAACTAAACTCTCGGGTATTTGGCTGTACACAATATGGAAGTGAAGATTAATAATGGAATGGTAACAAAAGTCATAGACCAAACCAAGTCTAATAATAATAATAATAATAGTAATAATAGTAATATAAATGTGGTATGAATAATCACTCACAGATGTAAGGAGAACTTCAGTAAATGTAGCTCCAGCTTTCTCAAATCTGATTTTTTCTAGAGTTTTAAAGCCTAAAGATCTGTAGAGTCGTGTGTTTGTGTGAGTTTGTGTGTATTTGTGTGCATTTGAGAGAGTAAATGTGTTAGTTTCACTCAGGTGTCAGCGACAGGTATTAGGGGGATAGGAGTCAGTCGGGTGTGGAGCTGGTTGGTTGGTTGGTTGTTTGGTTGGTTGGTTCAGGAGGACAACACCACTCCAGCAGCAGCGGCAGGGGCAGCCATGTTAGTGCCGGTGTTTGTGCTGTACAGCCACACCACTAGGGGGAGTGTGAGAGCCACAAAGGGCCAGGAGATGCCCTCTGTGCAGGTGGCCAGGGTCCAGCCCTGCGCCTGTGGAGGCTTGTCCAGGTCTTTACCCGGCTCAAGGTAGGTCCGCGCCACAAACTTCAACAGCTCGTCCATGAGGATGACGGGCACGGAGATCTTCAGGACCATCATCCACTGGGGCACGTTCAGGGGGGTGATCTGGAAGATGACCTGGAGGAGCAGACGCCACGAGGGAAGGGTGGCGAGATTAGGATTAGGATTAAAACAACATAACTAAATAGACAGTAACTGTGTCTCCAAAGGTCTACTACAGCTCTCCAGTAACTGTGTCTCCAAAGGTCTACTACAGCTCTCCATGACAGATGTTCCCAATGTGCAAGAATGTTTATTTGGCAGGTCAGTCACACACGCCAATGAGATGTTCCCTTCGATCAACACCAAAAATAAACTACACTATTCCAAGTGCACTTCAATCACAAATACACACATCCAAACACACACAAATACACACATCCAAACACACACACACACACACACACACACACACACACACACACACACACACACACACACACCTGTCAATTCTGGCCCATAAGATGTACTGTTCCCAGACAATACAAGCA
>PYXC01002469.1:25000-27500 GCA_015244755.2 Tenualosa ilisha | reverse complement strand
GTTCTCACAAGAGCTGGGTCTTCAAGAGCTTCTTTAAGGAGATGTTCTCAGAAGAGCTGGGTCTCCAAGAGCTTCTTGAAGGTGGACAGGGTATCTGTTGCTCTAGGAGCACTTGCAAGGTCATTCCACCAGCGTGGAACAGGTGAGAATAGTCTGGATTGACCTGTGCGAGGTGTTGGCACTGCTAGACAACGTTCCTTGGAGGAGCGAAGTGGCTCTATGGTACTGGTGATACCTAGGGTTTTACTTGTACTGGTGTTATACACAGTAGTCTATGGCACTAGAGTAAGTTACCTTGACAAACACACAAACACACATACACAGACACACACACACACACACACAGACACACACAGTAGTCTATGGCACTAGAGTAAGTTACCTTGACAAGCACACACACACACACACACACAGACACACACACAGACACACACACACAAAGTAGTCTATGGACTGGAGTGTGTTACCTTGACAAACATCTTGCCCACGGAGGACTTGGCCTTGTTGGGAGTGCAGTACACAGACATGGACTTCCTGTCGCGAGAAAACTCCAGGGTGAACTCTTTCTTCATCAGCTGCTTGATCACCTGTTAGAGGACAGGACACACACACACACACACACACACACACATATGCACACACACACACATATTTTGTTAGTGTATGATCTATACAAAGTTTAGCATGTGACAATCCATGAAAAAAACAACCACACACCCACACACGCTCACACACACAGTCACACACACACACACATAGCTACAGACACACACACAACAGCACAAAACCAGTAGGAGTGCACTTACTGAGTTGCAGGCGTTGGCTCTCTCGATCTTTGACATGCCTCTGACCTCAGTGTCAAACACATTCATCTTCTCAACAAGGCAGGTAAGGGCTGTTTCAGTGGCCTCTCCCACCTTCTCATACACACCTTTGGACTGTCATACATACACACACACACACACACACACACACACACACACACACACACACAAAATATCATTGTGTGCACTTCAAAGCCCATCTTAAATTATACATCAAAAGAGCACAGAGATAGTGGTTTGTGAGTGTGTCTGTGTGTGTGTGTGTGTGTGTGTGTGTACCTCATTGAAGTCCAGGGAGGAATCGTTGCACAGGGCACAGATGGTAGCGAGCTCCACTAAGGCATCATAACTTGAGCACTTCACTGACCGGTTGTCCAGGTAACTGAGAAACCCGTTCAGACAGAGTTCAGCCAGGGTGATCACACACACATGTACAAACACATACATACAAACACATACATACAAACACATGCACAAGTGTGTACACATTCACTCACACACACACACACACACACACACACACTAACTGTCAGAATATTTTCCAACAATTCTACTTGAAGCAATGCTGGCTCCAAACATCTGAAAAGAGGCACTCACACTTCTCCCTCTGGGGCGTAGGTGGAGCCAGTGATGGTGAACTCTGTCAGAGAGCAGCTCTCGCCCTCCGCCTTATCAATGATGAACATCTGAGAGAGAGATGGAGAGAGAGAGGTGGAGGGAGAAAAGAGAGGAGTGATATATATAGAGAGAGAGATGGAAGGAGATGGAGGGAGTGACACAGAGAGAGATGGTGGGAGAGAAGAGAGGATAAAGAGAGATGGAGAGAGAGAGAGAGACCACAGAGTCAGATACATTTTGCAGATGTTTGTCCATAAGTCGGAAACCCTTATGATTGACTTCCTGTCCTGTTCTGTTTGTAGAGTAGTTGAGCATCTAGTTTAGTCTGCTACACACACATTCCAGAGCATTCTCCAGACATGTCACCCACTCTGAAACATGACTGAAACAGAGAGCTCCGTGACACACAGTCAAACGCAGGCTAGTTATGTGTGTGTCTGCAGGCTCAGTCAAATACAGGCTATGTGACACGGCTCGTTATGTGTGTGTCTGCAGGCTCAGTCAAACGCAGACTATGTGACACGGCTCGTTATGTGTGTGTCTGCAGGCTCAGTCAAACGCAGACTAGGTGACACGGCTCGTTATGTGTGTGTCTGCAGGCTCAGTCAAACGCAGACTATGTGACACGGCTCGTTATGTGTGTATCTGCAGGCTGAGCAGCACTTCACTGACGGACAAGCCCAATGTCTTCACTGTGCCCTGAACCCTCAGACACTTAAGGAGAAATCTGGTGTGAATCAATCCATAGGCCTGTTGTTCGATGTGGTCTCAAATGTGCTGTTCTTTTTTCAACAGACAGCACTTAGTGACCTCAAACAACAGGGCAATAGACTGGGCAAACACACACTAGACTAGACAGTGGACAGTGAGGCTGCAGTACTCAGAGCAGCCAGAGGGTGGCAGCACACACCACTGCTGTCTGCTGGTGCAACTGACTGCCCTGCAGCCCACAGGAAGACAAACCTTCTTCCTCAGCCAGAAACAACATAAACACAACACACACAGATGGAGAGGCAGATAGAGAGGGAGAGATGAACTGAGAGAGTGAGAAATGAACT
>PYXC01002469.1:12500-17500 GCA_015244755.2 Tenualosa ilisha | reverse complement strand
AATAAGCGTCAGGGCCTGGGGAAATGGCCTGGTTGGTCAGAGGAGCCAGCAGGAGTCAGAGCTCTGCAGATGTGTGTGTGTGTGTGTGTGTGTGTGGAAGGGGGGAGGGGGGTAAGAGCAGGCATTCCTCCCAGAGAAGGCTCCCTCTGGCTGGGGCTGCGCTGAGCGGCTCAGCCTGCCTTCCATGGTCATCCCAGGGCTGGATTGTTAAACAAGCGTGACCCCGGTGGAAATGGATTTTCCTTAAAAAGTGCACTTCCAAACACTGGCACGGGCGCCACAGGGGCCCCCCTCCCGCCAGGGGCCCGACAGGATACACACTGAACATCCAGCACCAGAGCAGAGCCATTAATCAGCACCAGATTAGGATCATACTGACTCGCTCCGCGCGCACACACACACACACACACACACACACACTTCTTTATGGCTAGGAAACAATCAGTCTCTGTGTGATGACAATAAAGTATCATTTTCTCACTTAGTGAAGCAAAATGTGGAAGTAGTACACAGCAAAGCCAAATACTGTGTGTGTGTGTGTGTGTGTGTGTGTGTGTGTGTGTGTGTGTGTGTGTGAGCACAGAGGTGGTCATTAATGTTATCACCACAACCCAGTAATGGCCTATAAGATAACATGTGAGCAAGAGACAACAAAAGCTATTAGAGAGAGAGAGAGGAAAGAAAGAGAGAGCGAGGGAGGGAGAGAGAGAGAGAGAGAGAGAGAGAGAGAGAGAGAGAGAGAGAGAGAGAGAGAGCGAGGGAGAGAGAGTCAAAGAACAGAGGGACTATGGAAAAAAACACAGAGGTGCAGGAAAGGAAGTGGGAAACGGTGGAGTGTATTTCCTTTTGAGGACAAAGAGGAGAAGAAAAGAGAAAGAAAAGAGGGGGAAATTAATCCGAGGAGAAGAGAGAGGGGAGAGAGAGGGGAGAAAGAGAGAGAGAGAGAGAGAGAGAGAGAGAGAGGGGGGAGAGAGATAGGGGATAGAGAGGGGGAGAGAGCGAGATAGGGGAAAGGAGTGTGTGTGTGTGTGTGTGTGTGTGTGTGTGTGTGTGTGTGTGTGTGTGTGTGTGTGTGCGTGCAGGGGGTGCCCTTGAGAGGAAAATAGCCTGGGAGCCACAATACACAGGGCCAAACATGGCCAAACTATTTCAATACACTCACTGATGTACCCATGATCAGGTTTAAATGTGGACACAAGAGAGCAGCTGCAGGACAACACACACACACACACACACACACACACACACACACACACACACACACACACAAAGGGAACAAAGGAATACTGGCTCATACTACTGGACTATTAACCACCTCGATCATGCTTGTGAGCATGAGTATGTGTGTGTGTGTGTGTGTGTGTGTGTGTGTGTGTGTGTGTGTGTGTGTGTGTGTGTGTGTCCTCCCTAATGATGGGTACCTCCCTCTAAGCAAGTGGCCTGACAAGTGGCCATGTTATACTTTCTAAACTCTTGTCATAAAGCATGCTTGTGAGCGTGAATATGTGTGTGTGTCTGTCCTCCCTAAAGGGGAGCAGTGTTCTTAAAAACAGCAGTATTAAGATCTTGGGTTCTAAAGAGGAGCAGTGTAAAGACCCTTGCTTTTGCACAGAATAGCTGTGTTAATATCTTTCGTTCTAAAGAGGAACAGTGTTAAGATCTTTGGTTCTGATGTTAAGATGTTGGGTCCTAAAGAGTAGCACTGTTAAGATCTTTGGTTCTAAAGATCTTTGTTCATAATCTTTGGTTTTACTGTGCTGCAGTGTATTGGTCCTAAAGGAGAGCACTGGTAAGATCATGTTAACACTTTCTATGAGCCCCGTATTCATAAACCATTATACACCCATTCATTAAGGGTTACAATGCATTCATAATGTCTTATAACTAATGTCATTAGTGTTCATAACTGTTTATACATTGTTATAAATGTGCTTATAAGGTATTATAATGTTGTCTTATGAGCCTTTACAACTCAAAGTGTCACAAAGCATTATGAAGCTTCAATTTGTCAACTGTCCTTTTCTATGTCCGGTTCCACATGCCAAATAAAGAGTCATAAGCGCTCAGTGCAAATTCTAAGTCAAGTGAGATGAACACACAACTACTTATGAACATCAACAGGGCACCATTACAGACAATAAGCAAAGGTACATTTCTCTGGTATCAAAAGGCCATGAGCTTATAAGTCTTTGTGACACTTCAAGTTGAAAAGGCTTATATGTAAACATTATAATGCCTAATGAGTACAGTCATGAGGATGTATAAACAGTTATGAATAATAATGTCACTGCTTATGAAGTCTTATGAATGTATTATAACCCTTTATAACTGCATTTACAATGCTTAATGAATACTGGGTTCATAGAAAGTGTTACTGCTCACTGGTTAAATGAAGTAGCGGTGTTGAGATGTCTGGTTTAATGTTTAGATCTGCACCTCATAGGGAAGCTCTGGGGACTATCTGGGCAGTGTAAAGACCTTTGGTTCTAAAGAATAGTGGTATTAAGATCTTAGGTTCTAAAGAGGAGCAGTGTTTAGATCTGCACCTCATAGGGAATCTCCTGGGACTATGTGGACCCTGTAGGCATGCGGCTGCAGCTGATGTGAGATCAGCTTAAAGAGCACAGTCACCTTATGCAGCCAGTGGCCACACTACACTCTAGGCAGAGAGGAGACACTGATCAGACTGTCTGAAATTGAGTACACTGATCAGACTGTCTGAAATTGAGTACACTGATCAGGTTGTCTGACAGTAAGTACACTGATCAGACTTTCTGAAATTGAGGACACTGATCAGACTGTCTGAAATTGAGGACACTGATCAGGTTGTCTGACAGTAAGTACACTGATCAGACTTTCTGAAATTGAGGACACTGATCAGGTTGTCTGACAGTAAGTACACTGATCAGACTTTCTGAAATTGAGGACACTGATCAGACTGTCTGAAATTGAGGACACTGATCAGACTGTCTGAAATTGAGTACACTGATCAGGTTGTCTGACAGTAAGTACACTGATCAGACTTTCTGAAATTGAGGACACTGATCAGATTGTCTGAAATTGAGGACACTGATCGGAGTGTCTAAAATTGAGGACACTGATCAGACTGTCTGAAATTGAGGACACTGATCAGACTGTCTGAAATTGAGTACACTGATGAGGTTGTCTGACAGTAAGTACACTGATCAGACTTTCTGAAATTGAGTACACTGATCAGAAGTACACTGATCAGAATGTCTGAAATTGAGTACACTGAGTAGACTGTCTGAAATTGAGTACACTGATCAGGTTGTCTGAAAGTAAGAACACTGATCAGACTGTCTGAAATTGAGTACACTGATAAGACTTTCTAAAACTGAGTACACTGATCAGGTTGTCTGAAAGTAAGTACTCTGATCAGAATGTCTGAAATTGAGTACACTGATCAGAATGTCTGAAATTGAGGACACTGATCAGACTGTCTGAAATTGAGGACACTGATCAGACTGTCTGAAACTGAGTAAACTGATCAGGTTGTCTGACAGTAAGTACACTGATCAGACTTTCTGAAATTGAGTACACTGATCAGAAGTACACTGATCAGAATGTCTGAAAGTAAGAACACTGATTAGACTGTCTGAAATTGAGTACACTGATCAGTTTGTCTGAAAGTAAGTACACTGATCAGACTTTCTAAAATCGAGTACACTGATCAGGTTGTCTGAAAGTCCACTGACACTGAATCCCGCTGGCTGGCATCACTAAGGCCTGGCATGTGTGCCACTAAGTGAGGATGGTACAGCCACCCACCGAGGATTTACAGGCCACGGCCATCTGTGACCCCCTCTGCCCACCCCCAACACACACACATACACACACACACGCACACACACACACACACACACACACACACCCTGGGTACAGCCTGTAACGGCTCTTCCCAGAAAGACTTTGTGGAGCTCAATTGAATCTGTCTAAATGTGGAGGGACACATCCGCACGCCACGAGACCTTCACCAGCACAGAAGGTCACATGCCACACCTGACAAACAATAGCGAGGAACCGCCACAGAAAGTTCTAGAAAACAATCCACCAAGGACAGGGTGTTTCAGTGACTACACAGGTAGCACACCTATAAAATTCTGCTAAAGCATGTGTGTGTGTGTGTGTGTGTGTGTGTATGCCTGCATGCTTGTGTGTGTGCACCTCATATAAAATACTAAATACCTTCATTACACAGACACTGTGCCATATTTGCTTCCTCAACAGATGCAAATACTCAAACATAAACACACACACAAGCACACACAAGCACACACATACACACACACACACACACACACACACACACACAAGCACACACAAGCACACACACACACACACACACACACAAGCACACGCACATACATACACACACACACACACAAGCACACGCACATACATACACACGCACACACACACAAGCACACGCACATACATACACACGCACGCACACACACACACACACACACACACACACACACACACACACACACACACACACACACAAGCACACGCACATATGAACTTAAATTTAAGATCTTTTGATGACCATTATGATTCTATGTCCATAGGATATACTTTTTAATCATGCTGTTGACTACAACTACCAACTTCACATGAATAGAATTGTCCACTTCCCCTCAAATAGAAGAGACACTTCAAGCAAAGGCAGAGTCCACATGAAACGCACCACGCTGGTGCATCCACAGTAATAATTCACAACTCAGACCAACTTTAAACCCAAACTAATTGTATTTTAGACCTATTGCACAATAGTTCACTACATTTAAGACCTTAAGATCGTATTTTAAAATGCTCTACTTTTTTAAGCCCCAGCTGAACCCCTGACGAGAGAGAACATGGGTGTGTGTGTGTTCTGTACAGAAAGGCAGACTGTGGTGTCAAGTGTGTGTGTATATCATGTGTTCCTTTGTGTCAACATCCTACTTGGTCTCCTTCCAGACATCTCCATAAGCATT
>PYXC01002468.1:195000-308104 GCA_015244755.2 Tenualosa ilisha | reverse complement strand
TCTGGAACCTGTACATGGACATTATGCAAAGAATCAGTAAACACACAACAGTGATGGTCCTCTCTCGGTCATTTTTAAAGGGACATTGTGCAAGAGGAAGCTTAGTTAAACCCTCTATTGCTAGCTATGCAGAAAGTTTACATTTATGTGTTTTTGTCACAAGGTAATAGATTGCTAGCACAAGAGGTTTTAGGCTAATAACATGTGTCCTTGTGTCAGAAGATGAAACACAGAGATCAAATCTCTCTTGACCAGACCAGACTTGCCAAAGGTTGTTTTTGGGTGTGATTTGCATGGACGTCTTTACATCTTGCCTATGCTTGTGCTCACAGAAATGTGTGGCCCAGGAAAATGCCTGTGGTATGAAGTGGTTCTTGTGACATTTAGAAACAGTGGAGTTGCGGATGCCAGGTTTTTGCGAAAGTGAGCGGTTTGGTCCGCCAGCCAGGACCAGTGTAGTGGCTCACCCAGTCAGATGGGCGTGAGTTGGGGGAGGTGGGGGGGGAGACAATGATTGAGAAATGGCTACATTTTTGTATTTTTTAAAGAACAAACCATAATGAAAAAATACTGTAGGAAAGCTGCAGAACCTGAACCGAATCCATATCACAGCCCAATTTTCCTCAGCATTCCCATGACATTGTTCCTATTTCTTCAGACAAAAGACACTGTTGACATGATGCTGAGTGGAAAAACATATGGTCCACTTTTCTATGACCAAAGAAGCTGTTCATTCATCTTCAGTGTTTGTAGAATGCTAAGCATACATGGGAACTGGGCGGGTGGATGTTTCATTAGCGTTTACACATATTCCTGAGAACTGAACTAATATCCCTATTTGCTTAAGGGTAATTATGTTTTATTACTTTTATCATGAGTGACTGTTGGATGAGTTGGCATGATGAAAAGTCCTACGGCTACCCAGTCTGCTAAACACCACAGAGATTTAGAGTAATTCAAATGTGGCGCTATAGTGACCACATCATAGACTACCGTTGAATTAGCCACAGACAGTTGTTTGGTACATGTGCTATGTAACATACACACATACATGTGTTTCTGTGGAGCTGAGTAGACTGGCATCACCTGAGCAAGATTGGCAAAGCATGATTTTTATGTGCTCGTACTGAAACAGATGTCACGCCATCTTGACTCAAATGCACGTCAACAGACTGAAGTCAGGTTTTATGGCCTGTGGGTGGAGGAGAATGCTGTACACTTGTCTGGCGCCTACCGTGCCTATGATAAATGGAGGCTTCTCTCACACTGTCCAATGTTCTCACTGTTCAGAAATGTATAATTAGATGGTGCTGTCATTGTCTTCACATATCTGCTTTTATTTGGTGGCGATTAAGTGTGACGGTATCTGTGGCATGAGACTTTTAATGGGTGATTACCTCTGTATGGGCACAGTGACTGGGTGGGTCTGTGAATGGCTTGCCTGGAATTGGCAGGCCTTTCAGTCATGATAATCATAATGAAAATGGCAGTTATGAAGGAGTCCCTGTTATTAACTGGGTAAGTAGTGGACGGGTCTCAGAACTCAATGGAAGACACACACAAAAAAAACATTTTATTCATTTAATTCATTTTATCGTCTCTCTCTCTCTCTCTCTCTCTCTCTCTCTTCCTTATGATGTCGCTGGGAGTTCTCATCATTTCTAGTAGTTCTAGAAGTTAAGCAATCCATACAAAGTGGGCGGAGCTGGTAGTTTTCCCCACACTATGAAAAACTTTGTAATATTGCCTGTCTGATGAGGCGTCAGTTTTCCAGGAGACTGTTCCCTTTGTGGGCACACAGCCCACCAATCCACCTTTGGGTGGGGTAGCTCTGTGCATGGAAGGTGCTAGAACAAGCTATTCCGTGATGGGCCGGCGCCAACGTATTTCAAGTTCGCTGTCACAAGCCCAGTGTCTGTGGAGTTGGATGTACTATTTTGACAGTTAAAAAAGCAATCTGAACCACAGATTTTTTTTTTTCAATCATTGGACCATAACGCCTTTGACAGGTTGTTTTGGGTGGCTCTTAAAATTAGCAGTATACTGACAAATGGCAGCAGGCAGGTTGACTTAATTTTGAATTCTAATATTACTTGTGGTTCAAGTGGCATTGTGTTTTTTTAAATTATAATGATACAAGCAAATGAGATTATTTTCACATGGAAATAAGTGCAATACAGAACGAATTACGATTTCTTGTCTCTGAATAATTTTATATGTACAGTATGGCATGTGTGTGTGTCTGTGTGTGTGTGTGTGTGCGTGCATGTGTGTGTATGTGTGTGTCTGTGTGTGTGTGTGTGTGCGTGCATGTGTGTGTGTGTGTCTTTGTGTGTGTGTATGAACTCCCCTGATCACTCTCTGTTAGTATACAGATGATTGCAATTCTCTCTCTCTCACTCTCTCACTCTCTCTCTCTCCCTACTGTCTGTCTCTCTGTCTGTAGGACCGAGAAGATTGATAAGGTGATAAAGCAGTGGGAAGGTTCCTTCTTCCAAGGAAACCCTAAACTTCGCAAGAAGTCGGTGTCGCTGCGTTTTGACCTGCACATGGCTGTGACTGACGAGGGCTGCGCCCAGACCAAGCAGGACAGTCTGCCTGACGTGGAGGTGCGTCTGGTCATGCGGCGGTCCCGCAGCATTCCAACCATCGCCCAGTGAGTGAGTGGTGATGTGGTGTAGATGGGGGGTGAGTGAATAGGAGGTGGGTGGGTGCCACCTAGAGTACTGGAGGTGTCATAGGCTGCAATTGTAGCCACTGAGCTGGATGAAATAGTCAAGCTGACGGACTTGACAGTGGACAGTGTGTGGTTGTGGTGAGATACTGCAGTCTCACGTCGCCCCCCTGATGCAACCCCCCCCCCCCACACACACACACACACACACACAATTCTGTGTTCCCTCTCATCCTGAGTCCTGGACAAGTGGGCAGTTGTTCAGAGTGAAATAAGTAATTCCCACTTGGTGTGTCCTCAACCTGATCTAAGAAGAAATTCCATCTCCATCAGTTCAACCTTAAAACAAAGTCTCGCACATGGATATGGACACGTCCAGCATATTATTGGTTGCAGGGTTTCTCTCTCTCTCTCTCTCTCTCTCTCTCTCTCTCTATCTATCTATCTATCTATCTATCTATCTATCTCTATCTCTCTCTGTCTCTCTCTTCACTCTCTGCTCCAGTATATATCTATCAAACACCTGTAGAAATTAAGACACACCAAACAAGTAACCTTATCTTGCTCCCATGCTGTTTGTGGTGTTTCCTATGTTATGAAACAACTCCATGCTGCAGTGGAATTCCGCCTCAAACCAGGTGTGTGGTTCGGTCGTACAGTGCAATGGCGGCGCACGCAAAAGAAAAAAAAAACTGCTTCCATAGTTGACCGGGAATGACATAGCGCCTGATGCTACATGCAGTAGCCATCTGTGTTTGCTCTACACCCAGCAATATCACTGTGATAACAAGTGAAAATACCTGCAGCACACACACACACACACACACACACTCACACTCACACACACACACGCGCACACGCGCACACACACACACACACACACACACACACAAGAAAAAAACACCTGCCTGTCAGAGTGAATGACAGGAATCTGAACAGGTAGGTCAACATGTAATGTCACTGTGAAAAACATCTCATTCTCCAACAGCAAAGCCACCATCACAGATTACAATATTTTTTTGTTCATACTGAAAGAAAATGTCTGTTTGGATTAAACCTTTAGATCATTACAATAAAAAAAAAAACACAAACAGTATAGATGATAGATTTGATCTTCCATACCTTACAGTCATATTTTGTATATGGCTTTTACCCTTATTCTGATTTTAAAAAATACATATAATTGCACTAACTAGCCTCACATTTGTGACATTTATACTACATCTCGATTCTAAATGAGGTTGAGCATAATCTAAAGAGGTTCTGCGAGGCATCCATTTGAGCTGTTTGTAAGGAACGAAGCCCTCGTATTGGCTTTTGGAGTCCATAACAACTACCCCACTTAAAGGCTAAAAGAGATATTAGCATGAATAGGATACTATAGGTGGGCTTATTCTGGACAGGGACGGCCGAGCGTGGATTGGTTTGTGCCGTATGTGCCTGAATCGGATAGGTCAGCAAGACTGATGCACTTTATTATGGAGAATGAGACAGAGGACCTAAGCAGCTCATCAACCAATCAGATCCATTTCCTTCTATTCTCTACACAGGCTGTGCTGTTTGAAAGAAAAAATACATGATATTGCTGATAACAAACAAATACATACATACTTTAAAAATGAAAGAGGTGACCTATGTATGAATGTGCACTGTGATTGTCTTGGTCACAGTGAGGTTTTTCTCTTCGTTGGCACAAATAGCAGATGACCTCAGGTCAGTTTGTGACGTTTGATCAAAATGCTTGAGCTCTGGGGCACTAATAAGGAGGACTGATCCTGCAGCAGCAGGAACAAAACAACAGCAAGTCAAAATTTATTTTTTTCTTTTTAGTGGTTGAGTGTTTTACCAGAGGCAGCCAGAAGAGGGCATACATTGAATGTGTAAATAGCTTCTCTATTCCATCATTGCATTACTTTATGATTGTGGTGTTTTAATTACCAATACAGTGACATCTACTTTTGAGGTTTGCATACAAACTGTGTTTAGATCTTGATGAAATAATTAGCTTATTAAGTATTGGTTGTCTAAAAACATTAACAGCAGAATGACATCTCTTTGTGGGATATATTTATTTGTATCAGTTAATGCTAAAATAAGAATTTACTACTTGGTGAGGCAATATATTTTATCCTCGTTATTCAACTTAGGCTATGATAATACTTTGGTAAGCAGGCATATTGTGGTTTATTAAAAAGTGCATTAACTGTAAAGTGAATTGTTTCCAATGAATTTGCCCTGATGGGAGAGTATTATGGGTGTGAGTATGAGGTGGTCCCTCGGAGATGGCGGGTGAACGACCTGTTAGGTCACATGATCTGAAATGGCTCCTCAGGTGTGTAGACGTCAAGGGTGAATGTGTGAAACGGTGACATATATTACGTCCTCAGACAGTGAGCATGTTTACAGCGTCAAATAAGCAAATTCACAGCCATGAGTTTGCATTTGGCAACTGTTGATTTTGACATGGATGATGGTATAGGTTTGTTGATTCGCTTGATTCGTTCTTTACGTGTGAAGTTACTATAACGAAGCTGGCTTTAACGCGAGAATGAATGCAATAAATGCAGTGAATGTGGATGGTAATGATGATGATGACAGCTGTGCCTCCCGTAGCACGCTGTATTTAGCACACTGACAAGCAAATAAGTTTGAAATGACAATAAAGATGCTGACTGAAACACCAGAATGAATGCCGTGAATGTGGATGATGACAACAGCCACACTTAGCACACTGAAAACAAGTGAGAGCTTCTCATGGCTAATGATGAGACACGGACAAATGAGCTCAGATACACATCCTATGGTCAAAAAACGCGATGTATTTCTCTCTATTTTTGTCTTTTTTTTTATTTATTATTATTATTTTGGTGGGGTTGCCAAAGATGAGAAATAAAAACAATAGCTACCAATGTGCTTTGCAGTTGGGTGCCTGCCCTAAGATTGTAACTTTAGCCCTTTTAACATTTCTTATCTATGCAGCTCTCTTACTCTCTTAATGTGCTTGGATTAATGCTGCTTCAACACTTGAAAATGACTTTCTTCATTGGGGGGGGGGGGGCTATGTTTTCTTTTCAAGAAGAAATTATATGCATTTTATTATCTAATGATGAAATCATTTAAATAAAAGGCTAAAATCATAATCTCAGTTGGTTTTTGTTTGTTTGTTTTTTTATTATTAACATCAAATTATAAAACTCATTTGGAATGCAACAGTATACTTTATTTCTGATACAATGCATACATTTGAGCACATTACACTTGTATACATTCAAAGCATCATTAGAAAAGTGCAGTAAAAAAAAACAGAAGAAACTGTATCTTACTTCTTAATGCATAAGTCTAACATTATATAATATATATATATATATATATATCTTAAATATATTTATCTTCACTACAAGCACGTTTCACCAAAACAGCTTAGTGGTTACAACAATGTTTGTAGACCTGTCCAAAAGGCCTAGCCGCACTTCAGAAAGCATAGTCCATTTCCCTTTAAGAGCAAAGGGCAAAGCCATTCAATGTAAGACTATTGAACTGAACAGGGTTCAGTGAAGCGTGTGGCCCGCTGTAGCCATTTTGTAGTAGTTATGCCATCTACTGGCCATCCCCAGTATTTCCTCTGACATTTACAATCCTACTGGGGATCTCACCCATTCTGTAGATATAATCTACAGGGATCCCATTTTCTGTAGTTATAGTCTACAGGGGTCCCAGGCCATGTGAGTTCAGAGCGCTCACATTCCATGCACAGGTCAGTGACTTCTACGACCCCCGGGACAGTCTGGGGATCTGTTTATCACTCTGCTCTCCTCGTGCTCCCACAGGTGCCTAAGCCTGAGAGCTGGTGATGATGTTGTGGATGAGCTGAAGGGGGAGACTGCACGGCTGGAGCGGGTCGTACTCGGCAAAGACGTGGCACACGTTCTCTGTGCTGGCTTCAACACCTTTAGCCACTATACCAAACATCCTATAAAAGATGGAAAGACAGAAACACAATTAACACGCCACTCCTGGTACTTTATGTAACACTCATGGAATGGATCAACACTGCTGGATTTCAATGTTACAGTATCAGTATTGTCAGTGGTGTCTCATTTATGGATAGCCTAGTACCACTTTTTCGCTGATATTACATTCATTTTGCTTAATTAAGATGAAATTCTCACCTGGCTGATTTGCAGCTTTTCTGCCACCTATGACATACAAACATCAGTGTTAAGTGACACATGCACAACAGCAATATTACTATAGCAGTTAGTGAGTATTGCAGTTATGTTGTGGTATCATCAGTCTTAGACCACAGAACAATTTAAATCACAGTCAAAAGCTAAAGCTGAACTGGAGCTCAGTCAGAGCAGCCAATCTTGGCCTTTGTAGAAGTGGTCAATCTCTCACCTTCTCTGCTCGGGGTCCTCACCACCATAGCTCAGGAGCTGGGTAGGGAAGTGGCGTCTAAAGAAGAGCCTGTTGAAAAATAAAGGTGGAATTTAATGCAGAATTCACATTTCAGATGAAGACCAATGCTTAGATTTGCATTATTATACTTGTAAGTCAAGTCAAGTCAGGCAGGTTTTATTATAGTGAGACAAAATAACGTTTCACCATGGATTCAAGTGGTACCACATTTACACATACATAAAGACATTTGAGACAGGCTACATTTATATTATAAATATACATATAGTGCATCAGACAACAGGGCAAGGCATATTATGAAATCTAATATGTATTACTATGACAAAACTGTACCAGCTGGGCACATTTGAGAAGAACGACTAACTTAAAGCAATGCTTGCTGGACTTGACCCAGTGGAACTTTTGCATTGGGCAACAGCCCATTATGCACTGCTTCAGGTCCAGAACGCAATGCTTTTAGCTAGCGGCTTTAACCTAAGCTAAAGTGAAAAAACGGAAATGAAAAAAAGGTTCTGACTCCGTCTAGACACTTGTTCTCTTACTTTCTCTGTATGTCAGTCAGAGTCACACCCTTGGGTGACACTTTCAGGTTGACCACTGTGGGCTTGACGACAGGGTGTGATCCCGCCTCACTCTTAAAGGCCACGGACACGGCCTTCTGCACAGCACAGGGTCCCGTCAACATCTCCGTGGGGACCGCACATAAATACAGGAAGTTGCATGCTTGGAAGAGAGGACAACAAACAAAACATCAGACAATCAGATCATTCGATAGAAAAAAAAATTATGGACACGTGGAACAGGAAGTTGTTTTTTGATCTGCTTCTGCTTGCTCTACCTCCCAATTATTGCTATGATGTCAATGACACAGTATGTGATAGATTCTTCCGATAGTCCTGTATCCTTACCAGTTTTATTAGACTCCTCACTGGGAGATGTGGTGGGGGATCCCTCCTCAGCTTTCCTGGCATCTGTGAGAGAACAAAGTGTAGGCCTATTAGTCCAACTCCAAAACATTCGTGCTAACATTATTTCAGTACTATCTGGTAACTTTCTGACTTAAATCAATCAATCAATTTTTAATGGGAATACTAAACAATTCTAAACAAAAACAATTTTGATATTGTGACAATGATTTACAATGTTTGTTTGATATTGTGCCAATGTTTCAGTGTTAACATTTTGTCCTCACAATTACTGTAACTTCACCTATAGGAGAGAGAAGTCAGACAATATTAAATCAAGTAAACACAAGCATTTTGCATTACCTTGAGAGGGAATAATTAGCTTGCATGGCAGAGCGAAGGGTGAAATAGTGTGCTGATAGACCAGGGCCGAGAGACTCCCTGTCAGAGAGAAGGAGAGACACATCTTATTTACACTTCACATAGCAACTGCTGCAGTGTTTCACCTCACAACAAGGAAGTAAGGCTGACCTACTTTTGCATGAAAACAATACCCCTACCTGGCCACGAGGGGGCAATGGTGTCCCACTAAAGTTAATACTGAAAATGTGATGACCTCTGTAGCTGAGATGTGAGAGTGAATAGGAAAAGACTACTCTATATATCTGAGTTTTTCTTTTTCCACATTTCTGAGGATTAATAATGTAAATCGTATTAAACTACAGCTGCTAGAGAATCTTTTGAAACTCAATGGAGGAGAGCTAAATAAAAGGTTTTACCAATTATTTTTTAACGTGTATCTCAGATGATACACAATTCTGAAAATGCCTTGATATCAGGATGTGGAAAGGAAGTTGGTTTTAAATATGTATGATGAGTTTTATGGTTGTCCACAAAAACAAAAAAAAAGTTTGAGCAATGTTCCTCTGCTGTCCTAGCTTCCTGGGGGAACTTCTGTTGCCATTTTATTGTTAATGCCACAAAGCATGGCTCAGTGCACTCTGTCACAACTAAATACTTTGGAGACATGGAAACCCAGCTAGCATCATGAATTATTGTTCTTTATCATGTTTTAGAGACATTGTCAACAATAAAGGGATTTAATTAAGTAAATATCAGTGATGTCATCTCAGTCTTAACAATCCTAACCATGTATAGTCATGTGCTGCCTTTCCCTGTGTCTAAGATGCCTACCTACTGTACTACCTACATTATCAAAAGTGACATGTACTTGAAGGCCTGCATATACACAAAGGCATGTGCAGCACACACACACACACTGAAACACACACACACACACACACACACACACGTGTACGCACGCCCCAGTCTTAGCCTGTATCCTTGATCTTTGCCTTGTCATACTCACCTTCACCACTCAACCTTAACACAGCAGAGTCATAAGGGTGTGTGTGTGTGTGTGTGTGTGTGTGCGGGTGTGTGTGTGTGCGGGTGTGTCCAAGTACAAGTAATACAAAAGCATATCCGATTTCTTGAGTGAGTCAGAGTGACTTTCACTGATAAGCCAGAGGAACAAGGATGACCCATAGCAACGGCACCCACACACTCACAGTCACAGTGGCATGGCAATCAGGAAACAAACACTATATGTGTAAGGAACTCTGAAACAATAGTCTGTGCATCCCTGCATAAAGGCTCCCCACAGGTATACACTGTGCTACACTACTAGTACACTCAGTTAGAAAAGTAACTGAGAGCTGAATTCCTTGAAAGATACATGTTAAACCCCTTTCCAGACAAAGAAAAATTTAAATCTCTCTCTCTCTCTTTCTCCGTCTCTCATTTACTATGGTTGTAGCACAAAACAAGGCAACACCAGATGATTTTTCAGTAGATTTTTTAGTCAGCGTTTTTTCTAGTAGATGGAGGCAGAGGAAACACTCACCAAAGTAGGGCTCCTGTGAAGATCCTTTGACACGCACCCCCTTGGCGGAGGACTCGATGAGGAAGTTTCTGATTTGCTCTGTGGAATCGTCTAGGAGTGAAATGAGACAACATAGCAAGATAGTCAGAGGGGAAGAGGTGCTATGAGTTTATGCTCCATGTGATAATCTGTGACTATAATTCAGTGAAAGCATACACACACGTGTGTGTGTGTGTGTGTGTGTAGAGATTCTGTACTTTTAATTGTTTTTATTGTACATACGCTCAAATTCACACTGTGAAGAGTGGCAGTACTACAGGAGTTCAAATATGGGGCTTTGAACACACCCAGTCAGGAGATTGAGTAACACGCAGAATACAAGTTAAGACTGGATAAAGTGGGCCTACACATTTACAGAAAGCCAGAAAGATTAGTCACCATTGACTGAGTGAATGAATTCGTCTGTGTGAGTCACTGTCTAACAGTGTCCCATGGCTGCAGATGTGTGAATAAAGTCTCAGGACTGGTAATCGTGTTGGATGTGCTTCTTTTTGTTTTGTTTTGTTTTTTGTAAAGTCCCAGTTCCTCAATTCAGTGACCAGTTTACTGAAGTTCCATGAGGAAGATGAACATAGCAGCCAGGTCATTGTCTCTTCTCTTGTGTGACTATGTGGACAACAATGGACACACACACACATACTTTGGACACACACACACACGCACACATACATACACACACACACACACACACACACACACACACACACAAACATACCTGGTTTGCAGAGGGAAGCAGGATTGGTGCCCACTGAGCCGACCTTCATTGCGAGGCCAAAGCAGCCTCTGTATGATGTGCTGTCTCTGACTACAAAGGATCCTGGCTCCTGGTCTCTGAGGATGGCCTCCGCTATTGTCACAGAAAAAAAGCATGTTTGGTTTGGTGTTGCCCAGCAATCATTGTCTACCATTATAGTGGCTGCTTACAGTAGACTGTACAATGAATCTTGTGTTTTTTCCCCTAATCTATTCATAGTTCATCAATGCATCACCATAACAAGAATAATGTCAGAATTATAAGAACTATGCAATGTGGATGAGTTGTGACAACATAAGAAGACTCAAAGAAAAAAAAAAAGAATAGTTGAAAAAATGAATAGCATCTTGACTCTGACATCATTCTCCTTCTGTGGCTCTCCTGCTAACATTTAAGTTGAGAACTTAAAGGAACTCACCTTCTTCACGAGTGATCTGTGGCCGAAACCAGTACTGGGATGTGTCCATTACAAATTTCATGTTTGGTTGGCTACCTGAAAGCCAAGGACAGAGGAGAAAACACATTTATTTTTCACGTTTACTTTAAATAGAGTTCTACCTGGTCTGTGAGAGACCAAATAAACACCACATTCCACTTCTCAATCTCATTACCTTTACCTTTAATAACAAACATTACAGTGTTCCACAATACAGTACGCCTGTGTCAACTGGACAATCCCAGCATTTGAACACTATGATTACTACACTCTGCTACGTATACTAAACTGTAGTCCACCATATGGGGAATGTGTGGAAGTTCAGAACACTGAGCACAAACAGGCATCACACATATTGACTGCATACCGTGAAACGGCCTTCTGTCCATGTTCGTGGGTGTATCCTGGGGCGATGGTGACCGGGATGTGCTCCTGACGCTCTGGCCATGTTGGTGAACTCTGACCCGGACCTCTGGCGAGGCTCGCGTGGGCGTCCCGGGCTCTGGAGCTCCATTGATGAGGACCACGGGGATGTCGGTGAGGGAGCCGGAGGGGCTGGAGTTAAGGTACGGCGAGAGCGGCACACCGTGAAGCTGTCGGCTGCCATATGGTTTCTGGAGGCGCGACACGTCCCCGAGGGAACCACATAAGCTGGGTGTGAGTCCTTCAGGACTGCTGTCGTTGTCATCGCTGAGGAGCGACTGACAGCTGAGGAAATGTACGAGAGAGAGAGAGAGAGAGAGAGAATATGATGGGAATTAGCATTGAGCTTTACAGGGGTAGCTGAGAGTAATAGCCAAAGTGAAAACAAATTAAAAACACTTTGTATCTCTTTGTGTCTCTTTGCTGGAATGGCTACAAGGTGTTTGAGACAAAAAGAGCAGAAAGACAAAGCGGATGTCCCATAAATAAATATATATGTATAAATATATGTACAAAATAACTCTATACAATTTTCACCTCAACCTGTGCCTTGACACACCGTAAGTCTTAATGAAGTCTTAATAAGGCTATTTTACAGCCGAAGCCTAAAGGAGACATGAGGTCAACTCAAACCAATCTGACTTAACAACTTAAAGGGCCACTGAACTCCCATTGAAACAATGTGCGTCAGCCTTCAATAAATCAGCTAAGGTCTTCAGGGCTTATTATTATGGTGCTCTTTACAATAACCTGCATTTTCTGCAGCCAACTAATTAAGCTAACCTCCATACCAATACAAATATACGCAGATATAAATACCACATACACCATGTCTTTGCCTGTATGCCAAAAATCTGATGCCATTTTCCAATCATATCTCGTTCTCCCACTCACTTCCTGTCACTCTGAGTAAAAACAAAAAAAGCCCAATAATGTAGGCCTACTTATTAAATTATTGCTATTTCTATCACTATTATTTCACAAATGCATTACATTGTATATCACCAATTATTTTTAAAACACAACTTAAAATTAACAGAGTGAATTCACACCGTGCATAATGCAAACCGTGTCTTATTGAAGATATATAGTAAAACACAGCATGTTGTAGATGCATATAGTTTATAAACTACTTGGCAGAATATAGGTATATATATCAGTATCTCAACATTGTGAAATGACTGACCACAATTAGTTCTTATAGACATTAAAGATCTAGAGCAATGTTGGCAGTTGCAGAGATGCAGTGCACTGCAGTGCAGTGCATTTTTGCAAGCCATCTGTTGCAAAAATGTTGTGGTATCGAATTCAGAATGGATGTTGCTCTTGTATCAGCCACTGTCAGTGTCAGTAGTAGTGGATAGATAAGTTTAAGGGCATGTTATACTGTGACCCTGAGTGGATATGACTGTCAGGTCCTTATTTCAGGAAGTGCAGCATTTAGAGTTGGGCCCTCTATTGGAAATGGCCATGGCTTGAAACATTCCAATCACCCCTAAGTAATTCTACTTGGGCCTGAGCATTCATGTCTCATGCCTCTTATATTGTGTCATGTCTCCTGTATCTTGTTTATTTGTTTATATGTCTTTTGACTACTTACGAAATTGTAAAAAATTGTAACAATTCCAAAAATTCCATTGTAAACTGAACCTCCATGCTCACCTGCCCATGATGTAGCTGGTTTCAGAGCCAGGAGATGTGGACAGGAGGGAGGCAGCGCTGCCCCGGAGGGAGCTACGTGACAGGGAAAGGGTCCCCGGGGAGCCAGCCACATCCATCTGCTGGGACAGTGGCTGGGGTCTCCTCCTCATTCCTCCCGTGCTGCCTCCGCAGGGTAGCGGGGGCCGCGAGGACGAGTCAGAGAAGACAACGGAGCCGTTGGGGCTGGCGGAGCCGGCGCGCTGTGGGATGGCCACTCCGCGGGATGCGATGACGGTGGTGGTGATGATGGCAGTGGAAGGGGTGCAGGGGGAGACTCGAGCACTGGAGGAGGAGGAGGAGGAGGCATAGGAAGCATAGTCAAGCTCCATCGTAGGGGCGCAGCCCCTGGACACCAGCACGCAGGAGTCGGGCTCGTCATCCTCCACGGAGGAATCATCTGGAGAGGAACCTACAGGAAAAAAAGTCTGAAGGTCAGCAGCTGCACAAGTTATGTGTATTTCTTATTGTTATTATGATTATTATGATCATGATTATTTGTAGTAGAAGTAGTAACGGTGGCAGTAGTTGTTGGTGTTGTGTAAACATATTTTAATCTATGTATTTTTATCAATTTAAATATACTTTTACTGACATCAATATATACCTTTATTTTAACCTATGTCACTTCACTTACAGTAAAAGTACAGAAAAGTTTTTTTTTTTTTTCCCCACGCATATGTAGGCGTCAAACCCAGGAGCTTGTCATGACAAGAACCTTACATCACCTGCAGAACCACAGGAACACCGCAGTAATGCTGGCAGTGAACTGGGTGGATTCCTGTACATAGACAACCGCTTAAACAGTCATTAACCAACATCCATGACTGACAGCTGCCTCAGGTGACCCTCTACTGGCTACTTGGTGTTGAGGGCCTGTTCCCTGTCAGAACACTTGTCAAGGGAAGCTGTTATACCTAAAACATCATTCACTGCAAGTTTTTTTAAAAACTTGCCTTTTTACTTTACATACATAATGTAAATATAAACTCCTTCATAAATTCAGTATATGGAGTCAACGTTACTGTGCATGTGTGGGCTGGATTTTGCATACGGATTAAATACTGCAGTTGGTAAGAATGCTAATTGGTCCTTTGTTGTCCACATAAGAAATCAAGTTGTTCACTCACATGTACCTCCAATCGCTCCATGTGACATTCCTCTTCTTTATCATACAGGCATGCACTTGTCCCAGCCCCACACCAACCTAGCCTGGCTTGGCTTGACTTTCTGTTCTATCCAAACACCCCAAAACAAACACTGTAAGCTTTGCCAGCGGTACTGGCATAGCACCACTGACAGCCAATCAGTCTCATCTGGGTTTGGCTTTGTGCAAACTGTTTTCACTGTTTCAATAGCTTTAATGCCAGGGTATGCACTAACCACACGGGTACAGGGTTGAGGGCTGGTTATATTTAAGTAGAAAAAATAAATAAATAAAAAGGCCATCAGGAGATTTCACGGTGGCAGCGTGCTCAAAATGGGAGTCCTAGCATTACCGGATCATGTGTGAAATTATACAACACTCTCTAAAAAGACATTTATTCTAAAATTGCTGCGTGGCCTCTCATGATACATGCTGTAATAAATCCTCTGACTAGCCAAAAAAATGACTAGAGTAAGTTGGGACGTAAGAGGGAGAAAAAGGATTGCTTCAGGCAACAGGGAGTGGCTCTTTGTCTGGGCATCTCCTGAGCCAAGGCGTTGCCAAAGCAGAACAATTACAGTTTTATGTAACAGCATGTTTAAAGGAAAATCTCTGTGTTCTTCCATCCCTTGAGGCCCATGGTAACACTAAAATCCCAGCTGGTATGCCAGAGCAGAGTTCTGAAACACTTGAGATTTGATGGATCGATCATGAACATGACTCCAACTTTCCCACTAGCTGATCAAATAAGCTGATCCGTGAAAAAGAGCACTCTTGAGCAGTCCACAGTTGGCATCGTGGCTTCATTTAGAAACTGCTCTACAGACAAGTTGCCTTTCCTCTCCACAACTTTTCAGACTACGATTGTTTAGACCCTAATTATGGATATAATTTCTAATCACCTCACTCCCATGCTATTAAAATATGGTCCTTGGCTTAAACCATATGCCTTAAAATTACTTTTTTCATGCCATTTAAATCATTCTCTTCTACACTTCTCACCATCATGTTGAAACTATAGCATGACTATAGCATCCTTATGTGAGCTTAGCAGGTAGTCTAACACTGCTTGTTTTGTCTCCAAACAGTTAGACACCTTAGGTTTGCAAAGGCACATTGCACTGTGATATAATAGCAAATTAATAGCATTTTCTGTACAGTAGGTGTTTCAGTTGGGTGTTCTGTTTATGATGTCTTTGGCTGGGGAACCCAGTGGAGTGTCATTGTTTCTCAATGTTCAGCCACTGAAGCCATCCACCACTTAGAAACAAATCCTTATGGGCTGCCATATCTATGCAGTTATATCAATACAGTGTAAATGGCCATGTCTGTCTCATAGCTGGTCTTCTGAGCACCACTAGAGGACAAGTGGGCAGAACCAAATCAAGGGCCTAGGTTATCAGCACAGGAACTAGTGCTTAGTTAATTACTGTGTAATAATCTATCTAGATCTAGTTATCCATCCATCTAGTACTGTGTGTAAAAACGCACCTGTGTGTTTGTTCTGTCTAGGACTGTGCCGGGAGACGGGCAGCGGCTCAAACGTGGGGTCCAGCTCCAGGATCATCTGGTTGAGGTTGTCTAGTGAGATGTCCAGATCCTCTTCAGCCTGGTCCAGACTCGGGCTCTTTCCCATGGTGTGCATGGGATTGGATAAAAACTGGGACATGTCTGTGGCCAAAGGCATCACTCAGTTTCAAACAGGAAATCTGGGTGGAACACAAAATATTTTTTTAAGGCACTGCAACAATAACCACAAACTGTACATGGTCACAAACTAGTACATGCAAACTAGTGCCAGTGGAATAACCAGAAGTGAAAATAAACAGGAAATAAAAAGTCACATGACTTCCATGAAATAAACAAGAAAATGTGGCATAAAAGCCTACAAAGGGGGACCACAAAGGGAAAGAGTGACACTGTGACCTAAACTGGGCAACCAATTGTGCCGCTGTGGTGAAGTCGTTAATGGCCTCTGATGCACATGGCCAGACTGCACACACACACACACATACATACACACACACACATACAGATCTCGCCCATGAAGCGTGAAGCCTAAATGGGTCTAACAACATTCTCATTGCTCATTAGGCCGAAGATAAAACACTGTACAACACTAAATTTAGTTGTGTTAATTGAAGATGTGTGAAGTCTGACCAAGAGGAAACATACACCAAGAAAACTACTGCTATCATGTGGATTAAGTGGAAAACCATATTATGTATTCTGCACGAAACACAACTACAGACAAAACTCATTTGCTGACAGAGTCTGATGCAACAGGCTGGTTACTTCAGGGACATGAGGGTGTGGCTGGCGATCTATGACACCCCCCAAGCATGTACTCACACACAGACACACACCCACAAAGACACACACATACACACACACATACGCACACACACAGGGCAGGGAACCCAGTGAGTCATCCATGATTGGGGTGGTTACCATGACTACAGCCTCTGTGTTTTCCTCCAAAAACAAAACGACCAGTAATCGGAACTTTAGATGATCACAGACTTACTCACTAAATATGCTGACTTAACAGGACCTTTGACTGCATTGCAACCAGAAACAAAAGTTTCCAAAACAAGCACTGGACATTTGAATGAACCAGAGAAAGGCCATTGCTGCCATTAAGTTATGGGTCATTTCCCCAGAAATACAACCAGAAAAAATCACCACTCTCACATGTCGTACATGATTATTGAAGACATTTGATAAATCTCTAACATGAGGGAGATCTTTAAATACCTTAATGAAGTCGAAGGCCAATTATTAATTAAATGTAATATAAATGCAGTATGCAGGGCCAGTTCTATCCTTTTGCTGCCCTGGGCCAGATTTTTGTAAGGAGTTTTGCCGTCTCTTTTCTATAAATACAAGTGAAAAACTGAAGAAGAACTAAAAATAATAGATGTATTGCAATGCCGGCCTGATATTTGGCATCCTTGGCTATTGTCTAGTTCGTCTATGCCAGGAACCAGCTCTGGAAGTATGACCAAAACAATTTGATGCAAAAGTATTTTGGGTTCTCCAAGGTACTTCGTTAACTTTTGCTTTTGAAATTTTCAAATTAAATAAAAGAAAAATACTATACACAACTTTGGTACATGTGACAAACTAAGCATATGGTATCTCCAGGCTCAGTAATGATGAAAGAAGAGGTTTTTTAACTGACAAAAGTTTGAGTAGCCTGCGGCATCATGTAATTACTCAAGCATGAAATGTGCTGTCTGAGTAAAGCCACAATCATTGTTTGATGTCATGCTGTGAGTCTACAACTCAGTAACCACAAAATCTAACTTTTTAAATTATTTCTGCATTTGGATGATACATTTCTTTTCTAAGAGGAAAATACATCATCAAGATCGCATCCGTAGACAAATACAATTAATATCAATATTAATATTATAATATTTACCAAAATCATATTACATATCATCAATAAAAAAAAACATTCTGACTAAAATGATTTGCACAACAAAACAATTAAAAATTATAAATGATGATGACATTATCAGTAACATTGTAATTAATACTCTGGAAACAAAATCAAAACAAAAAAATCAGTATCTACATCAATCTCACTGAGAGATTAATAAATTATGTAGCGTGTCTCACCTTAAGTGAACAGTGTTCTCTCTTTTTCTCTTTAAGCTTGTTCAGTCAGGTTGTATGCCTAATAGACTGCTGTCAAGTTGTGGCGTCCTCTCTCTTTTTATGGATCGGCCCCACCCATGCGCTTCTGAGCCAATCATAAGTCCAGCCCCCTTCTTCCCTTTATAGTTGTTTGGCAACACTGAATTACAGCATCACAGGTCATCAGCAGGTAAAACAAAAAGAATGAAGGGGTGTGAGTTCCATAGAACTGTCTGCTGGTGTGTAAATAACTGACATAATCTTAAGTAAATTAGTTAGCATTAAACTCTGCAGAAGAAAACCTAACCAACTTTATTATGGCCCTACTAAGGATATTGTCATTTCTGAAACAATATTTGACAGAAGTGATACATTTTATTGTACAAACATGGTAAAAGAGGTTGCTGGCTTTGTATATAGATATGTACAAAGCAAGCATATGACCAATGGAATAATAACAATATGGAGCAATCAATCATTCAGTCCACAATATCAAAAAGAGCAATGTTCACAACTCGTATAGCCTATAAACATTAACAGTGATCAGAAATGCTTCACAGTATGACTGAGTCTGAGCCCTTTATTCTCCAGTGATTGGAAATATTAAATAACACAGGAGTGTGCACACAACAGCACAGACTGCACTCTGGTATCATTACTTTACCATTAATAATGCTGACTTTAAGTGAGTTGTTTGTTTACAGAGTAAGAAGTCAATTTCTACAAAATGCAATTATATATTTTTAAAATAGTCTACTAGAAGCTCCATAGTAGACCTAGAAATGTTGAGTACCCTAAAGTTGTATTAGAGAAATGTCATCTATAGACCCTGTGAATAAAATTTAAGTTGGTTGCAAGAAGTTGCACTTTGGGCAATTAGCATAATAATCAGAACAAGCCAGTTAACCCCTTGGGGACTAGGCAATTTTAGACTACTTTGACTACATTTGTTTACCCAAAATATCTTGGTCATTGTATAGCAATCTATACGTGTTATGTCTTGTTATATGTTGTCTTTTCAGGACACGCTAAGCTATTAATATCTGGCATATATGTCTTGTAGCCTTTCTATCAAGTAAAACATTTTTTAATAAGAAGAATTTTCTGGGAGTGGATATGTATGTCCATATTTGTGTAGAGGTGATCCTCTGGAATCTGGCAAAATCTGTATCTTTCTGGTGGGATATTATATGACTTCATTAGCTCTATGAATATGCAGCCTGTCAGGAACTACACAATTTAAATTCTGTGAGACTGACCGTTTACATTTTGAAAAGTATTGGGTTTCCTTTTTTGTCTGTTTTTTTTGGTTCAATATAGCAGGGGCTTGAGAGCTCTGAGGTTAGATGATTTCAGGAAACATAGGGTATTGATGACTTTCCTCAACACCACTGGCCCAAAGTTATTGGCTGTATTACTAATACACATTAGTAATACTCAATAGAGTTGGCAAGAAACCCGGAAGCCTGTAGTTTACATGTTAGTATTGAACATCCCCTAGTTCCTAAGATGAAGATCCCTAGGGGAAAATCAATTAAGGCGTGAGCAACAGAACATTGAGTAGACGACCTCGGCATTCGGTCGGCTGAGTTAAAAATACACATGCCGTTCGATTTTTGAGGAAAATGTGAAGTTGGTTCAACTGAACGGTCAAAATGCTAATTCGACACATAAAAAATGACAGTTCCAGCTGTCCAACTCTACGCAGTATGCTTGCAGTGAAGTGTGGTTGTTAATCAGTTTCCTCAATGCCAAAAGCTCAAACGTACAGACTATGCCCAAGTCACCAGTACCCAATAAATGAAAGAATCATTATATTTATGTAGTGTTTTTAGGGCACCCAAAGTGCTTTGCAGTGAAGAGAGACTTTACTAACTGATACCAGTGTGAAGAACCCACCTGCGTGATGCACTCAACCATGTTACACCAGCTTGAGGAACACAGTGAGAGTATGACTGTATCAGCCAATTACAGCACATTAGGGGGGTGACAAGGAGACCAGATTGAACATCTTGGACATCGGAGAACCCCCTACTTCTTTTATGACCACAGTGATTCTGGACTGTACCCTCACAGTACATTGGATAGATGTATTGGCCAGTGGGAAGAGTGCCAGGAGAGTACTGGCCACTAGCCAACACTCCTTACTGCAGAGTATCCTGTCATTTCTACATTTAACCCTTAACAAACCGGAGCTTGTTAGATTAACCCCAGGGAGCTGTGGCCTTGCTGAAGGGCACGTCGTCAGTGGCTCAGCTGGGATGCGACCCTCCCATCACTGGTTCAACATCTAGACCGTTAGTCCACTGAATCCCCTAATGTTGCATAGGTAGCAAAGGCAGGAGGAGGGTGGGACCTGTCTCCACTTACACTTACTGACACCCAGAAAAGGTATGATTAAGGGGTTTAATGGCTTCCCTACATGGCACAGACCCAAAGGTATTGGCTGTATACCCATATAATACTCATTGCTGCATACACGGGGGAGATAGGGAGGGCGGGATCTGTCTCAGTTTATATTTTATGACACCATGCGGTTATATGCTTTCAGAAAAGGTGTGAGTTCAGGGGTAGATTAGTTTCCCCTTAATGCTGCAGGTCCAAATGTCCAATTCAATTCAAAGTTTTATTTATACAGCACCTTTTACAATAGCATTGTCACGTGGCGCTTCACAGAAGGAGCACCCAAGAGCAACAGGGGCAAGAAAAAACTCCCTTATGTTCAGTTAATCTAGGAAGAAACCTTGGGCAGATCCACGACTCAAGGGGCTAACCCAACTGCCAGGGGTCATGCAGGAAAATTACAGTCAGTAGTAACCATGATAGACTACAAGTTGTCTATGGTTTTAGCTAAGGTTCATAATAGTTCCAGAGTATTATCCCACTTTACATTACATGGTAGTCAGTCCATAGGTGATTACCAGGAATTATGGCTGGACAATGTAGCAGTGGCCAGACATAGTGTCAAACTCAAAGGAGTGAGATGGGTCATGGGGGTAACAATAAGGGTCCATTTGATAGTGCCATTGTGAGGGGGGTCAGTCTCAAGGAAGGGGAGTTGGGCCTTGCTATACGCCAGTCTCCAGTAATACCTACTTAATACCTATACATGGGCAGATAAGGGAGGAGGGGGCGGACCTGTATCAATTTCTGTTTACTGATATCCTGAGGTCATCTGCTTCCAGAAAAGGTATCACTTATTAGGGTTAATTACTTTATCCTACATCCCACAGACCCTTTTCTATGAGAAATGCAGCCAATTTGTCATTTTAGCCCAAAATAGGCCTAGGCTTTAAAATAAGGAGAGGGGTGGGACATGTGAAAAATATTATAGATCAAATCTTGAGTGTATAAGCTCTCAGAAAATATATAGGTTACGGGATCTAACATATTTTCCCAGAATGGTGGGGCATGCCTCATCGTCACACCATGGAATTCACATTCTGAGGTATACGCTGCCAGGAAACATATAGGATGTGGCAAGGTATCTTACTGTCTCATATAAAAACACTAAGGAGAAACCCAACTATGAAGGAAATCAAATTTAGTCAGAGAAATGTGCCACAATTGTTTACAGAAAATAATTATTCTAGATTCAAGATTCTTCAATAGACATACATTTCATTAATTAAGAGACTAAAAACGAGGCTTTTTTGTTAACACTATATTTTTGTGAGTGCTCTTGTTTTTACCTTGTATTTACCTACACCATGAACCACAGCGTAAAAACTGTGTACAAATGTTTGATACAATGAATTCCTGTCAAAAGTAACATTTATTTGTACTTTGACAACAATCATTTCCTATTATGACACATGAATTTGTAAGTATATCAGATGAGAAACAAGGTACTACCCATACACAAGTACACAATAACAAGGGCATTGTAATATGAAGTGCTTTTAACACTTTCTAACATTCTGAATACATCCATAAGGGGTTATAATGCATTCATAAAGCCTTATATCAAAGTGCAGAGCAGGATTTCTACTTTCTCAACTCCGCCATCTTTGCGTCACGAACGGCCGCAATACATTTCTAAGGGAAGATGCACTCCTGAACTTTTTCTCTTCTCTGCTGCTAAATGTTTTATATTCTACCTCCACCTCACTGTTAACTTATTCAAATTAATGCTCTGTTACAAGTCTACTTATGCTCTGTCTTTTGTTGTCTGTTGTCTGTCCTGTCACTTCTCTGTCTTAAATGCTCTACTTTAAGTAGAACGTAGTAACTGCATTTTATCTATAAAATCTAATCTATAAAGAGTGGAGACCGGCGCAACCTTATGATGTCAATCTTTAAACAGAAGGGTGGAAACAATGGAAGTTTACGAGTGAAAGGATTTTCTAAAACTTTTAATAAAACTGAAAACATTTTGAGCGTTTCTCAACTGTGTTTGTATATAGCTGATACCCATGCCAGTGATATAACGCCGACATTACACATAAAGCCGTCTTACTAGCCACAAACCACAAGCATTCTTCAGCTCTAGAAAGACAACTGAATACAAAAAAATATATTTAAAAGAAGGTGTGTTCCTCTGGGGATGGCAACAGCAACAGGAGCTTGCCTGAAATTATTCCATTCACAGTTAAAGTTCCAGTGATTAAACCAGTGACAATCACAGTGGAGTCATTAAAATAAGAGATACCATACAGTATTAGTGTGCATCATGAGATACTTGATATGCTTGTCCTATAATTAACCATTTGAATTCGATGAACGCATCCAAATTGACACACTCTTTCTTCTCACAGAATTTTCATCACTCAGACATGAGACGCATATCATGTGAAATTGCATAACCTGACCTTTCCAACAGCGCACTACTGAGCTAATCATTTCTAAGGCAGTAACCGTACAAGCTAATACGCTCTGCAGTTTGTGTCAAACCAGTACCTTAACTTCACCACAATGGAACACTAGAAATTGCACGTTTTGTCATTAGCTCTTTAGTAATGTCATTGCTAAGATATTGCCATATCAGAAACCATCTCTGTATCTGACAAGTGAATTTAAGCAGCCTATGCACAGGGAGATTTCAGTGCTTTGTGTCGGTTCGCTTCACAATTTGAGTTAAAATTAGCTAGTTATCATTTATTTTGTAACCTAGTTGCCTTGAATCGAGATATCATTTAAAGGGTACATCAGGCAACATTTTATGCAGTTTTTTGGCTAATTTACCAGCTTTGTAATCATTTCAGTGGTTAAAATGCTCATTACAGGGTGAATGAAGGCCCTCTTGGGAACCACTGGCGCTGCTAAGCGCAGTTAAAAACACTTGCATTGCGAGCCTGTGCAAATAAAACTGAAACGTGTTTATTACCTTCTTTCAACATAACTCATATTCGTTCAACGTTTCTATCATTCTGTCATCTGTCATTTTGCGTATCCAAACCGAGAATTCCTTGCCCCCTCCCCTTTCGCAATCTTTCACAAGCTGTCAGACAGGTGGCAAGCAGACGCGCCTTGCACCTGCACCTGATTGGGTGCACCCACTCTCTGCAAATAAGCGATGGGCCGCCCTGGGCAGCCGTCCATATCGCCTGAAACCGTCTCTGTCATCCATCCAGCTTGGCACCGAACTCATGCTAACACCAACTCCCCTTAAAACAAGTATTGTGAGCACTGTAGACAAAATGCAAGGCATTGCCAGTTGTTCTTATAGATCAAAAAACAAATCTAGCTCTTTTAGCGAAAACATATCTAGCGAAAACATATCTAGCTCTTTTATTCAAATTACCAAAGACAATAGAAAAAAATGGCCACAGATATGTGGATCACTTCTGCACTACAAGTAATGCCTCCAATACAGTACCTCAAACACACCTCTTAATGCATTCATTAGAGCTGCTATGTTACAACATACCAGTAGTCTTTTTTAGGTATCATCTTAAAACTGATGTGGAAGGCTATTGTCATGCATGGCTGTGTATGCATGGCTGTGTGCATGTGCATATGTGGCCATCTCTCTAACCATTCTATCTCCACCTCCTGAAACGTTTTGTGTTTTTCTCCAAATGTGGCTGTGGAGATAAATACAATGCCTGGATGTGAGTGATGTGTGGAATGCATTTCCCCACAGCCTGTGGTTTGCACTTTGCACAAAATTAATAGTTAAAGGACAAGTTTGTTTTTTTTACACTTAAAGCCTTGTTTTCTGATCGTTTATGAGTAGTCAGTAATGATCATTGATATTCTAACACAAAAAAACATTGCAAAGTGTGACTTCCATCATTAGGCTACTTGTATTGCTTCAAACACTTAGGCGGAAGGATATGGGTGTGAGGAGTTTGAAAAAATAGGCCCATAATTGAGAATGAATGGTCAAAACCTGTTGGAAATCATACAGTTTGCAGCGAAGTTGTTAGCATATCATGAACATTACTGTCCATCGTGAGTTCATGTCTTTACAAACAAAGTTTAATGTGTTTAGGAAAGACTGCAGATTAGATTAGATTAGATTCAACTTTATTGTCATTACACATGTATAAATAAAGGTAACGAAACGCAGTTTGGCATCTAATCAGAAGTGCAAAGAGCAGCAAGTGCAGTATATACAGTATGCAGTATGTACAGCAGTAAAGAGCAGATTATATACAGATAAGAGTAGTAATAATAAATAGGCAGAAGAGCAATATACATGTTAGGTGAAGAGATAGTAAGGGTAATATACAGATGTGCTATAGAGATTCAATGTAAGGGCAATATACAGATGTGCTATAGAGATAGTTATGTACAGATGTATTATATACAGATGTGCTATAGAGACGGTTATGTACAGATGTATTAAGTATATACAGATGTACAGATGTGCAGTCCAAGGGCTATAGCAGCATAGCTATGGCAGCAAAGTGTGAGGTTCAGTGGGGGGCAGAGTTCAGGTTCAGTTTGCAGCTGTGCACCTGTGCAGCCATTGTGTAGGTGGGCTACAGCAATAACTGAAAATTCTTGAAACAGAGGCATTCATCAAAATTTTAATCTTAACCATTGTGTTTCATCATACATGATAAGAAAACAAGTGTAAAAAAAGTGTAAAAACACGAACTTGTCCTTTAAGTATTACCTAACTTATACACAGTGTATAGTGCACAGTGGATGCTAGTTTGATTATCATAGGTGTGTTTAACACGTTTTATCTTGAATGTTAAAGAAAACCATTCCAGGCAGAAAATAAGTAGTGATTGCTAATTATCTCCATTTTGTATGTACATACACAGTACGCTTACATAAACACACATGCATGGGTAAGCACAAACATTGTGGGCCTAACACACACAACATGGACAGATACAGACACACACAGACATACAAATGCACACATTCAGTGGCAGGTCGGTGTCTCAACTTTTTAGCAAATGATATTGAAGGGTTTGTGAAGTTTGTGTTTATCTATAGTGGTGTGGATAATTGACTGACTGTAATTGGTTGCATGATGGTACTTGGTAATCTGTGATAAATGTGTTTGTGTTCATGTCCTCTAGAGGGTGTGTGTGTGTGTGTGTATGTGTGTGTGTGTTTGTGTGGCGTGTATGTGTATGTGTGTGTGTGTGTGTGTGTGTGTGTGGGGCGTGTATGTGTGTGTGTGTGTGTGTGTGTGTGTGTGTTTGTGTGGCGTGTATGTGTGTGTGTGTGTGTGTGTGTGTGTGGCGTGTACGTGTGTGTGTTGTCTAAGGGATGTCTAAAATTAGATATTGGTTAAAATACAGATTCTTTGAAGTTATGTGAATAATATTATGTACACAGTTCTTTTAGGACTCTCAAGATCTGTATTGTTCCAGGGGTGAGTCATGAGGATGTTGCCTAAGAGCAATTGAATTTCATTATGAGAGAATTGCAAGATATTAAATAGCCAATCACATGAAAAGTGCTATTTTTCACATACTAGGTATTTCCATGATGTTAAATATAGTAATTTGAGGATTTGCTCTACATTCAGCTTTAGAAGTTACATAAATGTATAAAATATTACAATAATACTCTGCTCTGCTCGACATGTTCTGTCACATCCATAAAGTGGAACTGCCCAAATCTTCACCTAAAAATGCTTCTCATTCTTCACTTCTCATGTCTCATTTCCCAAAAAATTATTGATCATTGAATTGAATTATTGATTGATTCTCTGGAAGTAAGAGAACATTCAGTACTGATACACACTGGTAGTATCTTCGGAGGCACAAGAAAATGGACAGAATAAAAAGTTCAAACTGGTTTTATTCATTCAAGCGTGAACTACAAGCACTATGTACATAGGCTGCATGTATTTGCAGTTTTAAAGCAAGAAAATTGTAACAGGCCATAATTTGGTAACAGTAGTAATACATAACAACACAAAAGGTGATGGGTGGCCTAATGAAGGTATACTGGAGGAATCAGGCATCCATACTATATTTACAGGTCTTACTGAAAATTTAAAAAAATAAATAAAAGAAAAAAAAGAAATAAAACAAGAACAACATGATTACAATGGATGTAAGATAAGCTTAATCTGATACTACTATGTAGAGGAAACGAGGAAAGAGTGATCAAACATTCAGCCTCCGATAGAATCTTATTGGACCAATCAATGTGTATGCTTTCATGAAAGTCATTGATTACTTTGTGAAATACATGATGTCAAACATTCATGTGAATGTGTTACATTGGAATCTAGGATCACCTAATTATGAAACCCATAGGAGATCCTCCTGGGTCCTTAGATCCTCCTGTCCTTGTGTCAACCCCTTTGGTTTGTTTGTGTCTTTGACGTTTCTTTGTGTCACCACCAGATCTGAGTGTAGCTCTTGCTTTTGCTTCTCATGGTGAGAAAGAGGTGGTGGTCTCAGTGTCCATGGCTCCTAGAGAGCGTCTCCGGGTGCAGGAGGTGAGCTGGTAGAAGAGCTCGGGGCTCATGCAGCCCAGGTCCTTCAGCAGCTTCAGCAGGTCGTGACGGAACTTGACGCCAATGAAGGCATACAGGAATGGGTTGACGCAGCACCGCAGAAAGGCCAGTGCGCTGGTGACATCCATGGCGTACATCAGGGCATTGGACAAGGCACATACTGTGGTCACACCTTTGGCCTTGTCCATAGTCTTCAGCACCAGCACAAAGTTGTATGGTATCTGACAGGCCAGGAAGACGCTCACCACCGCAAAGATGACCTTGATAGCCTTGTTCTTCTCAAAGCTCCTCGCCAGGGCCAGAGTTCGCACTATGCTGCTGTAGCAGAACACCATCACCAGAGTTGGTATGGCGAAGCCTAGCACCAACTGAGCGACCTGCATGCTCACCACTATATGTGTGGATTGATTGTGGTATAAATCGCACGTCCCGTTGGTGCTGACTTGTGCGTAAATCATCTCTGGGATAGAGCAGAGCACGGCAACAAGCCAGATGACCAAGCTGGACACCTTGCCGATGTAGACAGCCCTTGAGCGGCAGCGGTGAGCTGAAACTGCTTTGGTGATGGCAAAGTAACGGTCCACACTGATAAAAGTGAGCAGAAACATACCGCTGAAGAACGTGATGCGGTACATGGTGTGCATGGTCTTGCAGAGGAACGTGCCCATCACCCACTTGGTCATGATGCTGGCCGCCCAGAACGGGAGCGTCAGAGCGAAGAGCAGGTCGGCCACACCCAAACTGAGTAGGTAAATGTCAGTCATGGTTTTCAGCCTGCTGAAGTAGATGTAAGTGAGGATGACCAGGGAGTTGCCCACAAGTGCCATAAAGCAGATGATGGAGTAGACCATTGGGAGGAACCAGGCCCGGAACTGACGGTTGTCCTCCTTAACACAGAGAAACTCGGCGTTGGTATAATCATACGTCCCACTGAAGTCACCAGAGTCATAGTATTCGGTGGTGGTCACTTCATCCACTGATGAGGCTGTCTACAAAGGAGAATGCAATTACGTTAAAACCCACTTCCATATGAAAATCATTGTGTTGATTGCTTTTGACCATACTCACTGATATTTCTGCTACTTGTATTGCATTAGTCATCGTCAAAGACTTCAAGAAGTCCCCTTCGGATGTCTTTTAAAAAAGAACCATAAAAGCAGCTAAAGCTTGACAGTGCAGAGTAATATTTTATTTTCTAAGCTTGACGGTGCATAGTGATATTTTATTTTCACTAGTTTTCAGATTAGATGAATTTAGGACTGTTCTAAAATGCTTTAGAGGAATTATTTAACAGATGTTAACAATAAGTCCTTTGCTAATGATAATCGATTTATGTGTTTCTCTCTCTACTGTTTATGTGCTTTTAAACCTTAAAAAAAACTAAAGATGAGGTATTTTTGTTTTTCAGCTATTGTTTGGAACTTACCGTAATTATGTGTTTCTCTCTCTACTGTTTATGTGCTTTTAAACCTTAAAAAAAACTAAAGCTGAGGTATTTTTGTTTTTCAGCTATTGTTTGGAACTTACCGTAACTTCTGGAACCTTTCCTCTGTCATTTGTTGACATAATTTCGGTTGCATTTTTCTGTGCAACACATTCCTTTAAGATAGGATTAAAAAACATTTATGCATAAAAATCCAGAACTTAAATTTGACAGAGATCTCGTGGCACAAGAGTGTTTTACATTAAGTTTTTTTTTTCAAAGCCAGTCCCTCAGTTTATACAGTTTCCAAATCATACTTAACACACATGATGGTGCGCAGAAAGCAAATACTCACTGTGAGCTGACATGCCCAGAGGAGATGGACGAACCCAAAGATTTTAACTGCAGGAAAGAGAGAGGTCATTTAGAGTGATAAAGACAGTCACATGCTGCATACAATGAGTACTGTATGTATGCAATGACTATTTTAACATAAATACATTTTTGGTTCTGCAATAGTGTCCGTGCATGAAATAACCTTCTGTCCCCATGTAGCACCTGTGATGCTCTATTACAGGATAATTACATAATAATCTACATAAGCTTGGTATTACTAATTACCGGTATATAAACCTTAATTTAAACTTAATTTAAAGCTTGGAAGAACTATGCAGAGATACAAGGAGGACATGGAGAACACTAAATTAAGATACTAAATGGATTTTCGTGTAAATGAGATGAATGGATAGTGGTATGATATCTGTGTGCTGTCTTGGGCCGCATGTGTCACAGTGTGAGAAATGGCCTTAGTCATCATTTAATTGTCAAAAGACAACCTGGAGCAAACTGGGATTTCCCCAGTTTCTCTATCTGTCTGTCTGTCTCTCTCTCTCTTTCCCTTTCCCTCTACTTGTTTGTTTCTTCTTCTGTTCCCCTTTTCCATTTACACATCTCTCTCTCTCTCGCTCTCTCTCATTTTTTATTCCACTGTTTGATGCATGTTTGGATATATACAAACATACATGAGGGGTGTCAGTCAATATGAACACTCTGAGACCAAAAAACTGATCCACCATGTCACCCCAAATGCTACTGAGGTAAAATAAAGAAAATAATAAATAAATAAATAAACAATCAAACAAACAAACTAACTGATCCACCATGTCATGACCTTGCTCTGCTCAAACTGCTTCAACTGCTGACAGCCTCTTGCCCTGCCTCTTATACTGACTACCAAACCACACAGCCTCCAGGCACACAAACCCATTGTACACAGACATACTCCTGTCTGCGTATCTTTCTTGTCTGTCTGTCTCAGTCATCAACTGGAAGTTTGTCTATTGATTCCCAGAGGCTGTAGTCTAGAAGAGACAGCCTCTTTTGAATGATGTAAGACCCAGGCTGGGTGTTCTTTAAACTCATCTCCCCATGATGAGTGGAAACTAGTTTGTTGTGCAAACATCATAACAAACAGATGTATACTCACACACACACACACACACACGTGCATACACGTGCATACACACACACACACACACACACACGTGCACACACACACACACACACAAAAGTATGCACAACCACAAACACACAGCCAGCTATAAATAATCTGCTGTAATTCAAGATGCCACAGGTTAAATTAGGGTCAGAGACACACAAACTGACACAACACACTGCCTCCCACAACAAAGTGAACTCAAACTAACAAGACAAAATTCACCTCTAGCTACGCGGCTAACACAGCCTCTGTATCTCATGGACACTTCACTCAGCTACATGTAACATGTGGCCGCTTTCCATCAGATTCCCTGACTTTACCATGTCATACGGTTGAAGACACTGACCTAGTACGGAAAGTCATTACAGCAGATTGGTAGGCGCAGGTTACTGAACAGTTTGCGCCTTTGCAAATTATCAGTTGTATAATGCGTAGTGTTGTTCTGTGTCTATAGTGCGCATGCAATGCACTGTCATTTCCCAATTATTAACCAATTAGTTAACTGAAATGCACGGATTTTTTTTATCTATGAGGTTTATACGTAGGAATGCATTTTTTCCCTTCACCCTTCACTCTTTTTTTTGTCTTTTTTTCTTTTCTTTTTTTTTCTTCTACACACAGTTCTGATCCATTATACGTAATGTTTAGTTAACTGTATGGTATACATAGGTGTGGTTCATACACATTTTTTTTGTCTTTGTTAAGCTTGCAGTAAACACAGACCTGAGGTTCATTTCCATACATGACACAGCTTATATTTGGGAAATTACCGTAAAGCACTTTTTAGGCCCTTTTTTGTCTATGAAAATACATTGGTTTACTGACAGACTTACTATTACACTACTGTAACTATACATTGCAACAGCCACTCAAATATAGCTCATAGCTCAATGAAGCTCATTCAGTTTATGCAGTTTGCGTGCAGCAAAGAGCAAGCACACGGTGTATAGAGTATAGGGATGGTTTAAGTGGTAGGTTAGGTGGGTGAAGTGTTAAAAGTCACTTCTCACTCACCCTTGGGGAGGATCATGGTGCCTGTCGTGGTCGGAGCAGAGATGAGAGGGCCTCAAGCTAAGCAATGACTGGTGCGCACCTGTCAGAGGATGCGGTTGCCACGCGAGCGCTGGAGTGGAAACAACAGTCGTCCTGTCTTTGGCTGAGGTGAGATAAGTGTGAGTTCAAAGAGGAAGAGAGCAGACAGATGATGGAGATGACTCTCCTGTCACGCACAAACACGCACACTCCACCCCCTCCTCCATCTCCCCCTGTCACCTCATGCCACTAGATTTTAAAAAACTGAGGTACCTTTTGAGCAAGAGAGAGAGAGAGCGCGAGCAAATGCAGATGTTGTGGTTAGCGTGTGTGCTCGTACTCTGAGGTGTTGGGTAGGGGGATTTATCAAGGTGTCTCAGTAAGGCACCAGTGTCTATATTGTTTTTACAACTCAGAGGAACGATTCACACACATCGAAAGATCAAGAGGAAAAGCACCTTTGTCATATCTAGAGCCAGTGTGGTATACAATGATATGAGTTACTGTATGTTTTTGCTCAAGATCATGATATGCTACCTAACTGGGTAACCTAGATTTCTCCTCCTCATTTGCCAGCTGATAAATGACTTATGCCTTATGACTTATGACTTATGACAGTCTGCAAATTATATAAAAAGTACTTGCAAAGTTTCTATCAGCCAAATTCCTCTCTAAATCATGGCAGAATCAGTGAAACCTGCAGGTGAAACCACACAGTGGGAGAATGATGGCACCCTTCCTGAACCACAATAATCTTATCTCTTTGCACTGTTGCTTTGTAGGCAGACTGTGGTTAACAGTAGATGATTTAGATGATTATTAAACTGATAAATGTTTTTGAACTGAAGTGAATTTATGCTTGTGATGGGTAAGAACATTTTGCCAGTCCCTCTGGAGATTAACAGTTGATAAAAGGTCATCATTTTTACTTGAAATCCCTTCTATAGTTTCAGGACACGAAAAACTGTAGTCCACCATATACTTGATCCTCGAGACCAGCATAGTTAGCTGTCTGGCATCTGTGAGTCTCAGTATGCAGTACAGGAGTTGCTATCCTTTAAAGTGTATGGTTTATTGTGATGTGTTGACTCAGTTTGCTATCTAGCTATCTAAATGGCATACATAGGAGATCAATCTGGGGTGAGGCAGCCAACAAAAAAACAAGTACACAGTGGATGCCGCACCCAGGTTTAATATCAAACGCGTGGAAAGATAAAAGGTAAAAGTGTGGTTGTGAAGCACCCTGAAAAAGGAGTCAGAGAACATTTCCTTTTATGTTTTTTAGTTATTTATTTATTTTTGCTTTGTTTATTGTGACTATTTAGATAACAGAGTAAAATGCCAAATAACCAACAATACTAACTACTCCCATATACTTACAAACAGTATAATTCATTACTATAGTATATAGTAGGATAGTATATAGTATATAACAATAGTAATGAACAGTACATAACGGTGGACCCACAACAATATATTTAATTCCCAGAAACAGTGTGTAACTGGAAACTTGTTTCAAAGAAAAAAAGATCACATGAAAGCAAGATACACTCACCTCACCCTGCATGGTTGTGGCTGCCAGCAATCTGCTTTAAGCCCACCCTGAAGACACATTAACCACTTGTAATACGTTTCTTTCTCTAGCTCTGAAGAGAGCTCTGCTCAATTCATTTAACATGTAGATGTCAGATCGGTCTTCAAACTGAACTGAATGAGGCCTCTTTTAGGGAACTATCTTTGAGGCTCCTCATTTCTCTGTTTGTATTCTCACATGGTCAATTGTGACTACTCAATTGTGTGAGATATAGCCTATGAAGACTGAAGACTTCCAGAAAATCACTTTTTATTGTGAATTTCCAATAATATAAATCAAACTGCAGCCTTATTGTTTTTATTAGGCTATATTTATATTTTATTTTTCCTTAATCAAAACAAACCAACTACAGCTTAACTGATTTTACATGGAATGCACACTCACTCACTCACTTAAAAGACAAACTAATGGTCTAGCTCCAACAAAGATAATGACAAATATATAAGGACATACCTCTCACACTGTGCATACATGTTGCTACTGATACAGCCTTCTTTCTGTAAGCTCTCAACTCTCAACGCACATTCACCATTTGTGATGGTGTGATGGCTGAATCTCAGTGTCCACCCCTAAGACCTAAACACTGAGCCAGCTCTGAAAAGGGCATGGCCACGTTTAGGGGATAGGGTCTCTTTTATCAACACAGATATGGCCCTCTCTTCAGGCACACTCCTGTTAGGCAGGAGGTGGAGAGGGAGGTCACATAGGGACATATCTATTCGTTGCGAGAAGCAAGGAATAGGTCATGGTGCAGAGGCGTGCCTTCTCACCTTTAACTTGCGTACCTCTTATTCTCGTTCACACTTTTGCAACAGGTCCCAGCTCGCATACATGTACTTTCATGTTATGCTCAAGAGGGAGAAACAAAAAAGTTCAGTCCCCATGGGGATTTTTTTCTTAGTGAGGTTTGATATTGACCATGACAAGTCAGTATTGGACTGAACACTGTAGGGAAAAAAATGAAACAGCATTTGCATGGTAAAAACAAAAAATATAAAGCCAAAATGTGTTTCTTGTCAATGACAATACCCCCTGTCTGAGCAGTGCATTCCCTCAGCTTACAAAATGCTTTAACCAGTCCATTAGAAAGTTAAAAGTAATTCTCTTTTGTCTGAATTTAATCTTTTAGATCTTTCAGCATGAGATTTTGTCTGTTCAATCACTAAAAACTCATCAGATTCTCATACCCCCCCCCTCCTACATACAGACACAGACACACACACACACACACACATGCGCACGCACAACTACAGCCCCCAACTCCCAGTCACACCAACTGTCTGAGTTGTTGTGTGAAGGTGTGCAAGTGTGTGGTTATGGCTTGGTGCTTTCACTTCTGCCAGGAAAAGCACCCCAGAGTCAACATTGTAACCGCGTCTCAGGTGTGCAAAGTGCAGGGCAAAAGGCAAAGACTTCATGCATGCATGCACAACACACATACACATACACGCAAGAACCTTTGTTTAAATGCTGGCCAGCACGTAGTTTACTCTCAAGTGTCTCAATTCTCAAGGTGTCACTCAGGCAGTCAGGTGTTCTTCCTGCATCACACCATTCACCTGTTGAATCCATTTTGAAGTCATTGCTGCTGTGGTTAAACTCAAAACACTTTGAGTTTAAGATTCAAATGCCAAGGGGCAAACCTAAAACATGCAAACATGTTTAGACTGGAGAACACCGTTAGTTAAAGGCTGTGTGGTAGTGAGGCCACCTGGGGCCTCTCTGGATATGAGCCTGCTTCAAAACAGGAAATTCACTACAACCTCAAAGTGTTCGGCTAGACTGTGTTAAAGGCATTTCAGTGTTCAAAACTCCGATCTGTTGCGGCATACTGTAACTGCACCAATGGGCAGCCACTACTAAAACAAGCAACAGCCAAACATGGCAGCACTTTTCTGTATCACTCTTCTACTGTTCATTTCGAAGAACTCCACTAGCAGAGTGGAGGAAAATATGTAAATGACACTAACCAGAGCGAGACCTGGCCTCATATCCCTTATCTGTCTCATTTCCTTTAGTCGTGGTTATTTGTGGGCCATAAGGTAAACAAGTTGGTGGACTGGAGACTGCAGATTTCATGTCTGTAGGTAGCACCCGGAACAATCTGTGTCAATCATGAACTTAGCAATTGGATAAGTTAGCTTTTTATTCTTCATTGTCTTCATGTCGTGGCTAACTTGGAAAACCTGCCAGAACACAAAATATTTCACTGCACCATTTTGATGACACTGGTAGATGCTTTTTTTTATTTTTCGGTGTACAAAAGTTTATTGGCACAATATAAATATGAAAAAGGAAACCATGTAAAATCTTTTTCTTTACCACAGCTTTCCAAGTGGCTTTGTCATGAGATGATCCTGTGTAACCAGGCTGATAGGATCAACACTGCTTGATGTAATGTAATTAAAAAAACAAAAAACAAAAAAAAAACTGTTCTGCATAGCACCAACAGCAGCTCACCAGGCTATCTGTTTAGTGTGATGCAAGATGTCACTACACGGCTAATGCTGAAGATTAAACAGCACTAAGCATAATGCTAGAAGCTACTACACAAGGCTTTGCATTAGCATTAACACAAGGATAGCATTTTAACACTGTTTTGTGTAATGTGTGCCATCTGATAGCAGCTTAGCAGAGTAATGCCAAGGTTAGGCGTAAAACCACGCACAGCAATATCACTCAACTTCACAACACTGAGACCCAACACACACACACGTGTTGTTTCTGTTAAGCACGCTGACAACACGCAGTTACAACACTTTCAGCGTTGCAGCTAACCCACAGCTATCAGGACCTCTTCACATGTTTTGCTTCGTTGCTGAACCGTAAAGGCTCATTTATACCCTACGTAAAAGATGGAGACGGTAACGTGTGGAGTGTTTCACACGTCCTATCCAATCATTTCCGATCACATCACATTTTTGCACAAAGCGGCAGAGTTAACGTTTACGGATGAAACGGAGCAATACCATTGAAAATATTGGGGGCAATATTGTGTTACTGCACGCCCCAATACAAAAGACAGATGGAGGTAATCACAGATGAGTAATCACAGGTAGGACAGGTGAACGAACAGAAGGACAGATGAAAGAAAAGCGGGTATAAATGGGCCTTAAGGCTCTACACCAGGTGCATCACTGGTGCGTTCCATTAGCGCTGAGTATGCTACAACAATTGGCTTTCCCAGATAGCAAGAGGCTGATGTTCCGCCAGTGGCCAAATGAAGGTCAAGATGGCGGTCGGCTGGTGTTTTTGCTCATTGGTTCTCCGGTGGTCCATCGCTATATACCACTATGGTATTTCCCAGATATATATATATGCTGATGTAGCGGTGGCCCACTGGCGGACTGCCGGAGAGCCAACAAGCAAAACTTTGGGTTTAATCAATGGATCTGGCTACACTGGATGTCAGAGCGAAGCACACGTTTGAAACAGAAATACTAAACCAGGCGTCTTAAAACTATTTAAAAGGGACACAAATGGAGTGCTTCAGTTATGCACATCGTGTAGCCCCATACGGTAAGAATGCAATAGGCTAGCCCACAAGGTACTTAAACTCAGCTCCTATTGTAACTCCAATCTACCCCCAACCCACAATGTTCTTGGCTCAATTCTAATAGCATAGCTGCTAATCATGGATGCTGCTGATGTGCCACATCGCTAGCTTGCGAGCTTCTCTGGGCAAGGTTGGAGAGCCAAGAAGCCCAAAGCTGCGATCACCTGAGCTAGCCATTCCACAGTACTGAGCTACGGCATTACACGGCACCTATACAACTGCCACGGGCACTAAAATCTACAGGAGAGAAGCAACCTAGTGAAGCCCAAAGCAATAATAAATAACACACTAAGACTAAGTACAAACTCCTGAGACAACAGCAACACATAATACTGATACAAAGAGCATAAAACACATTCAGGGATTAAGAGCCCAATTTAACTGTCCTTTGTTTCATTCTGCTTGTTCGTCTTCTGTTTCTTCTTTTGCAAAACTGGAAGAAACGAAACAATGAAACAAACAAACAAACAATTAAACAGACCAAGGAGGGGTTAAGAGTGGAAGCGTCTCAGCTGAATTCACTGCACAAATCCCTTATCGGGCAAGGCCACTGCCTGAGCACTGTCTGAGCATGTCCTTTGATGTTGTCTTCATGTCTGCAGAGCCCTGTAGCAGGAAGCCTCTCACACGTACACACAATACCTCCATCTTTTTTGGGACTCGGTTGCATTTGCATTACATTAGTACTTAGTGCACAACCCTTGGCCTTGACCACAATCCCCGCACCCCACCCCCCCTTACTTGCACAGGAGGGCAATGGATTTCACAGGCCAAAGCTGTGGTTTCATCAAGACACTACCGCCACAATAACAACACATTCGTCATCCCACATATGAACACAACATGAAAAAAAAGACATCCAACTTTGTGTTTTTGTCTTTGTGTTGGGCCCTGTAAGCTGATATGCCTTCAGTGGCAGTGCAGTTCGATAGACATGTGCGTAGCAACAGCACAACAACGACCTATAAAACACAAACTCCACCCACTTAAAAAGTAGAAATAAAACATATCCTATAAAGTAACATATTCCAATCAAACTTGTACATAACCTCATGCAATATCATGTCAGCCACTGCTATTAAAAACAGCACTCAACATTGTGCGGACCAGAAGCTAAAGGAGAGCAAAGCTCTTCACTAGGGCCAGAGAGGTCGGTCAAATGCGTGGAGCCATTTTGCGCAAAAACAAACAAACAAACAACATAACACTGATATGCAGATTGTATATATGTGTGTGTTTTCATGTTTTTCTCATTTGTTTTCTTGACTTTGTATCATTACATTTCAGTAAAGAGAAGTGCAATAGTGATGGGCGGGATGGCTGGACCAGTGGTGGCTCAAGGAGATGCCTTTCCATCATTGAGTCTCATATGAGTAGATCTGATTGCCTGGGTGGGTTGGACGGCGTTGTGTTGTGTTGTGTGTGGTGTGTGGTGTGTGGGTGTGTTTGGGGGGGGGGGGGTGCTCTAGGTGTTGGATGGGTCATGGGGGGTGGTCAGTGCGTTGGGCGTCCTCCTCCTGAAGACCCTTCGAAGGTAGTCTCGGAGTGTGCGGTGTCTTCGGTGGGGGTGCAGGGTGTTTCGGAGCCGGTGTTGCTGTCACTGGTGCACTCCTCGATGGTGGCCTCAGCCACACTCTCCTTATCCTCCTGAGCGGCCTCCTCGCTGGGTGCTGGGCCCTCGGGCTCCTCCGGCACTTTGGACTTCTCTGCTGGAAATCATTACATCATCAGTAAAGACATACAGATGTGTTTGGGCAGTCATGCACACACTGTAGCTTTTACTATTCACAATCAATCTATGATATTAGCATAGCAGTCAGCCCTTAATTTTTTAAGGTTCATGTGTTTTTTTTTTTTTTTTTTTTTTTTTTTTTGTTGTCAATCCCAATAATGGATCACTGGATCAGAAAGACACGCTCAAATTCAGTGACTGAACAGTCGATGGTTAATTGTGTCCCAATACTTTTGTCCAAAGAGTGAATGGCGTCGGGCTGTTTACCGGTATCCGTGGGTTTGGACTCAGGGGCTGGCTCCTCGTCCTCCTCCTTCTTGCTGCCGTCGATCTGGGAGTGTGGGGGGGCCTTGATCGGGCTTTGGGCCTTTGTCTTGTCAGAGGAGGAGGTGGTGGTGGTGGAGGTGGATGAGGAGCAGGTGGTGGTGGTGGTGGTGGTGGTCGGGCTTGCAGGTTGTTCTGCCTCCTCGGACATCTCACGTTCCCGTTCGGTAATGCGCTTGCGGGAGGCCTCCTCGGCTGCAGCCATCTCCGCAGAGATCTTCTCCATGTCTATTTCCACTTTCATACAACACAGCTGGAGCACAGACAAACAGAGACAGACAGACAGACACAGACAATCACAAAATCACAATTCAAATAAGAGATTGATGCAGAGGGAGAGTGAGAGAGGTGGAATAATAGCAGATGATGCAGTTGACCAGAGCAGATGATGCAATTCTGTTTAAAGAGTCCCACACTACATTGACCTAATTTCTGAAATTAGGCTATGTGGCGGACATAGTTCTTAGCATTCTGTGGCTGAGACTATGTTGGCTTCTATTCAGTGAAATTCATTTTTACCAGATCATCTACATGTAAAATAATCTACCCTCAATGTTGGAACAGCTGGGCAAAACTATGTCACTTTAAAATGTGGATTTACTCAGCACTGGAACCGCTCTCAAGTACAATAATTTCCCAAATACTATATTGGACCGACTATAAGACAGTCCTGAATATAAGAGTCTTGAATATAAGACGATTCTGAACATAAGACAACCCCCATTTCCCAAAATCATTTTTGGGGAAAAAAGAAAAAAAAAACTTTTTTGTAGACCAAATTTTGCCTTACATAGAAAATTATTTTATTTGACAATGCTGGTGAGAGAGAACTCATTGGCAAACATTTTAGAAGTTAGCCAATTGTTTTTTTTTAACATCAGTACAATTAATTGAAGTATGAGACCAAGTTCATAAATCTTCTGGATAAATTTGTCATATTGAAACTGAAAGAATAGTACCATATGAATGATCCATGAAAGTGCTATCTACCAGTCAGAAAATAATGTAAATTAGCCATAAAAGTCTGACTATATGACTTGGGTAGGCTACAGCCTTGCACATCAAGTAACTTACTTTCAACCTTTCTTTGCAGTCATAACAGGCCTTGGAATGTAGAAAAACACTGATGTTTCATCAGCATTGCCTACCTGATGGAGAGGGTGTGAGTGAGTTTTCCTTAGTTTGATCATAGGCTACTACTGAAAAGACACGTGGTGACAGTGACAGTGCCGTATCAGTGGATGCACTTCTGTATCCTGAATATTATTGGATATGAGTTGTCCTGGCTTTTTGCGCATTTCAACATCGTATCCAGAATGCTATTCACACCAGGTCAAGGGATACTAAATCGCACGTAAACCCAGTCATTCCCTCACACCACTCAAGGCTAATTTTGAATTTGTTCCGGTTCATAACACAAAAATAGTTTTGGCAACCTCCTTTTAAGCTCTATTTTTGTCTAGTCAGCAGATACAAGACGACCCCACTTTTTTCAGAGGTATTTACAGGAAACAAACTTTGTATTAAATTCAGCCAATAAGGTATCAACCTAGTGTACGAACCTCAGGTTAGTGTTCTATGCAAACTAAAACAAAGACCTGACTATAAGCCTCACCCATATATTAAGTAACTTACTAAACATTACCTTTTGAATCAGTAGCAGATCGTGATTCCATGACAAAGTAGAATATACCAGTCCATAGAAAGTAGAAATCCATTCCCTTGTATAGCCCTTAACCATGTATTAACCTCATAGATAATGACATTTTGCAAAATCTGTGTTAACCTTGGTTAAAAATCGAAAAATTACAGTATGATATGATCCACAATCTGTTTTGGACCCTTTGTGAAAGTGACAGATATGTGTGTGTGTGTGTGTGTGTGTGTGTGTGTGTGTGTGTGTGTGTGTGTGTGTGTGTGTGTGATTTTCTTTCTTTTTCAAAAACACTTACAGTTTCAATAGAATGTGAACTTGAACTAAAGTGTATTTGCACTTCATGCTTTCTTACTTCTTTTTTTTGTGTGTGTGTTGGGGGGAGGGGCGTATATGTGTCTATATTACGTGCTGGGACCTAAGTGGTGTGTGTATGTGTGATTGTTTGTGTGATTATTAAGACCATTTTAATGCTAGAGAGGTCAATTAAGTCTACCCTATTGTATTCCATTCTATTAATTTCTATTCTATGCCATTCCATTCCATTCTATTCCATGCAGGGCAAGAGCCATTCATCCTAACAGTAGTATTTCAAACAGACTTCGATAAGGTGCATAATGTAGAAACCATTGGACAGTGCACTGCGAATAAAAAAAAAAAAAATGCACCCATGTGTTAACTGCAGTTAATCAAACATTACATCAGATCTGATCATGATGCAATGAGAAAGCAGACTGAAGACAAGAACTGCATTCCCAAGTCTCATCCTCTCATGTGTTAACCTCAGAGCAAAATCAATCTATTAACCTTGGTCAGTAGTTGCAAAACTACGATAGTTCAAATACTGAGTATGGTATCATAACTGTACTGTCAGGACACAGATTTTTATTTTTATTGTATTTCTAGGTTGACATTCTTATTGGAGGTTCAGTATAAACAAAGACCCACGTTAACTGCAGATCTGTTCACAATGAGGTTATGAAAACAAATGAGGCAGCAGTGTGTGTAGCAACAAAAGAAACTGTTGTGGCTACAGAACTGACAGTGGCTACAGAATGTTGTAAGCTTTTTCTACTGTATGCAAATGAAATGGTGCTTTGTGCTTGGGTAGGCACACCACTGCCAGCCACACCCTCGAACTGAGGTCATTAGCTCCACCTTATGGACAGACGGTGAACCTGTGCCTCTGAAGCCTCATCTACTCTTCATATCTAACTGATCTTTCAGTTCTTGTAAAAGTGTTGCAAGGTGCGCCTCCCTTACCCTTTTTAACTCGTTGGTGAACGCCTCAGTGGCTTCCAGAAATTTCCTCTTCTTGAGCTGGTGACGGTCCTCAATCTGCAGCAGCTCAGCTTCCAGCTTTCTCTACAAGACACCGTACACACTCATATTAACAACTCAAAAATTCTCTAAACATTCACATAGGACACAGTAGCCTTGTAGGTCTCTCAATGGCATGTGAATACACACTATGTAGTGTATGTACTCCCTGGATAGCTTAGATTACAGCTTGAAACACCTGGTTCCTTGCTGTGTTCTTTCATTGGGGGTTGTTCACACCAGGAAAGATTACATTAGAACAGTAGTAGAGCATACACAGGATTGTAGGAAAACACTTCCAGAATGATTAAAAAAAAAAACAATTCACATTCATCAATATGAGGAGAGACTTCCAGTTGTCTATAGTTTATTTATTCAGGATTAAATCAAACTCTGCACAGACATACCAGTATGGATAAAGCAGAGATCCCTGATCATGTAATAATGTTAAGTAGAAATGTAAATGTATCTCCATTACACTGGCCTGGTTTGAAACACATAACCTGATCTGACTGACACGCTGGCAGGACAGGTGAGAGATCGTGAGTGTGAGTGTGGAGTCTGGAGGTGGGTTACCTGGTGCACCATGAGCGATTGCACCTGGCGCTTGAGCACCTGCATGCGTGCCGTAGTGACCACAGAACGTACGTCAGGAACCACGCTGTCGCTTAGAATCTCGCTGATGAGGCGGTGGTTGCGTTGGAAACGGGCAGCAGCCGAATGCTTCATGGAGAAGCCGTCATCATAGTCTACAAAGGAGGAGAGGAGAGGGGGAAAGCCACCACACCCCACATTACTAAAGCGGTACCCATCACCTAGCCAGGGTTGTATACTGGTGTTGCTGGTGTAAGTGTAAATATGCGCCAAGACGCAGAGTACTTACTGTTTAACATTTACTCACAGTTGTTTTCATAGATTGTTTGTTCAAACATTTGTCAAAGCAATCTTTTTTGAGCTAAATCCAAATGTCCCCTCTATACCTGAAGCTCTGTACCTTCCAGAATTTTTAACTTCCATGATTGGCTGATTTGGATCAAGTCCTTGAAGGTTCAGGGTTTAGTGTTAGTGGAAACACTGGAATTCAGTCAAAGTATCTTTCAGCACCAAAAGGCCTACTTAATTTTGCTGGCATGAGATTAGAGATTAGAAATGGCTGCCTATTGTAAAAATGGAGAAGCCCCATTGCTTGAGTCCTCTAATGGAAGAAATGGACAGGATAAGGATAAACAAGGTAAATGGGATAAATGTTTAGTGTATGAATGCATGGTAGGGTGCTAAATGACACCACATTAATCATGACAACAGAGACTGTTTAACACAGCTAATTTCCAAGTCCTGTGCCTTGTCTTCCAAATCTTGTAAATTCTCCACTAAGTAAGTTCTCTCTGGCAGTATAGCGCACTTCAGGAGTAAATGGTTATGTGATACCAGAACATTAAGACTGAAATTATACATACAGGCTTAGCTTGGTTAAAAACAATGCTTGGCACTAAACTGTGTTTTTCCTGCCACAGATGGATTCCTGGCAGTTCCAGAAATGCAACACCATCAGACACAACAGTCTGACAGTCCGTTTTTCCATTGTATCTTTACTGCCTTGGATTGCCACAACCTGATGAATATCAAATGACAAACTGCCAAAACATTTTAACTTCAAAGGATGATCGATGATAAAACCAGCATTTCTTCACAGCAACATGACTTATTCATTTGACTTGCTTCATGCCACTTCCTACAGGAATACTTTATTGAAGGCTGACACCATAGACATTCCCCAACTAGCCTTCTCGGCATCCTGAGGGTATTTTTGTGAAGCAATAACCTTTTTTTTTTTTTTTTAACAGATGTGTATTGTATCAATTCATGTGTGTGTGTGTTCAGACTCAGAATCCTTTCATTTCAAAGAGAACTTTGCCATTTAAGGATTGTGAGCAAGAACATTTTGTGATGGGTAAGGTTAGACCACGCACCTTTCGTACCATGGAAGTCCTTCTATGAGGTCACCCTCTGAGGATAGATCTTGAACCTGAACACATTTTGACAAGACAAATGCTTGGGGGGTTCCTGGATAAATTGGTACTGGAATAGTGGGGTCTCCACTTGTCCACAAACAGCACCCATTACCCACAGCGTGACAAAAATGACAAATGACTGAGCTGCTGTTTTGCAGTAGAATTTTTTTGGGGGGGCAGTTACTTTTTGCCCAAATCTCGTAGTCTTTACCATAAGACCTTCATTGATCAGAGTAGAGGTCCCATCTCAAAACAACGGAAAAGGGTGGACATTGTTACTTGTCACAGTTCATCTCCTGATTCATCCATCTCTCTTTTTTTTTGCCTTCCAAATCAACTGAGACAAAATGAAGTGGCTGCACTGATGATTTTGTGAGGTTTTGGAGCGGGCAGGAACAGCGGACCGCACTCACCGTCAGGGTCCTCGGCTGGCTGGATGGTGAGATATGGCTCGCCCTTGTCGAGACGAGACTGTCGCTGCCGGCTCTCCTCCTCCAAGGCGGCCTCCGCGCGGTTCTTAGCGTTGACGTAGGCCAGGTAGGCGGGGGAGTTGTGGTAGGCCTTCATGCTTTCATTGTACTCGATCTGCGGAACAGGCCGGAATGAGAAACAGAGAGGGAAGAGGTCGAGCAGTACAGACGACCCGTACACCAAAACAAAACAAAATAATAGTTAAACAACCCTGAGGTCACCTCGCAAAACCACGCAACAGAGTTTGTCGCGTGACTTAAAACTGCCAAACAAAGCAAAAAAAACCAAACAAACAAAAGAAACCCAAGAAAACTCTCTTTCCACCACAAAGGTCCTTCTCAGAAGAGTTACAGAGGAAGGCATGTTGGACTGGGGGGCGCCGGCCGGATGATAAACAAAACACAAGAACAAGTCAAAACAGTAGAAGGAACAGTTCATGAACAGTTCAACCCACTTCCGCCGGTCACCCAAAACCACCCCATCGACACCTCGTAAAAACCAACCTTCTCTGCTTCGTAGTCATTCAAATATTCCTGTTTCTCCTCATCAGTGAGGTCCCTCCACATGCCACCGATTATCTTCCCAATTTCCCATAGCTTCAGATCAGGATTGGAGGCTTTTACTTGGTCCCAGACCTGGTGATGAGAACCAGACACGGGGCATGGGGTGGGGTTGGGTTGATTCGGTCGGTTGGGGGGTGCTGGGGTGGGAGGATGTGTACGGGTTTTTTTTTTTAGCAACTATTTGCAGCTTACAAAACCAGAGGCCATGAGTTTTTTTTTTCAGGCCAATTTCACTTCAAAAGAAGTCAAAATCCTGGTTTCTCCCCCAGTTCTTAGTACATCACAGTTTACAGTTCACTTACAGTTACTTTCTTTTTGCTGCTAAAATGTGTTTTGATTTAGCTCCATGATCCAGCTCTTTGTTTACTGAGCGAGAGCATCTGAGAGAAAATGAGAATCCAAAGAGGCTAAGTTTAACATAGGCCCCCTCTGAATTTGTTCAAACAAATTAGCCAATTCTCAGTTCTTTGCAGTTGCCTTGATCCTGTAAGAAATTCTTCACCAAGGAAAATGCAAAGCGTCAAAATAAAATGTGCAACTCAGAAAATTTGATGCCAAAAAAATGCCTGATGAGTCAGAATCTCCAGAATACCATGAGTTCCTGTAATAAGCATGCCAAATGTTTCCCAACACCAATCACTGGGCCAGTGCAAAATGGTAGAAATCAGGTGGATAGGGGGGACCTGCATATCCCTATGTTTGTGTACAACAGAGGGCACTCACATAATTACATACCCAGCTGAGAAATATGGTTCATGATTAACTGAACCAGACTAGCATGAGTGAATGAGAGCAGAAAGCAGTGATGGCACACGTACCTTCCTGCTATATCGCATGTAGGGCATCAAAGGCTTGTCTGGCGGCTTGGGCGGTTTGGGGATTGCAATACCTGATGAATTCTAAAAATCAAACAAATAATCAAGAACATATTAACGGGGCAAATATTTATATAAATATGAAATAGTATTATTGACAGCTAGGCTGACCCTCTTCTTCGTTTCTTTTTTTTTTGGAGAGGAGTGGTTTTCCATTTTCCAAGGGGGATGTTCATAGGAAATGTGGTTAACTAATAAACCAGTCAACTTACACAGTCTAGGTCTCTGCCCGTCTCATTTTCGTGACTACAGTACAGTCCAAGGAGGGCATGGAGCTTATGATGCAAAATTCTGTGTCGCTTACTGTTACCCTTCCTCATTTTCAATATTGCCATAAGAATGTGTCAGTTTCCTACAGTGATGTCATATCTGATCATTTCTATTTTTCCTAGTCTACCTGAGGGTATTTCTAGCTCATCAAGAAAAGTTTCAATTTCTATCTAATCTGAACTGCACTGTCTGCATCTAACTACCCATACACCCACACCCCAACACTATGATCATTTGCAGTGTGACTGTCCATGATTAAATGCTGCAAATTGGCCTTGTAAAATTGAAGTCAGACTCCATTGGTTTGATCTGGACATCTGATCCATGTGTCTTTGCTTGGGAACCACCTCCACCTCACACTACATCCCCAATGAATGGTCCTACCGTTACCCGACTGTTGCTGCCAGGGTTTCCTCCCAGCCTGTAGTTGTTGTAGGCCAAGTGGCTGTATGGGTTGTAGCCCACAAACCCGGGAGTGTTGGGCATTTGCTGATGAGGGAACAAATGAGACAAGATACACGAATGAGAAATGACCACAACTCAAGAGGGGACAGGGGGGTGGGCGGGGCAGTAAGAAAATTGAACACATATCTAACCAATTGGGAAATAAAACGTAAATACATAATAAATAAATAAACATGGAAGGAGACAAACAGGAAAAACTAGTAGAATAAACAAAAAATTACAATGGTCGGGGTCATGCCAAAGCGACATGTGTTGTACAGTCCAAACCAGCAGAGAAGCAACATCTAATGCATTGGCATTATTGACATCCCATAGTACAGCAAACATCTTAGGAGTCATGCATAGACTGCACTGACTGTGTGGCAGCATTGACTCTGTATTGTTGGATTTGACCAATAATGAATAGTAACACACAAAGTAGACATGGCTAAAGACAGACACAAGACTACACTACGCCACCTTATTACAGCAAAAGGACAAAGACCACAAGTCTGCAGAAGTGCCAAAGCTTCAGATAATGGCACACATGTTTCAACACTAACAGAGGGTCTAAGTGTCACAAATTATACTAAGTTTAAAAAGCATAATAGATGGGGGGGTCCCTTTCTATACTTGGATCCATCTTGCTCGCTGGCTGTAATACTTACTGTCATGGGGGCAGGGGTGGGGGGAGGGGCAAAGGAAGGCCTCTCTGTTATAAGGAAACAAAAGAGGGGGAGGGAGACATTAATGACAAAGGCAAGGAGCCCTTATTAATTAGAGATTAAAAATATGTTTTCCAATGATGACTGTCTTAAAGATCACGATAAGGGACAATAGACAGCTTTCCAATTAGTCATACAAAATGTACTCAAATACAAATGTGAACAAGTTTTCATTGTCTATAGTTTCCACTGTGCCAAGAAAGGGCGAGATCAAAATGTATTTGTTAATGTATGGTCTAATTTTATTTTTGCCTCAAGGTAACTTTTCATGAGAAACAAAATGTGAAATGCTGTAATGCCCTACTTAGCCTAGTACCCTAAAGGGCAAACTTTTTTTCTTTACTGTAAGAGCCAAGCCATAATGTTATCCTTCCATACTAGTGGCAATGAAATGTCAAGTTCATAGAAATAATACAGCATTTATGTGTACAGTAATCCCCAGAATAAGGCTATTTAACAATATCATTATGGGCTAAACCTCACTGGGTATACATTCTACATACAGAATGAAAAAAATACCAAGTCAGAAACCTGCACAAAACTAAGTATCTACACTAAATTGCAACAGCAAAAGACGTGACCTATGTCTAAGCCACATAATTGTTTTACTACGTCTATCTATGTATCCAATGCACTAAAACCAATCCTTACTTGACATCTTGGCAGATGGGTGAAATCAGGCTATTCCAGGCACTGTGTCTGTAATAAACACATTATTTAGAATGAAGAAGAATGACTCATTGTACGCTAGCGTTTCTCTATGAGACCGTAGAGGCACTACTGATTATTGTGAGGACAGAGATGCCAATGATGCCAAACAACATCTTTGAAGCAGTATGTATGCTGGGTTACAATGGGAGCTGGGAGGAAACGTGCAGCCAAAGCAGTCTAGCTTCCTGCGTTAACTTATCTTGGTAGCTATGGTTTTCGTGCATTTAAGTTCCTCTGTGTGTACAAGTATTAACGCTGGTACACAACAAACCTTGTATATAAAAGGTAGCTACTGTCGATATCGGAGAAAGAAACTACTAACGCTGCATTGCCTTATATAGCCTAGTCTTCGCTAGCGACAACTTGCTAATGGTAATATTTGTAGCATTTAGCAAGCTAGCTGTCGGTCATTCTTTCTAGGCACCACAAGCTTACGTTTTTAAGCTAATACATTTATGACATGAAATAATATAGCATATTGATTTTGTTTCGCATGGTGAAACTTTTAAATTATAACGCAGGATATTCGGAGTGAATAAAGGCTCTCAGAATCTTATTTTAATTACAACTGCTATGAAGGCATAACTAGCTAATTGTAGCTCATTTAGCTTGCTAAGGTTAATAAAATGTTTTACGTGTTCTCAGCCTGCAATGAGCTGTTCTTTGTGTCAACCTCATTTGAGTTTAGCCAACGTTAATTATCACTAGCTGACGCAAGTTAGCTGTGAACACTCGCTACTGTAAGCTAATTTAACGATGGAGTGTGTAGGTAACGTTAGACCTCCTATCTTTGGTAAAGGAAGCATGTCATCAAGAGAGTCTTGATACTGGTATTAATCATATCTAACAACCATCGGTGTCTGTTATATTCTGGCTAGCTAACGTTATAGCTGTCTCTCGAAACGCTGTCCATCAATGTACGATTAACCAAAATAACTATGGGAATAGAGACGCCAAACTGACGAACCTGTATTCAGATGAGCCTAAGCACAACAATACAATGTAATTTATTTATCATTATAGACACAAATGTGATTTGCGTACTTACGTTACCATGAAGATATCTACCATCGCTAAACGTTATTTCAATTAGCTGGCAACACAAGGCAGCTAACGTTAGCTACGAGGTAGCAAGCTAGCGATAGGTGACCAAATCCTGATTGTCCCTAACGTTTATTTTCGACGTAAATGCCGAAATGTCACGCTTTCTTGTAATGCTTTCTGTCTACGTGAGAGTTTGCTCTGTATAATGAAGTATGTAGATGTAAATATTTCTTACAGTAATGCTAACGTTAGTGAAATCGGAGGACAGCTCACCCCAAAATCCCTTTGTTCCGAGCCCTGCAAGCTGAATTATCGGGTACAAGCACCACAGCTCAGGACGCGAATTAAGCTCCAGCAAATAGATGGAAGTCTCTAGAATGTGTGTATTATTTTTTTAATTTCGGCACGATGACAGGAAGCGCCCAGACAGCTAAGGGGTTCACGTTTCAGAGAAAGCATAGACCATCACAGGTACAAGTGACAACTGCATTGCTCTTGCCATACGATGTTTGGTACGGGTGTTTTTTCATAGAGGACTCTTGCCAGATGTTTGAATGCTTCAGTTCACATCTGGGTAACAAAACTACAAGTTCAAATCAGTCCGAATTACAGCGTTTGCTGATCTTGTAGGCCTACGTCACGCTGCATGGAAAAATAGAGCTAGATAGAAATTGGGACTATTATAGACCCGTTAAGGCACAAAGTTTATTTAAATTGTAAGTAAAATGTAGTTGTAATCTGTCATGTTTGACAGGGAATAAGATAAGTAATCTTAAAACAATTAAGGCTAGGGATACAGCACAGGACCTCACAAGGCAAAATGCAATTCAGGCTCCCAAATGGAAATTTCCGGCCATGGTACTTACTCAGATCTGTTATTGTCACAACTAAAATCAGCACAAAACACAAAAAGGCACCTGACTATAGACCTACCCCACGCTGTACGTCCTCTTTATAATCCTTTCTTTTCCTACGCATATCAAATAAACAGCTTGCCAATTTGTTATGGGCCATGCACAGTAAACAGTTTATTTATTAGCACCCTTCTGTGTCAGTAAGGTGTACAGGAACAATAGAAATCAGTCAACATTAACCCTACTGTGTCACAGGAATCAGTGTCCTCAGGCTAAAGAAATTCAATCAAGCCTTGAGTCCAAGGTCTGAATGAAATTCCCCTGTGTTGATGCGCAAGCCCCAAAATGTTCACCTAATGTAATCATTTTCAGCCTTGAATTAGGGCAAGCCAAATGTTCCTCATCACAAATCATTCCGAGCCATTCCAGGGAGAGCACTATTGTATCATATCTGTCTTTTGTCAAAGGCGTTGATGGCCGCATGCCCTCCCTAGTATGACAGCACAGTTTCTCTGATCCCAAACACAAGTAGGCCTTTAAGAGAGCAGCTGCAGCCGCTTTTCGCTCTGTGTTGTTACAGCAAAGATGCCTCACATTCCTCTGACATTTTCTAAAGGTGCTCCTAGTCAATAGTTGTAATGCCATTCCGACTTAATGCAGGGTTCCAGCAAGTACACAATGCCATGTTTGCTGTACGAGAGGGGAAGGTTTGTTGATTGATTAGAAGTTTGTTATGACTGGACATTGCACAAGTTCAGGGAGGTTGTGAAACCTTGACCCTAATGACTGAGATGTCAAAACATCGGAAAATCAATTGTAGGTCCCATAGATAACACGTTGGTGATGTAATTATCAAGTATGCAGTTGACCATATTTGGAAAATTAAAGAAATACCAATGTAGCAATCTGCAAAAAAACAATTAAGGCTAACCAAAATATTAAACCTTTGAAGTCTGATGAATGTCTATTTTTAGCATATTTACATTGGCCAATTAGATGCCAATGTTATAGATATGTGGTGATGTCACTCAGTCATATCTCCTGGTCTGAATTACTCTTTGAAGTCTGTCATGTTCATAAATCTTGGTGAGGGATGTACTTGCATGAAATTTGGTACAACTTGCAAATCACAAACCAGTACGTTAACTGAATGGGCAGAAAATGAAACTCAAAGTCAGTTTCTGAGTGCAATTGGAAATGGGTACTTCTCAATGGTAAATTTGTAATGTGGAGGGAGTCAGAATAGCCACCATAACCAGATAACTGCTTCATTAAGTTATGGTTACAGCCCCAGGTTAAAAACAGGTTAAAAGGCCTGTTGTGTTTGCCCAAGTTGACAAGTCATTCTTTTCAAAATGTGCTGGACACAGAAATAATGATGGACTACTTCAAAAATGTAACTGCTGCCATTTCTCCCTAAAATCGCCTTTCTTTGGAAACATGCATTGTTGATGTTATTCAGGCATAAAACTAAACATGAAGCTGTTGCTGTTCTGTCTGTCTGTCATATTTGTTTCATGGATCTTCAGAGCTACTGAAGTTTCTTGACCATGCTACTTAGCCCGATTCTGTGGGGCAGCCACAAATCAAATGCATGAGACATTGGGCGATAATTAAACTGTGGATGTTGTATTTTCCTTTAGATTGAGTATGCAACTGCATGCGTTTAAATGATGCGTTAGCTGCCCTTCCATTTTGGTATAATAATAGCCTATAATTCTTCTGTTTGATGTAAATTTCAAATCTCATGCTGGTTACGCCTCTGTAATGCAAGGTTAGTCACTCATCACCAGACCCTTTATTTTACTGATGTGGCACTCAGGCTACATCAGTAGAAAATCCAATCTACCACCCAAATCTCCTCAGTCTACATGAATTTAATGCTAGCGCTGTACTGTAAAAGCCTACTAATCATTTACACAGGTGTGGCCTTTGGTCGATATTCTTTTTCCACTCAGAAATATAATTAATTCATTAATTAATAAAACTAGAAAAGGCAGATATATAGGCTAACTTTATTTAAGGATCCAAGGTCCAAATAACAAACCACACACACACACAATATATATTACATACATACAGACACACACACACACAACACCTTACAAACATAGAGAGGGCATACAATCGTACAAGGTCTGTCAAACTTTGAATAGTTTCCTCCAGTGTTTCCAAAGGTCAGAGGAATATTGTGTCACTTTACTTAAGGTCAGTCAGGGACATTGTAATTACATTCCTTCACTCAGTTACAACCTAATAAATGTGTGCATGAAGGTCCTGATTAAAGCCTGGCATGTGGGGACATTAGAAGTCACAAACATATAACCAGCATTTCCCACCTTGGATACTTAGAGCATCATTATCAAAGATTTCTGGCGATGCTCTATGTCTACCCATTGCACTGTGTGTTCAGAATTAAGAGGTGGCTGTCAACAATGGCTTTCAGCTAACACAATCTCACAGCTATCTATCATTGTCCTCGGAAACAGCTGTGGAATTTTCAACGCTCCTGGACACGAGGAGGCCAGTCGCATTGAAACACAAGCACAGGAATCCACCTTAAGCCCCGCAGACTTCCCATTTGGGATTAGTCATAGGAATTTTCTCCCCTTCGCACCAGTGTCTTCCCATTCAGAACAGAGCTTCCAAAGCCCATGGAGCTCAACCAAAATAGACTCAGGCAGTGGAACTAAGCAGCCTTGAAAGCTTATTCTGGTGGTGCACCATGGGTATATTTTTAGAGGGCGATGGCAGTTCCATTATTATGATGTATCATTCCTGAGGTATTCCTTGGACAAATGCCTTGGCTATTATCGTTGAACGTGTGCACCTAACTGGGGTGTGAAATAATGTTTAAGTCAACAAGTATTTGAGACACAAGGACATGGGGAACCACAAGAATCTGACCTGTTCGGTCAGCCGGTTAACAGCGAGATCATGTGGACCAATATAAAACAAACAGAAATGAACATATATATATATGGGCTGATGTTTCAGAATCTCTTTTTTTCATTTGAGGTCCGGAGAACTTGTGGAAACAAACTTCAGGTTCATTATTCTTTATCTGTTTTGAGCACGAAGGCATGAACTCACCCACCCACCCCCCCATGCTGATGTTGGCACTCAGTTGGTCTCTGTGCAATCAGTGCTCATAACCTTTTGCATTTCTCAGATTTTGCAGGAATGCTAAAACAATATTTTTTTCCACAAAATAGTTCCTGCTTAGTGTTTTCCTGTGCAGATACAACATTCCAGCAATGGCCAATCACTTTTAGCCTTGTCCAAGGCTTTTATGTCAGCATGGAAGCGAGACTAGGTTGTGCTCAAATGGGAACACCTTTCTCCTGTTAAAATGTTAAAAGTTTATTCTAAAGAAATTATTGCAACATTGTCAAGTCAAAGCTTGTTATTATGCATATTATACTCATGCATAAAGTCCAAGTACAAAGTACTCTTATTATAGAGTATTGATGAACTATGAAAACCAGTTCCACATTCCTCAGTGGAGGCATATTACAATAATTAAAAGAGTGGATACACACATAGACACTCTTTCATACAAGTGTTCTTTATTTTGACCATTTCCTACATTGTAGAACTCTAGGCCCCTGAACATCAAAACCTACTACTGGCCACTGTAATGATGCTCTGTGGTTTGAAAAGACATCCAACCAAACATTCAATAGTGTGCCGCTGATTCTTTCATACAGGCAGGCTTAAAGTCAGCTGTGCTTTTCGACTTAAATGGGCAGTGTAGAATTCTGTATGTTTCAAGTAGTCTTGAATGCAGCCATATGGCATTCTTGCATTGAAATGCTTTGTATTAAATACAGTGGCCACATGTGGTACAACATGGAATTACAAGAAAGCCAGCTTAGTGCTAGATGGTGATCTAGGCAACACAGAGCATTGTATTTTGTTTTATTTGTTTTAAAATGAAAAAAGAATGAGTGAAAGAAAAAGTCAATAAATAGCTGAGCTGAGCAAAGGGTGACAACCACATGATTGAACTTTGACTTCAAACTTGCCTTGACTTCCAAATGCACTATGTCATTATTGCTGACTGTAAGTATTGTTCTACAATGAAGCCTAAAAAATAAAGTTAGTAAAAAGTAAAATAGTTATAAATGATGATAAATAATGAAATAAAAACAAATGCAAACATGTATGAGTTGGTGTGTCCAAACTTTTGACCTAAACTGTATATCAGCACAGACTTCAAATTGGTGATAAGAAGTTTAATTGCTGTGAGGCTATGCACACAACTGGGGGCACACAAATTTCAAAAGTTAAGCCAAGTCCCTTTATTCCTAAAATCTGAGTTGCGTCTGCACATAGTTAGCAGGACGTGCCGATTTAACGGGGAGGATGAGTCATTGCTGTGCTCAACAAAGAGAAGGGGGTGTGGGGGGATGTTGGGGCCTTAGTGACTGCCAAAAAAGTTATTTTCTTTCCCTTTTCTGTGTCCAGTATTCAAGAGTTCTGTGTGTGTGTTTTGGTGAGTAATGGTTTGACCCCCTAAACTCCCTAAAATGACTAAAGTCGGAGAATAAAGTAATTTTATGTTTGTGCTGACAAATGAGGTTAAGAAAACTGTTACGAAATAATTCAAAGTTGACTGTCTTTAATGTAGGCTTGCATGAACAGAGAACAAACTGCTAACACTACCCCCAGACATACATTAAATGTTCTCCCACTATTCTAACCATTATGTGGCATCAATTTGTCTCTCTGAATCCTTCGGCTAAAACATCAGCAACAGACCTTACTTATCTCTTCTGATAAAGCCCAGATTCTGGGCCTCCTGGTTAAATCATTTCAGGTCCATCCCTGGCTAGAGTATTGGAAAGCCTCTCAGATTCCAATCCACGTGACATGGAATATTTATGAGGACAGTTATCAGACAAAGCTCTTAAACGGTACTCTCTATAGACAATGTTAAATGGGGTCAGACTGCAGTGCTCCGATGTGTATTCACTAGAAAGCTGTGGATCAGTGAGTCTGTGTCTGTGTCGTGATTATGGTTTCATCAGTGTGGCACGATTCCAAGACAGGTATTGTAACAGGAAACAGAGCAGTCTAGGTTCGTCTGTAATCTTTGTCTTTATTATTAACCATTGGTCACAGGCCTGGAGTGAAATAGCCAGGCTTTAGTTCTTGACCCTGTTACATGTTATTTTGTGACGTCATGTACTCGTGTGTCCCTGAACTCACCACTGAACCACATCAGTTAGATTCCTCCCCATTTACCCAGAAACCAAACAAAACAACATTCAACAGCAATCAGTCTCCAGTGAAGTCAACTCAAAACAATGCTCACTGTGAACCTCCTTGACATTTCCATTCCAAATCGGGCATGTATCTTCTTGCTCAGTGTTACTAGAAAAAATAGATATAGATATCTCAGCAAAAATTCCCTCTGGAATCTAGCAAATGCTGAATATTAAAGGGGAATCAATCAATCAGTAGTCCAGAAAGAGCTGTCAGTAGTTATGAGATCGGATACATTTGGTGCCACATAGACCAAATAGCAAACCGCCAACTGACACTGACTGATAAGGCAAAATGAAAGTGAAACAAAGTCCATCAGTAAGCGTTAGCTGCTGTTTCGCAAATTCAGTCTGTGTTTGTTGCAGCAATTACTCTTCTCCTCAAACCTTTCAACAACGTCAAACAACAAGACTATTGATTGATTTCTCTGAATTTCTCTTTGAAGACCAAATGAGGCAAGAGAGCCTTTCTCCCCATATTAAGTCCTGTAACCATAAAGATGACTATGAAGCTGGTAAATTAATCTAGAATTCTTGGATGGTTTACCTGTAGTATTTTGTGGTAGCTGTGTAGTTTTTTTCAGATTCTCTTTCTCACTATCTCTCTCCCTCTCTCTCTCTCTCTCTCTCTCTCTCTCTCTCTCGCTCTCATATTCTCAATCTCCCTCTGGTATAAACCTTAACCATATTTCAGTCTCTTCCACCATCTGCACTCATAAAAGCCTGTCAATCATTTTGGCAAGCAGCTTTCAGCAGCTGTCCAAGGATCAAGGGGGGCAAAGAGCGACACAGCTGTGCACACTACTGCTTCCTGCTCACCACACACACACACACACACATATTCACACCCTCACACTTACTCTCTCTCTCTCTCTCTCTCGCGCACACACACACACACACACGCTTAAGGATAGGCAAACCAAGAAAGCATGTTTTAAGCATGTTGAAGATAACGGACAAATATGACACTGGACTGCATGTTGTTTCCAAGGGGAACATACAGACAAAAGGCTGAGTGGCATTTGCAATGGATATCACGAAATACACACACACACACACACACACACACACACACACACACACAGAGGACCCAGAGCCAGCTATGCTGCCCCATTAAGGCTAATGATGAGTGCCCAGACAGAGCGCTTCTTCCTGGAGTCAATTAGTAACCCAATGCTCTCGGGGGAGGATTACGTGTGGTTTCCATTTCGAGAGATGACAAACGCTGACCTCACTCAAACCCACTGATCTATCCACCTTCAACATCACCCCCCCACATACACACACACGCATACTCCACCACACCACACCCCACCCCATCCTGACAGGCTCCATTGCCCATCATTCTCATCTGACTCATCTTCCCAACCAATCAGGGAGCTGGTTTGCTCGCAGACAGAGGGGCATGTTGCTATGGAGGTTGTGTTGCCAGGGAGCAACTTTGCTGTTAATGTGGCACAGAGAGAAGGGGTGGAGGTAGTGGGTAAGGTGGGTGGGTGGGTGGGTGGGGAGGATGGGGGTTGCTAATTGCTTGGGTGCTTAGATGTTGACTGCGGGGTTTTCCTGTGAGCGAGTGTAAAAGATGATTGGGTGTAGAGTGTCAGGCTTTCTAAAAAGTCCCACATCCGCAAGGCTCAGGGAAACTTCAAACCAGTGTAGAAACGGCATCTGGCATCTAACATTTTGAAGACATCTGGCTCACAAAAGTGAACGTCAGAATCTGACTGTACAACTTTACATCATTTTTATGGAGGCCTCTGTCTCTAGTCCAGAGGGACTTGGGTCATCACTAATCACCCTCATGTTAGAATTTTCTCACAGTGGTGATAGTAATTTGTTTTGAGTGTGACTCTCACATGTTTAAATTTTGCACAGTCACAAACACTACAGAAAAAAAAAACAATGTTTGGATCTGCGCTTACAACTTTCAAGGCTGCCAGGAGATGAGCACTATGCCAGCATCCTCTTCTGCAGCGATCTAAAACATTTGGCCGTTGGGCTTTAGAACAACAACAACAACAAAAAAGCCTTGTTCCTGGCAAGGAGGAATCCACAGCACTAATAGAAAAAAGACTTGTTTTGCCAGAGTGCCTGCAAAGAGAGGTAGAGAGTTTTTTGGGGGGGGAGTAGGTAATGAAAGAAGCGTAAATAAATATCCAAAAACAACAGCAACAAGACATAAAGAGAAGCAATCAGCGTTTTTCTGCACTTCAGGGGCCAATGGAGGAAACAAGATTATCCTATCAGCACAGAACAGATTCCCCCAAAGCCTGGTTACCGATGCCAGTATCCTGAACGACTAAGGCTGGAAGTCAAAGCAGCCGAGGGGACAGGAGGGTGGGGTGGTGGTGGAGGAGGAGGAGGAGGAGGAGGAGACCGGGGGTGGGGGTGGGGGTACAAACTGTGATAAAGAACATCTATTCTTGGACTTCTGGGTTGTCAGATGCAGAGTTTCCTCTTTCAAGGTCTTCTTTCCCCCCCTCTTCTTCTCCCCTTGCCTAGGCTGCTAAGGGTTGCGAAAAAGCTTCCCTTGCTGCTCATGAATGGGTAATTTAAACCAGGGATACACAGAACCATCATGAGAGCTCAAGGCTGCAAGGGGCTGCCGCAGTAGGAGAGCAGCAAAGAGATATAGGACTCGTAGGAAAAGAAGTGTTTATTGAAAACGACTTCAGACCAAACCAATGACGAGGGGCCCGTGCACAGGTTGTCCAGCTTCAGAAGCGTGAGGTGTGGATGTATTGTACAGGTTTCCATTGATGTTGTGCTGTAAGTAGTGAACTCACCCAGTGGAATTGCCCCAAACATGTAAAATTTTTGGACTTCATATACTGTATAATGAATCGAAGAGAAAAATGAATGTGCTTTGTGTAAAGTTGACATATGACTACCCTCACCCCCCACCCCCTCCCGTAACTTTAGGGTGAGTCAGTGCTTCAGTGAAGATTTGCAATAAAGGACATCAACATTTTAGGTTCAGAACAGCTTTTAAAGCTATTTATTTGGATATCATCCTCACAAACTTTCATCTTTTGTATTCCTTTGTATTTACTTTAAAGCCAGCACATTTGAATAACGTCATTGATAGTAAAGGACAGTCAAGTGCTCAAGACATATATATATATATATAGAGAGAGAGAGAGAGAGAGAGAACACAAACACCCATCCACACATACATAAGCTCACAGAAAAGTCACAAAAATTTAATAAAACAATGATAATATAAGAAGAAATCTCTATTTGTTTTTGTTTTTTCTTTATAGCATACTCAAGTACCATTCCTCCTCGAAGTTGGTTGAGGTTTCGGGGTCAAGTCCTTCCATATAGTTACACTACCTCAGCACCAGTGGGAATTCAGCTGGCCTAGGGTGACCACATGGTGCTGCACACGATTGGTTAAGAGCAAAAATGGGGGTTGGGATGGGGAAGTGTCACCCCAAAAGATGTCCCTCACTCAGGATCCCTTGCTGGGCTGGCACAGTGCCACACGGCCTCACTCCCGCACCTGGGCCATCATCAGCTGGTGGCAGTCGAGGTCGCCGCGGAGCTCCAGTGGCCCGGGTAGCTTCATGCCAGTCTTCTGGTCCACGCACCAACACTTGCCCCGCTGCCCGTCTCGGGCTGGGTGACACTGCAGCAACAAGCAGTCAATGGAGACAAGAGATACGATATGAGTCACCAGAGACAAAGCTACAAAATAAAATGGATTATTTCTAACCTTTTAACACTTATGAATTGGTAAGTTAATGTATGTTGGTGAGTTTTATGTATTGGTAACTTGTATGTATGTGACAAGAGTTTCCTTTGTGATATTAGAGTAAAACATCTAATGAAATTGCATGAAACTGTCAATAAAGTTGATGACTTGGCATTTAATTAATTAATATTAATTAATTAATTTAATTTATTTATTTTATTGTCTTTCAAGTAGACAATCAGCCAAAATAGCAAGAGACTAATGATTTGTATAGACTTAGTTAGATTTCACTGATCAGGTCAAGCAGGACTGACTTCCTGTTTGAAGGGGGTGAGACAGAGGTCTTGGGAGATCACTGCTTGGTTACTATTGACCAGACCAGGGTATACTACAGCTAGAAAGCCACGTTGACTTTCATTTGAATGACTCAGCATATTGTGTTTGCCTGACCGCTGTGCACCTAAGGGACATTACCACTAATGAAATGAAAACTCAAGCCCCAGTTTCAGGAATTCATCCACTGAGGCTGCATACCTCACTAATTCGACCTCTGGCAAGCACACTTTAGTATTTGTACAAAGCTAATATGGACATTTTTGTGGTTTTTCAAGCACAGACAAGACTTCCCTGAGTGAAAAAAAAACAGCAGGATGTACAATAGCCACCACCACTCAAATGATAGTCTGAGAACAATACGAGAGTTCAATGTGCAGTCTTTGTGGAAAAGAGTGAAAAAGTAGTTCCCAAAAAATGCTTGCGTAGACTGCAGCAGGTCAGAAGTCAAAGTTGCCCTTAAAACGACACTATTTCGCAGACCTTGACATAGCAAGATTTGTAGCACAGAGGAACACAGAGAATGCCTTGCACTTCAGTTTTCTCAAGTCTTTTTGGTCTTTTTGGTGTCTCGCCAGTCTGATGGTATCTGCTATCTGTTGAGGTTGAGTTTTATCCTAGATCAATATGTGTGTTTATGTGTATTTGTATATGGGTGTGTGTGATTGGTCCCTAATTCCCACCCTCTAGGCAGTAGTCAGAATGACCTCACATAGACTTCCAGTTAACTACACTTTTGCTGTTTGTTATTTGTTTGTTCATATGAACAGCAAGCTGGCAGGATCTTGTTTTTCCATACTAAGGTCATCCATCCCAGTTCTGAGAAAATAGAACCAATGATCACCATGGACAGACTGAAATCATCAACTACTCATTGCCATCTAATGGTGTAGCGCAATTAGATATTTACTTTGTATGTCAAATTGTGTTAGTCTGATACAGTAAGCAAACGGACCAAAATATGTTTGGTTGATTGATCATTTGCTCTTTTTTTTTCATTCCGAGATCCAAAAATGTAAATGATTTGCTGTGATTATGGCAGGATGACATGAGCTGTGTCTGCATTTATGGTTCATGCCGTTCTACTTCGAAGCACCTTTGTTAAAGTGTAACTGAGTTTTACGCAAAATTCCAGTCAACTAACTCTAAACATGCAAACGTAATGACCTACAAGCAGACCATTGCACTCTGTTGTGCAATAACTGTCGTCTTTCTCCTTGTCAGCAAGCCCTTGGTCTAAATTAGAGTTACCTCCTGAACTCTGGCAATCGGCTCCACATATCACTTTGTCACACTGGTACCTCTCTGGTTCATTATGTGTTATGGTGACATATATCATGTTTAGGTTTGTGAAAGTGTATGTTGTTCCAACATAACATCTGTTTTGAAAGCTTAGTACCAGCTGCACCACTGAAAGTGCTGGGAAGAAAGGCAGAATAGGTTGTTCACTAGTTAGTTCATGGATGTATGGAAACACACTCAGATGCTACAGTGAAGAACAATGTGGAGAATGAAGTCTCTGGAAGTGCCTGTCCACAGTACTTTATAGTGCACTGTGAATGTTGCTAATTGGGTAATTAAGACCTTTTTATACAGTTTCTCACAAACAGTGTACCATCTGACACCAAGGGCCATAAATACCTTTTTATTGCATCTTTACTCCATTATTGCATCTTTACTCCATTATTGCATCTTTACTCCATTATTGCATCTTTACTCCATTGTGTGTGTGTTTGTGTCAATTTGATATGATTGCTGAACTTAGATAAACATATTGTCCAGTACAATTTGTTCATGTTCCAGGTCAGAATACCCTTATATAAATTTTAATCCTGGAGTAAACTTTAACTGACTTGGGCAGGGCAGATTTGTCTTCTTCGTAACAGCAGTCTCTTGAGTCCTCTAAACAACTAAACAACATTAATTATGACCGGCACCAGCATGCCAAGGAACATTCTTCCTGTCCCACATGAAAACAATCCAGCCACTGAAGGCAAGTAGCATTTTAGCATTTCCTGTCAGTGTGACCCCCTACCTGTTTGGCGTGGAAGTCTCCGTTCTTGTCACAGTTGGGGATGGGGATGATGTAGAGGTCCTCGTGTGTACGGGTGTTGGACACGAGCCGGTCCAGCGCTCTCTGGAGCTCAGCGCGGCAAGGGGCCTGTAGAGGGAGACGGCATGAAAGTCACTCTCAGGAGGTTCGATTACAGTACTGAGAGGAAGAGATACACACAGAATGAGAGTCAAACATACCCACTCACACTCCCTGTTGCACACACACATACACACACACACACATATATATGCACACAGACACAACACAGACATTCCTTCTCTCTTTCTCACCCTCACATGCACATGCATGCACACACACTGCAGTCACACCCATGTGTTCACCCACACACATTTGCATTTTCTTCACACACACACACACACACACACACACACACACACACACACATAGAAAGGGAAACTTTACTGAATGAATCCATGCTGTAAACACATGGGGCTCGTGCCAAGCAGTGGGAGTTTGATGGGGCAACAGTTCAGACATTAAACCATTAAGAAATAATGGAGAGAGAACAATTTGGTTGAACACAAACAGCTGATGTCCCGCTGTGAGTGCTGCACAATGTGCTCCTCCAGCGCCATTCATTTTATGAACTCATCAGTCAAACGATGTTCTCAGTTGACAGGCAGTACAGCCAGAACCCTGGTTTTAACTGTGCACCTTCTACCAGACTTCAACCTATTACTGTATATAATTCATGTACCACGACGACTGCACATACCGAATGACTTTCCCCTGTGGTGGCTGACACTGGTTTGGTGTGTAAACCCTGTTTAACAACGCATAGCTACAAGGACTTGTATTTAGTTCCCCATTAAAATGGCAGGCACTGGGGGGCTCGTTAACCCATAAAAGTGTGCCCGTGTCCCGAGCTTGTTGTTTGCACAGTGTTTTGCAGGGGCAATTAGGTGATTAATGGGGCCAAGATGTTGGTAGAGGTCAAGAGGGGTGAAAGGAGCGAGGAGGAGAGGAGAGGGTGAGAAATAGGAGGAGTTAAGGAGAGAGAGAGAGAGATGACTCACCAGGGCGGCCTTGGGGTCCTCGCGGGCACTGTTGCTCCGCTGGTTGGTGGACTTGGAGGGGTGGCGGGCCAGGGTCTTCTGGATGCAGCGCTTGTCCTGGGGGCTGCAGCGGATGTTGCTGTTGTTCGGATGGTCAGGGATTATGCTCTCCTCCCCTGTCCTCTCCATGGCTACAGAAACACAAGGTGGGAGGGGGGGGGTTGTCAGTAACCAAGCTAGAGACTGGGGACTGAGACTGAGGGCATGGGGTCCTGGCTGAAAGGACACCATTCCTAGGTAAGGACATCGTAGTGTATGGGATGAATACATGGGCAGATCTCGTGCAGAGAGGTCTGGTTGAGAGGGAGGTGTGGGGGTGTGGGTGTGGAAGGGGGAGGGGGGGAGGTATTTCACAGGTGCCCTCGTTTAAGGGGAGAAAAACGAGCAGCCCAGAAAACGAGCCAGGCTGTTAGTGGCACCAGGGGGATTGTCTGCAATTTCCCCAAACTAAAGCCAAACCACCATCTCCACCATGTTCGCTCTCAGGCAAAGACCGCATTTGGCCCGACCGATTTTCTTTTTTTCTGTTTCTTTTTTTTTTTGCTCTTTTAAACGGTGATCCCCTTCCAGATTTGTTACCAGGACATCCAGTCCGTGGCCTGGCAGTTCCTAACCAGTCTTTTTGGATTCTTAGCTACAAAACCTGACTTCCTTTGAGGCTTGTTAAAGAGGAGTCTGCCGGTCTCAAATCTTTTCCAGCACCTCCTCAGCCTCAGCAACACCTTCCACCACCACCACCTCCAACAACTAGACCTACCCTGGAGCTGTTTTTACCTTGCATCCACACACCCCCTTCTCGTCCTACCCACCACACACACACACACACACACACACACACTCACTCACACACACCATCACCACCAGCCCTCCGGCAGCTGCTTCCTGAGGAAACAGTTCTCGTTCTCTGAAGGAAATGGTCTCAGCGGAGGTCGGGTTGGAGGCACTGCTGCTGCAGAGGAGAGCAGCAAGCTGGTGGGCAAACCAGAGAATGGGGGGGGGGGGGTTGGTTGGTTAAGGGTGGGTGGTGGTGTTGATGGAGGTGGTGGTGGTGGGGGAGACACCACTGCAGTGTGTGTGTCCATTCCTCAAAGCAGACCTCCTTCCAGGCTTCTTGGGACTGAAAGGAGCACAGGGGTAAAGAAGAACAAGGAGGGGGGAAAAAAAAGCCTGTTTTCGACTACTGCTCCCGTGTGTTGGGTTTGACTCATTTGGCCTACGTTAAAAGTGGGCAGCACTGTGGCGCCAGATGGAAAACACCGCACAGCACCCCCCAACACACACACACACACACACACCAATTCCCCAACTCATATAACACACACAACACACACACACACACTACCCCCAACTCACCCCCTACTGCTCCGACTGCATGACTTTTTCTTTCCAAATTGGCATAAATGTTTTACCCATGCCTTGGCCTCGAAGCGTAGAGGAAGAGGTGCCCGGCGATGCTGGCACATTTTTCCGCTGGCATGCATGGCCTGCCATGGGCACGTTTGGAAATGCTGCATGTTCAGCTGATAAGTAGCCCAGACGCAGAGAGCTGTAGCCCACACAACAGTGCCTATCGCCAGCCTGAATCTCCCTGTTCAGCAACCAGACCAGTAGCCTACAAAGCTCCAAAACCCACTTAAAAGATAGAGCATACCACTGACCTGTTTTGTCATTGCAAACGGCAATGGCACGCTCTGCTCGGAAACAAAATATTTCTTTGGGTGTGAGTCAAAAAATATCAAGCAACTGCCTTAGCAAATAATACAACTGTGATTGCGACATCTCACACGTCAGAAACAGAATACATGTATCCTGGATGGTTGGATGGGTACGGCTTCATGTTCAAGTCAAAACTAATGGGACACAGTCACAACTCCAGCTGTTTGACTTACAAAGAAGTTAACTATTGTGACATTCCGGTTAGAGACATCACAGGCAAACTTTGTGAACTTGAGTTTGGTTGTGCACGTCTCATAACTCATAACCCCCCGTTTAGATGAATGACATGTTGCTATGGGAAACAATAACATTGTGGATTTGGAGACTGGGGAACACTTTATATTCAAAAAAAAAAAAAAACATCCAAAGTACATGTTATTAACTTGAACATTTAATTTGCCTTGATGGATAACCTTAGCTTGAGGTTTGGACAACAATGGGAAAGGAAAAGCATTTTACGTAAGTTTGCTTTATTTGCGTCTTTTGAAACATCATGACCTGCAATTACACTATGCATCACTCAATCTGCTCAATCAAGTGGTACGAAGCTTCATAGCTTTGGCCGCGTGCTGTTTCTCTGTGCCCTCGAAGCAGCGCATTTAATTGTAGCATTGAGCAGTGGACATTTTTAATTATGGTGACCTTAAGTCCTTATTTTGGAAGCTGGAGCTGTCATTTTGCGGCTCCACTTTTTGACAGAGCACCGCCATTCGCCCTGGGCCAGGGAGTTTCCCTCCTGAAAAAGGTTCACAGACGTTCAGCCTCCGTTCATAAACTCCTCTTGTTTGCACTTTTAGGGGATTTCTGTGGGCCCGCCTCTTGCTTCCCTAAACATGGCTTTGCTTTCGAGTATCAGTGGCTTTTTTTTTTTTCTTGAAAGAAGCAGGAATTCTCTCAACCTCCCCCCCGACTCTTTTGCTTTTGTTTTTTCTCCCCAGTTTTTCAGTTTCATGCCTTTCCACTGTTGTAGTTCCATCTTTTGCTGAGGTGATTTCAAAGTGGGTCAGGGTCGGGGGTGGGAGGCTAGGGTGGGTAGTGAAGGGAATATGGTGCCCCTTTTTTCAGGCGGGCATGTGGTACCGTCCCACGGGAGGAAATGCTGCCACTGCTCCGGTTTTATGGGGAGGTTTTTGGGAGGCCGCTGGGTCTCACTGAACAGACCCTTGGCTTGCTAAGCCACAGTCTCTGGCCAAAGACACAGCAAATAAAGTGTGCCACATCTAAGGCAAGCTCCAGCCAACCAGGGAGAAGAGACATGGGCTTGTAATTGAAAAAACACTAGTTTTCATCCAACTGGATGTTTTGGCCAACTGGGTGTTTGGGCTTCAGTTTGAACCGGTCCTGTTGAAAATCTCGAGGTTGGTTGGTGAAACATGATTCCATCTGGGGAGGAGACAGGTTTGTCTGTACAGCACCATATGCAGTGTTTCTCAAAGTCAAGAACTAATTCATTAATTTAACACGTCTATCAGTGACGGTTGGGTGCTGGAGGCCATTTTAGACTCCTCCCAAGATACTGTAAATCCCTAGTTTGGCACTGCTGTAGCCATTTTAAATTCCACTGACTTGTCTGCATATGCGGAGGACTGTGAGCATTTCATGAATGTCAAGAATCCATTGATGCATCTTTGAATAACAAAGGACTCTGCGCTTGGTAGAACTTTGAAAGATTCCTGACACTGGAAGACTAAGATTTTTTAAGCATATTTGTTCAGATATTTTTTGTCTTTTATCATATAGGACTGGGGAGATGTGACAGAAAATGAGTGGGAGAAGGAACGGGAAATGACCTCGTGCCGGAATCGAACCCTGGTCCCTGCTCAGTGAGGTTTGATGATTCAACATTGCTTGCGGTTAAGGGTTCATCCTCGAATTTGAGACACATTCCTCATCACACATCACACAGCACAGCACAGCACACAGATGAGAGTCAGGGAGCAGAGAGCAGTACTCAGAACAGCACTCTGTCATGTCCAACCGAGTCAAGCTTTCACAGGCACAAAATGACAAAGTGTTAGCTGTTGTGCACTAAACTTCAACTGACCACAAAGAGACGGATGGGATATGCAAGACAAAGGTTTTATGTTCCCCACCCGGAAAGAGCTTATCTCCTGCACAAGACCACAAAGTGCATAATTACAAATGATGGGTTTCTCTAGCCAGTAGACTTGTGTTTGAAAGACTGGGGAAAAAACTAGTTGTATTGCCTAGTATTTTGTCACCACTTCCATTTCAGCAGATCATCATCTCGTTATTTTCTTTACTTGTCCTGATCCTACCATACCCCCTCAACCTTGTTTGCAAAGGTCTTGCCCCATCCTGCTCTAATTGGTCCCCGCTGTCGTGTGCAAACAGGAGGTGTCACTTTGTTGTGGGTTGCTAGGCAGCTCAACCCTCTTTGAGTGGAGTCGCTTAGGAGTGAGTGTTGTGCTGTGTTATCATTCAGGGATGGAGTTAGCGATAGGCTAGCCCTTACATCATATCCGGCTACACTAATTAAAGGTCAATTAATACCGTGTTTTTACAGCTGTGATAGCATTTAACTATTAATAACAGCTACATAATCCAGTTACCTAATGACAGTTTATGGTGCTAACATAATGACATCATTTAATGAGAACATTACCATAATGAGCGTACTGTAGCCAAGTCTGCAGCTTTCATTACTCAGATTATCAAAAAAAAATCGCACACTTCTTTTCCCATCACAGACTACAACGTTTCACTGAAGCCCGGTAGTCCAAAATAGCCGACAGGAACATGCAATGTGTGCAATTCTGAATAATCCATGACATATCAAGTATAGTATCAAGGCAGGGGCATTGGGTTTGTGTGGTCCATTTTTAAAGTAGAGTCAGCAATTCTGGCGAATGGTTAATATTTGAGCTCAACAGCCAATCAAAGTGCTCTATTCCCTTCTGGGTTCCTGTAGCAGTGTGCTGATTGGGTGGAGCTGTTTATGACTTGGCCCCAGGTACTATGTTTATTTCCCATTAACAGAGCCAGGACAGTCTTGCAACACTACACAGTAAGAGAGAGAGTCTTCCAGAAATTTGTGGAATTTTAAATCTGACAGAAAGTGTCTTGGATTTGGAATAAATTGCTCTATAGAAAGTATATAATTAAGTTTGTTAACTTTGAAGGATCACACCTGAGGTCTACCACAGAACTTAAATACTTATGTTTCAATTCACAGCAGTTTCAATTAACCCTCTGCAAGGTCTACGTAACATATAACTTGTGTTAACAGCCACCTTTGAGGAAAACAGAGAGCCTAGAATAGAATGAGAATGAGTATAGATGTATTGTGTCCTCATTGTTGTCCTAAAGTCCTGTCAGTTCTTTTTTTCAGAGTTTTTTTCTGTGATTTATTTTGTTTTGTTTTGTTGTTTTGTGGAGGGGGTCCAGGCTGGTTTATGGCATCCGCCGTTCAAAGCTGTTCTCCCCTCGCCACATGGGTCCCATGCTGTCTTGGGGAGTGGTAATAACTTAATCGTATTTACCACTGCCACAACCCCAGCTGTAAAAATGGGAGAGCGGCCCAAGACAAGCAAACAACAGACAGCTCCGGAAAAGGCCAGCAAAGAGGCGATTTCTCTGGCGAAGGCTCCCTCCACTCCGCTTGTGGAAGAGCGATTTGTTTGTGACAACTTTTTGATTTTTTTTCAAATAGAAAGATGGATTGGGCCAAGATGAATCACCTGCTATGATTTCACTCAGATTGCTCTGAGTAATTACACTCATCAGACTATTTAAACTGATGAATTATGTTGCAAATGTATGTTGTTTGTGTTTCCCAGACCTACCGCTGTCAAAGATTTTTTCCTTGTAATGAACTATGGATCCGATTACTCTCCCTCCCTACCTCCCTCCCTCTCTCTGTCTCACTCTTTCTTGTCTTTCTCTGTACTCACTCCTTTCTCTAGAAGGTCACTTGTCCTCACCAAGGGTTCAGCTCTGTGGCTTTGCTGATTACTTGTCCCAACATGCCTTCAAGTGTTTAGCAAAATGCCTTCTTTTTTTTGTTTTGTTTTGGTGTATATTAATCTCCTTGCCCAGCTCCCTGTGGTGATGTGGCCCCCGACTGAAAGGCAATGCAACTTTAATGCAACGCTGGCAGCCAGTCAAAGAGCCACGGACGAAATGAAGTGCAACAGCCTGCGAGCTCCAGTCTTTGAAGCCCTGGCTTTATCTGCCTTTGATGTGTTTTGTCTTATCTGAATTTTCAGCAAGGCCCCTTTGTCAGCACGGAAAATTTTGGATAGGTTTGCCGACATTTACATAAATTACCATCCAAACCTTGCAAAGTACAAACACACACACACACACACACACACACACACACACACATGCATAAATACATTTCTGCATTGTTAGATGAAATCAACAAAATGACGCCTAACAGCAGCACGGAAAGACTGGGAAGCGCAGCTGAGGGGGAAAGTGGTTTGCCGTTTTGCACGACAAACAAACACATTTCTGGAGGAGTCTGAAGTTCGCATGAAACAAACGACACACACACACACATACACACACACACACACAGTCACACTTGCACAATGCACTCTCCGTCACACACGCACCCTCAGCAAACAGCCAGAGGCCAAGAGTGGATTGCATTGTATCTGTGCATCTGCCGTTACCTAGACGTCTATTTTTTCTTTGATAGCATGCCTATTGCTGGGCTACAGGCACAGTCTGTACTTGACAAAATCTGTCTACTTGCTTGATCATTTTCTATTCGCTTTCTTACTTTCTGTTTATCGTCTTTTTTTCTTCCCTTACCTTTCCTTCATCCTGTCTTCTCTATTTATAACCTTGCTGTTCACTGTTGCTAAGACCGAGGGACTGGAATCTGAAAGTGAGTGAATGAGAGTGGACTCCCAGGTTTAATAATGAATAAAGCCAGTGAGGGCAAAAATGAAGCCGCACTCGTCCTTCTCTCTTCTCAGCTTTCTCTCTCTCTCTCTCTGTCTATTTGCAGTTTCACTACTTCTGATCCTGATGCTCATAAATTGCCATATGAATGCTGATGGTCATTATCAAACACAGATTAAATACAGACGAATCGTGATGTGTTGTTTTTGTTTTGTTGTGATGTAGAAGATCTGGAAAGGAGATGAGGTTGGTTATGGGGTAAGGTGTTGTGTATTGTGTTGCGTCAGTTCACTACACAAATCCCCCCACTGTGTTGTGGTAATGTTACAGTAACGTTGCCAGGATACTGTCAGCAGAGTTCTGCTCTGCCAGGTCATTTCGGAGCACGCATTGAATGGATGCAGACGTGGGTGAAGAAAGAGAAGATGGATGGGGTGAATGGATGGGCTTGGGTGGGACGGTGGTGGTGATGGTGGTGGCATAACTAATCGGAGCAGAGACCCTGATACCATGAAAAGTCTCAGCATTTCGAGGAATTGTTAGGAAACACTCTCTGAGTTTGCCAAATGCGCAACCCACCCCCTGCCGAACACACACACAGACACACACACACACACACACCCTCGACAGCTCCAAAATTTCCACCTCTACCCACGTCAATCCTTTTATCTTTCTTCCATCTCTTTTTCTCTCTCTCTTGCTTCTCACTCTAAACAAATTTTTCCCCACCGTTTCTCTGATTCCAGTCAGTCACGCCATGTGCCGGGGCTAACACGGGCCGGCCTTGCGGCGCACGCAGGACCAGCCGTGGCGGCGGTGCTGCTGGCCCTCTCGTGTCGGAGTTCTGGCAGCAAGCGCGGCGATGAGCTCATTGCACGAAAGCTGGCAAGCCAACGCTCCCCTCCGAAATGAAAAGGGTGTTAAGGGGGGGGGGGGGGGGGGGGTGCGTGTGTTTGTGTGTGTGAGTGTGTGTGTGTACGTGTACATGTCTGGGGGGGAAGGGGTGGGGTTGGAAGTGTATCTTGGGCTTAGGGAAACAGCTGCACCCATTGGGAGCTTCATCCATCTGAGTCGCGGAGTGGAAATGTCAGGCATGAGAAGCAGGGTCGGGACAGGGTGACGTTGATGTTGTTAGGAGTCCGTGCTCAGGGAGCGAGACAATCAAAATGATTTATTTTTTCAACATTTGGGTTTATACGTAGTCGTTTGCAAGACACTTTCCCTCCAGAGCTACTGACAAGTGAGATAAATGCACGCAATCATGAGGAGCCAAAGAGCAGCAGAAAAAAGAAAACAACAACCAAAAAAAACTTTGAGGTCCACCACAAGAAGACATCGTTTAAGTGTGCACCAATTTTTATATTATTTATATTCAATTTTTTGCTCTTTTCTCTATAAACAAACATCGACATTGTCTACTTCTGGAGCTCTTTGGAGTGAGTGGGAGAAAGACAGAGACAGAGAGAGAGAGAGAGAGGGAACTGGGAACTAATTGAGCTCTCCATCTAGGGCTCTTGCAATGTTTAATGTGTGGTGCTGCAGGCTGAGAAAAGCAAGGCGAGGCGAAACGAGTCGAGCCAACCTGTGTCAGAACCTCACACTCTCTCACTCTCTCTTTCCCCCTCTCTCTCTCTCCCTCTCTCTCTTTCTCTCTCTCTCTCTCCAGAGGGCAGTGCACCCAGGGATGGACACCAGAGTGAAACCATATGTGCCTCAGACAGCTGCAATGAGAGACAACTAAAACTCAGGAGCGAGGGAAGAAGGAAGGAAGAGAGAGACAACTAAAACACAGGAGCGAGGGAGAGAGAGAGAGGCAGAGAGAGAACAACTAAGAAACAGGAGCGAGAGAGAGAGAGGCAGAGAGAGAGACAACTAAAGCACAGGAGCGAGGGAGAGAGAGAGAGGCGGAGAGAGAGACAACTAAAGCACAGGAGTGATGAAGGAAGAGAGGGAGAGAGAGAGAGACAACTAAACCAAAGGAGCAAGGGAGGAAGAGAGAGAGACAACTAAAACACAGGAGTGAGGGAGGAAGGGAGAGAGGGCTGAGTTAGTCAGAGAAAGAAACAAAGGGAGAGAGAGATAAGGGAGAGCAAGATGATTGGAAAGACTGAGAGTGTTTGTGTGCGTGTGTGTGTGTGAGTCATTGAGTGAGAGAGTGAGTGAGTGAGTGTTTGAGTTTTTGACTGTGTGTGCATGTGTGTGTGTGTGTGTGTGTGTGTGTGTGTGTTGTGTGTGTGTGTGTGACAGACAGAGGATGATGAAGATGAATAAAATGCAAAAGAGAGATAAAGACTACATGAAGAGGAGTGGCAGAAGAAAGAGGCCAAGCTGGGCCCACACGCATACCATGACCAGGGTCGCGACAGGTCTCTAAATGAAAGGAGAGAGAGAGAGAGAGAGACTAACATGTTAATTAGGGAGCATCACTGGACACAAAAGTGTCAGGAAGAGGTTGACATCTCTCTCTCTCTCTCTCTCTCTCTCTCTCTCTCTCTCCCTCTCAGAGTGGCTATAGAATCTGCACACAATGAAACCACAGGCAGAAGCTTCCCTCAAAAGAACCCATGCGATAAACCTCCAGAGAGAGAGAAATAGAGAGTTTGTTTGTGGTGTAGTACGAGACTGTTGTGAGACAATTATGGGATGGAAATATTTACACCACCGAGCAGTGAGACTCAGTGACAACACACACACACACACACACACACACACATATATATATATATATATGGCTAAGCCAACTGAAATGGGAAATGCATATCAAAGTATACCGGAGAAAGATCAACTGATTGATTCATTTATTGATCAGTTGACTGGCCAGTGATGGTTTGATTCAGTGAGTGCATCTGTGAGAGGCTGTTGTTAAGGCTGTTGTTAACCAGGGGTGCTGCAGTGTGAGTGTGTTCCTCAATAACCTGCTTCTCTCCACAGCCACAGCCACACATATGACTCTGTACTTTGTCTCTCTGTTCACACCAACACACACACACACACACACACACACACACACACACACAGTCCCAGATCCATTCATTCATCCATTCATATTCACACTTACCTCTCTCTCTCACACACACACACACAGACACACACACACACATGAGCCTCTGTGCTGCTGACGGTCCCCCTCCCCCCGGTAGAGTGAGTGATGCCCCCAGGACCCAGAGTTTCATTCCTAGGCGGCCCCCAGCAGCAGTGCAGCAGAGTCACAGTAGCTCCCCTACTCACACACTAGCCCTAGGCTCTCCCTCCCTCTCTCTCTCTCTCTCTCTCTCTCCCTCGCTCCCTCTAGTCCTTTCTATCTATATCTATCTCTATCTGTGGCTATACCTCCCTCTCTCTCTCTCTCTATCCCTATCCCTCGCTCCTTCTAGTCCTCTCTATCTATATCTGTCTCTCTCTCTCTCTCTCTCTCTCTCTCTCTCTCTATATATATATATATATAATAGCCTTTTCTCTACAGTCTCGCTCTCCTTTTCTCACTCTCTTTCCTTCTTTTTTTCCAACTCTAACAGCTCTGTAAGGCACCTTTCAAATGTTTTGTCTTTTAGCAAAAACACAAAAAAGCAGATGATGATGAAGCTGATGATTATTATTATGAGTACTACGTTATGTAACGAGTAGGTACATCTATATGAACATAGAGCAGCAAGGCTTACAGGTGGTTGTATGGCTTAGCTGTGCTTAATCCTGTCTGATGTGGCTGTAGCAGGAGACCTTTGACCTCTGAAGGTGAAGAGGTCTTTCTCGGGTCTTTGATTTAAAAGCAGTAGCAGACATAGCCATGACATTCACTCATGCTCTCTCTGTCTCTGCCTCTCTCTCTCTCTCTCTCTCTCTCACACACACACACACACACACACAAAACATAGACCTGCACACACATTCACTTACTCACTCGCTCATTCTCTTACAACTCACACAGAAATGCATCATTTTAAAAACATGCGTGAACCATGTAATCAGGCTGTCACCTCTGATGAAGTGTGTAAATGCGGGGGTCAACTCAGGTCTTTCAGCTGTGAGTAACAAAAGGCTGTAATTACACACTCACACACACACACATGCACACATACACTGTGCCCAAGTATCCAAGGACAAGTCTATGCACACATACACACACACAAACACACACACACACACACGATGGAATGTGGGATGTCTGTGTGCTCCTCCACCTTCACAGATTCTTTGTACCTTCATATTAGTCGCTCCAATTCTACAGCTAATTCCAAACCCCCAATCCCACCCCTACTCTGTTTCCCACCCTCAGACCTCTCACAGACTGGCACCCACACTGAGTAGAGTTCAGCTGACTCAAGTACAAACACATAGCCACGCTGGAGTGTATCAAAGCCTACATTCAAGCATGTGCACTCATCAGCACACACACACACACACACACACACACACACATACACACTTCAGTATGCACTCAGATGATGGCATGAATGCACCATAGAAATTCATACACAAACATTCACACACACTCTCACACACAGATACGGTACACACACACACACACACCAAATTCCTACAAACACACCATTTATGTGTGAGCCATGCTCGCACTTCTGATGAAGTGTTTGAAAGAAAAGGTCCATTTCCAGCAGACAGGACATACCTCACTAGATATGAGCTCACCCATGACAACTGTTTATTGTAGCCTACGAATTTTCAACAGGTTCTCTGAATGCCACCAGGCCAATAGAACTGGTCATTAAAAATATGTGGAGTCATAGTCTGTGCAAAACAAAAGTCTACCTCAGTGCTCAGTGCCTGGCACAGGCTGTAGTGTAAAGTGCTCTCCTATCACAGGCATGTCATCAAAATACACTGCACTATGCACCAGTTATTTAGCATCAGATAGACAGACAGATAGATAGATAGATAGATAGATAGATAGATAGATAGATAGATAGATAGATAGATAGATAGATAGATAGATAGATAAACTGATACTTTATTTATCCTGTAGAAAATTCTGATTTGTTCATTGCACTATGCGCCAATATTCAGTATCATGCAAAAAATCTAGAACAAAGCATGCACTTTATCAAGTTTAAGGGACTGTGTAAAAGCACAGTGTGTATGTCCTGTGAGAATGTGTATCTGCATTAAACCTATGGTATGTGTATGTGTGTGTTAGACCAGTATGCATGCATGGCTGTGTGCAAACTGTATGTATGTGTGTCATGCATATGCATGTGTTTGACACTTTGTTTCTTCACTGTTTCTTGACTGTGTGCTGTTTCAGCTTTATGTGCTTGTAGTGGCCATGTCTGTGTATATGTGTAACGATGAGAGTAGTTGTGTGTGTACATGTGTATGCATGAGAGTGTTTTTGTGTTTGTGTGTGTGTGTGTGTGTGTGTGTGAGGGGCTCACCTGCATTACGCTCCTCCACCTCCCGCTCGTCAGTGCAGACGCCCTGGCCGTGCATGAGCGCGTGGAGCGGGCGATCGGCGGCGCGCGGTGGGTAGCAGCGGAGGCCGGTGCCGCAGCGCGGCGTGTAGACGCCACAGGGGGTGCCTCGCTGAAGCGCGCACGTCGGGCAGCAGCCGCAGCCCGGCTCGCGTACCGTCTCCGCGCAGCCCTCGGGCTGCCGGCAGCCGGCCAGTCGTTCCTCCGAGCACACGGGGCAGCGGATGGCGTTGGCGTCGTCGGCCTGGCACGGGCGTGTCACTGATGACAGGGCCAGGACCGTCGCACACAGAGCCCAGCAGGCGGACACCCACCGCCCAGAGTCGCCGCCCAGGGGCAGCCGGCGTGCAATGATGCGTTGCATGGCAACTCACCGCTCTCCTCTTTCTGAATCGATGTGCTGCTTTTTTCCCCTCTCTCCTTCTCTCTCTCTCTCTGTCACTCACTTACTCTCTCTCCTACTTTCTAGTTATCTCTAACTTAGCCTATTACTTGGCGCCAAGGTTTCTCTCCCTTTCTCACCTTTTCTTAAGATCTCTTTTTCTCTCTTCCCGTTTTTTTTGTCCCCAACTCTATTTTTCTGCTTGTCTCTCTCTCTCTCTCTCCACCTCTTTTTTTGCCCTGCTGCTCACCTGAGAAGCACTTACCCTCCTCCTGTCCTTGCTCTCCTTCTTTTTTGTCCTCCTTTCTTCTCTCTCTCTCTCTCGCACGCTCTTCTGCTCCCTCACTCTTCCTTCTCTGAGCTTCTGCCAAATCCGCTCACCTTACCTTCTTTCTCTCTCTCTCTATCTCTATCCCCCACACTCCCTTTCTCTCTGTCTTTCCTTCTCTTTCTCTGCCCAAAGTCGGTACCTTTTCACAGTCTTTTCCTCCCACCCCCTTTGCCCAAAAGATTCCCTCTCTTTCTATCTTTTTCTTCTCTTTGTCTCCCTCTCTCTCTCTCTCTCACTCTGTGTCTGTTTATCTGTCTTTCCCTCTTCCTCTATCAGCGCAGAGGGGGGGAAAATAATCAGTTCGGCGGCAGCAACAGCAGCAGTGGCGGTCTTCCCCTTGGAGTGTTTGCAGTGTGTCTCTCTCTCCCGTCCAGCAGGTTCTCCCGTGGAGATAACGCGCGCGCGCGTGTGTCGACAAACCCTCTCGGTTGGCACAGGTTGGCAGGCAGGAACGCCGGGCATGGGTGATGGTCCTCGGTGGAGGGGTGGGGTGAGAGGTAGAGAGGGTGGGGGGGGGGGGGGGGGGGTACAAAATTGGGTTGGAAGAGGAGGAGGGGAGGCTAGAGGGCTGCTGCTATATCCAGACAAGTCCCGCCGCTGGCGCGGTGCACGGCCAAAAAGTGGACGCGTAAACGCTGGAACGTTGCCACTGCAAAACCCAGTGTGCTTCCTTTGCAGAGAGTGCAAGCGAGTGCACGTGTGCCCCCTCGACCAGCCCTATCTCAGAAAGGAAGTTTTGTGCTCTTTTTTTTCACCTCTCTCTCTCTCTCTCTCTTTCTGTCGGTCTGTTTCTGCCTATCTTTCTTTATCTCTCTCACTGACTCTTTCTCTCTCGCAGTCTATCGCTGTGCATGAGTGTGTGTGTGTGTGTGTGTGTGCGCGCGCGCCTGTAGTCTGTGCTTCTTTGACGGGCACGAGTGGCTCTCCTTGGACTTTATACTGCCCATGGACACGCCTCCCCTGTGCACAGGGAGAGAGAGAGAGGGTGAGACAGAGAGAGAGAGAGAGAGAAAGAGAGAGAGAAAACGAGAGCCTGGATTTCTTCACCGTGTCTGAGCCTCTCAGAGCCTCTGTTTCTCTCTCTCTCTTACTCTCTCTTTCACACGCACGCACGCACACACACACGCACGCATGCACACACACACAAACACACACACACTATCTACCTCCCCTTGCACATACACACATTATCTCTCTTGGTCCCTCTTTCTTTTTTTCATATCTCTTTGTCTCTCCTGTCCGCTTCTGCAGTGTCTGATTTCTCTCAAATTTACGCTCTCCATCTCAGTCACAGTATTTCGTAATTCTTTTCTTTTGTATTTCATAAAACCCATTCTTTTGAATACTTACCTCTGTCCCTCCCTCTCTCACACACACTCCCTCTCCCTCATCCTCTCTCTCTGTGTCTCTCTCTCTCTCTCTCACACACACACACACACACGCATACACAGACACACAAAACAGGGAAGTCGGAGAGACCACCACCCACATCTTCTTTTTCTGTCTTGTTTTCTCTCACCTCCTTTCATGCTCTTAACACACACAGTGGTCGTCCTTGCATTACCTTTTTGTTATTTCTAACGCCCCCCTCTTCTCTCCAATTCAAATACACACACACACAGACACACACACACACACACACACACATATGCATGCACACACTTCAGTGTGCAAAGCCCGCACCCTGTCAAAGAACGTGCTGCTTCTGTTTGAATAAACAGAGCTTGAACAGCCTACTGCCTTGTTCCTTGTCATGGACTTACTGTATTGTACTGTGTGTCTGTGTATGTGTGTACTTGTGTGTCTGTGTTTGTGTGTGTATATGTGTGTTTGTATGTGTGTGTCTGTGTATGCGTGTGCTTGTGTGTCTGTGTCTGTGTTTGTGTCTGTGTGTGTGTGTGCGCTCAGTGTTAGAGTATGTATGTACTGACGAGAAAGAGAGGATGCTTCTGTTTGTGTGAAGGAACATATGCATATATCTTACAGAAACACACACACACACACACACATGCACATACAGCACATACACAGATACTTTCTCTCTCTCTCTTCCTATCTGAGCCTGGATACAGAGAGGGGCTACTATAAAAGGAAAATGGACAGTGTCCCCCCCCCCCCCCCCCCCCCAATACACCAGCCCAGCCCCCACATCTTAAAAAAGCCCTGGTGTCTCTCTCCTCTTTCCCTCTCTCCTCTCTTCTCCTCCCCTCTCCTCTCTCTCTCTATCCCTCTCTCTCTATCCCAGTTTCCCGGAGTGGACGGAGTCCACTTATGTTTGGCTGCACCACTGACCGAGTGTGTGTGTGTGTGTGTGTGTGTGTGTGTGTGTGTGTGTGTTGTTCTTTGTAATTTGTTAAGTTTGTTTGTCTTCTGTGTGCAGGAGAGCTGAGGGTCTTTATTCACGCACACAAGAAGTGAGAAGGACAGGAAGAAAGAAAAAAAGAAAGAAAGAAGGAAAGAAAGAAAGAACAAAACAGATAAAAAAGACAGATGCAATGAGTGAGTGAGAGAGAAAGTGTGAATGCATTTGTGTGTGTGTGCGCATTTGTGTATACTTCATTTCTGTGTGTGTCTGTGTGTGTGTGTATGTATGTATGTGTGTTTGTGCGTGTGTGTGTGTGTGTCGTGCATACGTGCGTAAGTGTCTGTCCGTCTGTGTGTCTTCCCCTTGCTCAAGCACTCTGTTTGAATTAGGCTGACATTGGTCGTCTTTGTTCCATGGTGCAAGTTTTACCATGGTAACCCAGCGTGCTTTGTGATGGCATTGTGTTTTTCTCTCCAGAGCTGTGGCATGCAGCCAGAAGCCTCTGCTGGCCTTCCCAGAGTCCACCACCCCCCTCCCCACTCCTACCCCCACCCCCCAGGGCTGGCCACTGCCCCTTGCCCACCACCCCACCCCTTTTCTGCAACCAACACAACTGCTTGATAGCAAACTGAAGGAGAGGCTCGGCTAGCACAGCAAAACGCTAGGCTAGCACTCTAAGGCGTTATGTGTGAACTTAACTGTTTGTGCCTTACATCCCAGTATGTTTTCTTTTTCCATGGACTGAAATGCCTTGCAGGTGCGCTGCACTATCAGCAATAATAAGATCTCATCTTAGCAAGGCAAGAAGCCCCTTGATAAAAAAAAAATATACCACTATCAGACACAAATTATACCACCGGGCTATTCAGAAAGTGCATTATTTCCTGATAACCATACACCTATGGAGAAGTTTCACTTTTCTGGTCGTATTACACTTGCATATCAATTCGACCAACTTGCTGTGAAGTGTAAATGAATTGTCACGTTAACAAAGGATTACAATTTAGCAGCCTGACCAATGTTCACAGCACAGCAACATTGTAGCTTGTGAACGAGATGTTTTTTTTTAAGTCTAATACACTGCATTTAGGAGGATGGGAAACGGTGATTCTACAAAAGCCAAGGCGGACTAGAATCCTTGAGTATGATGCCTGACAATGACAGATGGAGCTAACGACCTGCTTTTGATCATAGCAAGTTTTGAATAAGTCGACATGCAGCAGAAAGAGGTATTTCTGCAAACGAGCCTGTTTTAGCTATCAAAACGTGTAAATTGTCAGCAAAACTACACAGCATAGATGTGGCAACAGTGGTATAGGCGAGATAATGAACTCCACGCCATGTGTATATCAGATAATGCTCAACTTCGTTTTGTGGCCTTATTACCACTTCTGTTGTGCATTAATTAAGCAAAGAGGCCTGAGAGGCTGCTCTATACTGTGAGTATCAGTATAGTGCAGCTGAGGAGTGTTGTTAGGCACGAGGCAAGCAGAGCAAAGCTGAGTTACCACACAAACATAGCTCGGTTTCATTAGACAAAACCACAGCAACAAGAAATGTAGCAATTTATCCCTAAAGATCAATTCCTCCGCCAAAAAATATATTTCCTTAAACTGAATGGCTGACAAGTAACACACAAATGCAGCCAACTTTTGAGTGGCGTTGCAATATAGATATATATAGGGACTATATCAGGGAATATACAACGGCACTGATAGCGATTTGTGTCTGTAGACTTCTCTGTGCGTCTCCATGTGTTTTATGTCTGTACCATAATGGTACTGAGCTGCTGGTGATAACTATTTTCCTCTGGTATTATTAAAATTTCTATCTATCTGATAGATGTACATTCTAATTTGGCTAAAATCAGGTTATCAGATTATTGTGTGCCCACATTATGTAATTTAGTTAATTCTTGGCATCAACCTGGAAAGTCCCCCCAACCCAAACCCAAAAACAATCATATTTATTATTATTAATATTATTATGAAGTCCAATGTCAGGCAGCGATTTACTGAAGGATGTGACATAGGTGGATAGGTCAGCGATCGGTGAGATTCCAACACAGTCAAGGTGCGTCAGAGTGTGCAGTAAAAATGCTGGCGCAAGTTATTGCGTCAGCAAACAGATGCCTCCACTTATTCATTTTTATGCTCCCACTGTGAGCGGGAGGCTTGTGAAGAAATCATTTGTATTTTTGTTTTATGACTGTCTTACACCACTACTGGTCATCATCTGGTGTCCACCATGCCAAGACAGATGCAAAAACAGAGAGAGAGAGTGAGAGAGGGAGAGAGAGAGAGAGAGAGAGAGAGAGAGAGAGAGAGAGAGAGAGAGAAAGAATGAGTGAAAGGAGGACAACAAATCTACAAACAGTAGACTACGGCCACGGTAGTTTTTCGTTTCACATCAGATACAGCTGGTATAGTGGAACAAAAGCATATATTAAACCAAGAAAAAAAATCCTCAACATTCTTCCACTGCGGAGAATAGCAGTATAAGCCTCATATGAATAATGCTGACAGGCCAAATAATGTACACAGTCTGCCAGACATGTGGCTGATCATGTTATGTGTAGCTGTGTGTGTGTGTGTGTGTCTGTGTGTAAGAGAGAGGGGAGGGGGGGGGGGGGAGACTGTGTGTGTATGTGTGTGTGTGTGATCATCCTGAATTCACATTAATGACTGAAGATCTTGCCAGGTAAATATGAATGCCATGTGTGCACATGTGCTCTGTATCTGCTACCATTACCTCTCAGTATTCCTGTGCCCAGGTTTGTAACTCCAGTTTAAACTGATAAGTTTACACGAATGCACATTTTCTCTGGACATGCCAAAATGTGAAATCTATTGATTGAAAGTTGGCTGTTTAATGGATCCAGCATAAACGCACATGCAAGATACATTGACTTCCTGTTTCATCTTTCAACATTTAAATCAACATTGTATTCTTACGCCTGTAGATTTTTTACTATAACACGTCTTTATGTTTCTATTGAATTTTAACATGTATAAAAAATTCTGGCTAGTGGCTAGTATGTATATTAACTGTGACAAGTGGCCATTACAGTGCATGGATCAGGTAGCCCACGAAGGTGCTGAAGCGACTGCCAGAGTCCACCATAGTCTTGTCGCTGCCGGAGAGCTGCAGGAACACCTGATCGCCTTTAGCCAGCTGCAGAACGGCACTCCCAGAGGCCGAGTCGCTGTGCAGCATATCTAGAGCGACTCCTGTCGCCACCACCTGGATAGAGTGAGGAACAGCACTCTTTTAAAACGGTGTTTAAAACGGTCTTTAAAAAAAAAAAACTGGCTCATCCTATCATATCCAATATCAGTTCTTGCTAAACTGGGAAATGATAGATAATTAACAGTCAAACCTGTCACAAACTGACATAAAGTTGCGTAACGTGTTCTCACCATAGACACTTTCAGACCGCTCCATGTCTATGTCCACTCTATTGTCTATGACACACGCATTTGGCAAACAAAGATGGTGACACGCAGTAACGCACTAATGACGGCATTTGATACTGCACGTTTCTTACCTTGAAGCCAACCTCGCAGTAATATCAGAGTGGAACTACGAAGACTTAGGCTTGACGCCATTAATTTGTGCATTCTGAGCAACTGGCTGGTCTGTGAATGAAGTACTGTCATGGAATGCTTTAAAATCATACCAATATAGAGATGATGAGATGCGGCCTAATTCTCTGAACATAAAAACATAAAACATCTCAAAAATTAGTTTACAATGTTCTCTCCTGTTTGCCCACTTTAAAGCAATTGAACAGCTAATTAATCAACAGCCTTGCAGAATCTCTGTGTTGATGAGATAGTATTGTTTACATGTAAGTTCAAGACACTTTGTTTCCTACTTACAGACCAAGTGCCATGACTGTCTAAGTGTAATGGATGTCAGCTAGCCTAGCTTGTCTACCCCCCACCCCCACACACTCACTTTACTCAAATTCTGTCATATGTGTGGATGTCTGGATGTCTCCGAGCTCACCTTATGACCCGACACCATCTCCACCCGCAGGCGCTGGCCTGACTTGAGAATACTGAAGCTGAAATGATAGATGCCAGCACTGGGGCTGGTGAATTTCCCTGTGGAAGAGTCATAGGCCCTGCCGACGTTCGTCACGACATCTGTGAACTTCAAGATGGTGTCTCGGCTAAACTCCTTTGTCAGCGCCACGTGAAAGGCCACTGCTGTTCCACTAGAGGAGCCAGCGGAACCGGAAGGACCACAAGGCCCCGGGGGACCTGCTTTTCCTGGGGGCCCAGGGGGACCTGCTGGGCCTACAGCTCCACCACCTCCAGAAGAGAGGGGTATGACAATCCCATTGATGCCCAAACTATGTGAAGCTCCCTGGGGCTGGTAGGGGTCACAGACCAGCCGGCAGGTTCCCTGATAGGTCTCTGTACTGGGTCCAGCAAAGCAGGTCTGTGCCAGTAGAAAAACAGCCAGGACTACTGTTGTTGTGCTGTGGGAAGCCATGCTAGTTTCTTAGTGCTCTCTAAAGTCTGTTAAGAGCCACAGCTATGGAGACAAACAACTATCCTTTTGTCTGTTATTTGTCTTCATAGTCAGTGAACTCTGTACCTCAAATTTGCTTGTACAGAGAGGGAGGTTTGTGTGTGTGTGTGTGTTGGGAGGGGTTAGAGGGCCAATATTTATTTAAGGCTCCTGCCATGTGTGTGTTGGGGGGGTTAGGGGCCAAATCGTGTAATAGTGTAATGAACAAATCTGTGTGAATCAATCCAAAGCCAAGTTGTTCCAGCTCATCAAGTGCTGTACTCCAGAAAAAGAATCTGAAAATTTTAAACAACGTAGACTGAATAGCGAACTGGCACTTAACACTGACTGAATGGGGCACAGAAACACACTTAATGTTAGCTGCTGGCTTGCTATTTCGTCTATGTTGTATCAAATGTTCCTATTCTTTTTCCAACAGTCAGCACTGGGTGACCTCAAACAACAAGACTATGGATTGAATCACACCGGATTTCTCCTTTAATAAGCCTATACCATGTACATATATGGTCAATGCATACAGACCGTAAATGCCATCTGCAAAATATTGTTCTATTCTTTTTTAGTATGAAATGTGGTTAATTCTAGGTATTTACCTTAAACATAATGGTGTTATTAAATGCCAAAATAATGAGATCACAGAATAACTATTTATAATCACCTGTTTTTGCTGAAGTGATTTAACCTGGAGGAATCCAGATGAATCTGGGAGTTCATTTCCTTTTGTTCTGCATATGCTTCTGGCCGCCCTTCCATTCAAAGCGTATTTAAAAGATAACGCTAAAAAAAATCACAAGTGTTTACCCACCATAGGGCATGGCACATGAGTTAGAACAGTTAGCGCTGTAGCTCAACACAACCATGCATTGATGTGCTAATTGCATCAGAAGTAAACATAGAAATATGTGATTTTTTTTAGTCAGAGCCTTTGTTTTCAAGAAAATGTGTTTGCTACGCTTACAAACAAACAAGATAAGGTAAGACACAGCACAGACAAAAATAGTCTAGCTGACTTCGGACCTATCTCTTCAAGTGAGATTTAGAAATCCGAGGTCTGAGGACACTTACTTTTGTCAAGATTTCTAAGGGTGTTTCCTGAATCTAGTGCATGCACTGCCATAGGCCTATGCGACTGTAACCCAATCTATTATCTTTGTTTTGTAACTTCTTTAATATAATTCACAGATTGAAACATTATTCTTTTCTTGTATTTATTTATATATATATGATCGTGTGTGCGCATAGACCGTTAGGCCAATGCGCAATGGAGATAGCATTGATGGCGTCACTAAGGTCAAGTTGCACCATAGCAGTATAGCATATGGCCACCAGAGGGTGTTCGGGCTCCTCAGTTTGGAGGAGACACCTGTGACTTTCAAAGTTTGTGTTCTTGAATCTAACAGTCGGTTCATTTCAGTAAACACAGCACGTTTGTGTTGCTGAGTGAACATCACCATATGAAGCAACGGGATTTGCCTGATGGCGCTGTTTCCCTCATGAAGCTTCGAGGTCTGATGTCACAAGCAGCGAGGTTGATCCAGCGGCGGTTTGAAAAGCCAGAGCTCGAGCCATGACGTGGACTCCGCAAAGCGCTCCTCTGGCAGACAGCGGAATCTTACCGCGCTGGCGCACACACTCGGGAGCAGGTGCACAACTACTGAAGCAATGGTGAAAGGTAGGCTCTGTCCTCTGTCCAGCCTTCATAAATCCAACTAATATGTTTGGGACCTTATACCCACATATACTATTGGCTATGTCATGCACTTTTTGGAGAGAGGCAAACTATAGAGCAGGGAATTTTTACTTAAATCACTTATGCTGCACACCATGCCAATATTCATGAACGTGTCTACAAATTATGAATAAGGGTCATTGCCAAAGTTGTGACTAGTATGCTCTGTGGAAGTGGTGTGTAACGTCTACAGCTCTGTTACAAACATACTCCGATACTCTAGCTATGAAACAACACAAAATGCCCATATTCCAGTGGATGGGGGATTGTAGGTGCCTCCACATGGGTACTGTCTCACCATCATCTTTAATGTTAATGTCCGTATGTAGATAACTGTTATTTGAAATGTTGTTTGTGGATTGAATACACAGGAAATGTAACTTCTATAAATATCCCATGGTTGTTTTATTTGGGTGAGTTTCTGAGGTTGAGCGATGGACCGTTGATTTTTTTTTGCTTCTTCTTCTTTCCATCTGTACCCATTCACCTGGTGTTCAACATAGATCATCTCAAGTGGTTAGCTTGCTTAGATGTGATCTTGTGCCTGCATACTGATTACATCTTAATACACTCTAATGGCAGTAGTCAACTTTTCAGATTCTCCTTCACAAACAATGGAGCGTGAAGAACCGTCTCCTGGTGAGGACACTATGGGTGAGTTGAAGGTTTTTTTTGGCTTTGTTGTGGGAGTTGTTTTTCCATATCTTATCAAATAATAAATGTAGTGAAAATGTCAAGTCTCATGGCAATGACCATGCCTTGCATCTGTATTAGCACTACTGATTTAAAGTGATCAGGCTCCAGGGACACTCAGATTCCTAATAATCTGATGACAAATGAGGACTGTGACACATTTGTCATGATTTCATCATTTCATGTCAATGTTAATGGTAGAGCAGAGTACTGATATCAAACTCATTACCACTTCCAACTCACCAGCATTGTAGGATGCAGTTTTCGCCCTTGCTTACTCCATAGAATCTTTAGAACACGCACCACCGTGCTCCAATTCTTAATGCCAGGACTGAAAGTGGCATATGTCTCATGTTAATTGTTATTAGGTAATAGATGTTCCTTGAACTTAGTTTAGAAATTCAGTTAGGGCCAGTACATATAATTTAATCGCTGATTATCTGATATATTGCAATTATATGATACAACTGATATCTACAGATTATCTGGAGAGCCCATATTTTAGATGCACATTCTGAGAAAGATTTGAATGACCATTAGAGAGGAAACAGATGACCACACTGTCATTTTGTTTAACAGATGACTGATATTTTTTTCTCACACGCAAATTATTTTGTATTTTCATTTATATCTGTCTCGCTCCCTCTCACGCATTAGTAACTGAACTGCACAAAATGACTCAACTCAAACGTGAGGAGAAAGGGGAAAAAAAAACAATTCCCTTCATGTGGTGACGTGACTTGTGTCAAGAATGTTACTTTTTTCAGTATTAACAGTTTTAGCTCAGTTCTCATAAATTGAGATAGTCATCAGTTCTGTCTGTCCGTCTGAGTCAAGGGCTTACCGAAGGCCTGTCTGTCTGTCTGACTGACTGACTAACTGAGCAGACCTACATCTGTAGGTGAATGGAGGCACATTACTTTTGACTGTGGCTGCATGGCTAAAGCTGTTAGATCCCTGCAATGCTGTTCAAAGAACTGTTCAGTTTTATTTTTTGTTAGTGTTTTGTTTGTGCAAGAGAAAGGTACTTTTTCATGGTACTGAAAAACTGAGACGCAGAGATGTATAGTTAAATGAATTTAACATGGACTTTTCAAACACAACTGTCAGAGGTTGGTGCTCGACTTTCTGCTAACTGAAAATAAGGATGCTGACATGGCTTCATATATCTGTTAGTCTCCTTGACAAACCAGTGTCAGGACCGTGGGAACTGGCAGAACTTAATGGAGTGTTTTAGTGATGCAGTGAGCAAAAGCTCTGTGGTTCTGTTTGTCTGCTACAGAGATGAAGTCTGTGCTGGGCTTGCACTGTTCCCAAATGGACGATTGCCGTGGCACAATTTGAGTTTTGAAACTCTGTCAAGCCTTCACTCACAGCACAGACGAATTGAAAATGGTGGGCAAACAGTTAAAACTTGTCAAAAGTTTCTGTGCATGAGCCATACCGATCTTGTTGCTTGTGGGAGCATTGCACAGAGCAGACTCATTAGTGTTGGGAAAAATGCACTCTTGAGTTTTAATTCTGACTTGGTAATCTTTTTCTGTTGAAATTGTTGTCTTTAAAATGGACATGTCTTGCCCCTTAGGCCATAGTCAGCTTCTGGATGTCTTGCCACAATGTTAAACTGAAAAAAAAAAACGGCTAGTTGTTAAAAGTTTTTTTACGGATTCAAGGACTTAAGGAGCTTTACTTGTCACCCACCTAAAATACTATTGTACAACACAGTCAAATAGCATCTAGTACTCAGCTTTTACTATTAATAGTAGTATAGGGCGTGGGGGGGGTACAAAGTGTGAAAGGACAGTAAGGGGGGGGAGGGTGTAAAGCATCTAAAGTGCATTCATGTTAGCAGAGGTCCAGCTTCGGAAAAAGTAAAACTGCCATGTAGTACACATACTTAACACATTTGATCTCACTAATTAGCTGATTAATTAACTGGCTGAAGAGTTCTGAATGCTTTATTTGAATGTTTAAAGGGGAGATGTGGTAGCACTTATACTTTCTGAAGCCAGACTTACTGCACATTAAGTGTGGATTTTTTGCACAACATATTTGCGCGAAGTATCGCCAGTGATAAGATACATGTGTACGAGCCCCTCCACACCATGGACAACATTTTTGCCTGCGTACTTCCCGCATCGTGTGCGGTGTGCACTGACCTTAAGACTTAAGATTGTATGACTTACTACTTACTGACTGGAGCATGTGATGAATGTTTTGGGCTCAGATCTGAGCTGGAAAGGTGGTGTGCCAAAGGTGAGAAAGGAGGAGGAGCAGAGAGAGGAGGGTGAGGAGCCCAGCAGACAAACAGACCTTGAGGAGGAGGAGGAGGAGGAGGAGGAGGAGGAGAGAGATGACTCGGAATCTGGGGGCCCAGAGGCAGGTGTGTTGTCAGTGCCCTCGTCACACACACACTTATTCATGTAACATGGCAGAACATGTATCATTTTCATTAGGAAGTTTGTGGTAGGACTATAATTTATATAACAGTATTATTTTTGGCCTGCATGGTAATGATACAGCATTTGCATGTCCTAACATTTTAATATAAAGTCCCTCTGAATGGGTGTAGCACAGACATGTCCTTTATTTCAACTGTCTCACCTCTTTTTTATTTCAATTGTCCATTAGGCCTTGTGTTTACATGGCTAGTGTACTTATAAATCAGGTAAATGAATGTTGTTAACATGTTAGAATTTCACTGATGCATGTTTACATGTTGAGTGCATTTACACCTTAAATTCAGTGGACAGCATTCAGTACATAGTCTCACGTTTAACAAAATGATGGCAGTCAAATAATGGCATACAGTATTACATGTCTATATATGTTTATGTATATGTATGTATATATATATATATATATATATATGTAAATGTATATATTCTTACAAAATCTGTACATAGGGTCAAATACATAGAATGTATACGGTATAAATTTGATACCCTCCATTCTTAATCTGCTGGTTTATTCTGGTTTTATTTGTGGTTATTGCAAGTAATACATGATGTGAAAGGTATTCACAGGTTCACATGCACATTTTATTTGACCTTTAAAGTTTCATACTGTTGCTGCAGTATACAGTATACAGTATGCAGATTGTGACTTGGACAATTGGACCCTCAAACCTCCTCTTTATAAACACGTACACACACACACACACACACACACACACACCACAGTGTAAATGTGTGCAGAGATACACATTTACACTTTTCTTCATAATCTCACACTTGCATCCACACACACACATACACACACACACACACACACACACACACACACACACACAGACAAAACACAGGCACACTCTCACTCTACCCCACACATGTATGCATCACGAGTTGCGCTGTTTTAAACCGTGTGCAGTTTCACGCTCTGCAAATGAGATCCATGTCAATGCGTTGGCATGTGAAAGCAGTTATATTCAGTGGCTCTCTCTCTCTCGATTTCTTTTCCTCCAAACACCTGAGGATTCCGATGAGCCTCGTGCAAACCGACAGCTGTACTGCTGAGACTGCGACTGTGCAAGTGTGCATGGTTTGGGCCCTTGTCGTTGATCTTTTTTTTTTTTTTTTTTTTTTTTTTTTCACGCACAAGCTCGAGGGGCGAGTTCCCCACCTCTTGAGTTTCCATTGCACCTCAAGAGCCATTGCATAGCGAGAGGAGCCACTTCTCATCCTCCTAGCCGCCACCGTGACCACAGTGTGGTCGCTGGAGCATCATGTAGTGCTAAGCAAGTGGAGACTGCATACGGGACCACAGGCAATTCAGACCGTGTGGGTCAGGGGTGAGGTGCTTTTTCGACACCATGAACGGATGGGCGAAACTAGAGGATGGACAACATGCTAGCACAGAAATACTTCAGTGACCAAAAAAATAAATAAATCAGCAATTAGACGGCAAAGGGGAAATGTGGACAGCGATCATCAAACCCAGAGGCATTTTATTACATACCTGTTTTTTTTTCAGTAAGAAAAAAAGGGGGTTTGTTAGCTTTGAAGCGGCATATTTGAACAACCACAGGTTTCAGACATATCACCAGTGGAGGGGACATTTGGTCTTATCTGTATGTGAGGGACTCTGTGGTAAATATTTGCAACATCTGAAATAGAAAGGTTACCTAAATGTACGAGTTATGAAGAGAAATTGTCTGTGGTTTTGACAGGGGACAAGGCCATTTTGAACGGCATCATAACATACTACTAGGGATCTTTGTCAGGCTCTTTGAAGGACGGAGCCATTTGGTCCCATGGAGAGCACATTTACCTGCTGGCCAAAGTAAAGCTTGTTACTTGCTGGCTGGAACGATGCAGAGATAGAACTCACTTAACTGGTGAGCTAAAAAAAATGGTGCTGGGAAATGATGACACATTTTTTTTTTGGTTTGTTGTTGATGATGATGATGATGATGATGATTGATGATTCAAATAGTTCTCTGGTCCTCTGCCAGCCATACTGAGTTTAACAAAGAGTCAGCTGCCTTTTTTCTCCTTCCTCAGATCTTATCACATTTCACACCAGCTCTTTAAGGCGTACACCCCCAGACACTTCATACCTAAAGAGGCATCACAGACACTAGGTTTTCATACTCATAGTCCACATTTGATTTTTCCATGAGTCTCACTGTAATGTATTTGCATGAAGACTTTTTATTGTATGTAATTTAGCACTCATTGTTATCTCCACGAACATTCTAGCACTCATTGTTATCTCCACGAACATTCTAGCACTCATTGTTATCTCTACCATCATGCTTGGGTGTCTTTGATAAGGGGTTGCATTTTTGTTTCTGCAACTTAATCATCATGGTTAGATCAAGGTGAGGTTCATTCTTGAAACCAGTTTTGGAAATTGTTGTACTTGGAAAACTCAAGGCTGTCTGTACTATTTATTGCTTGTAGTTTTGTACCACATGTATACACACTGCATGGAATTTTTTAGCGGTACTAGCGGTAAGTGGTAGAACTCTTACCGACCTGTAGCTCTGTCTGTCAGTAACTATAAAGTCATTGTCTTCATTCCTCAGCAGAGTGTCTTGTGAAGAAAGAAAGAGAAGACGATGGTGAGAACAAGAAAATTGATGACCATGAGATGGACGGCCAGGCGATGGACAGCCAGGCGATGGACGGCGAGGATGCAGCGGAGAAGGAGGATGACTCGGTGGACTACGGCGTGGAAGACATGTTCATCGACACCCAGGACTCGCCCATCAACTATGCCAAATACGACAGCCCCATGCCGACAGACGGAGGAGCTCTGACCGGATGGAACGGCTCTCAGCGCACCAGCCAGGGAAGCAAGTTCACCTGTGACATCTGTGGCCTGGCCTGCGTCAGTCTCAACGTGCTCCTGGTCCACAAGCGAAGTCATACAGGTTAACCATTACTGACCACTTCTACGCAGTCAAACAGCCATAGATGTCAGCATGATACCAACTACATCCTTGTTTAGAAAGTTAGAGCTCAGTATCAGAGTACATGACCAGGCCTGAGTGACTAAGGTGACTGATTGATTGATTGATTGATTGATTGATCTATTTATCAATCGATCGATCAATCAATCGATTGACTGATTTCAAATAACCTAGCAACACAACTAAGGGCTCACTGGATACCAGTGCCGTTCACATGATTGGGGAATGGATTCCATTGGTTAATGCTGGGTAGTTTGACTAGTATTGAACAAGTATGAATGAATGAATAGTGAGTTATGTTAACTTGATAAGACTTTCATTATGATGCTGATTCCTGTTTACTGATTGTGGAACTGGTAGATGTACGGATCAGGTTGTGTGTGTCCAAGAGAATGGGAAAAATAGGTCTTTGGAGGCTACTGGTTTGTTTCAGCTGGAATGCACTGATGATGTATTTATGCAAAAAACATCCCTAGATCATCCATGGATTAGCGGTGCAAGATTTAATTAACTTGAATCATGTCTCATTTTCTTTGACTGAAATCTTGTGTGTGAAAATTCAAACACTTGTTCATGTGTGCATTACAGCTATCTGGTGCATCAGCCAATGGTCTCTTCAAATGAGCACCAGGTCACTCAGCACTGTAGTCATTTACGCTGGCACAAAACATAGTCCATGAGCCAGACCCCCAAACTAGGCCCATCAGTACCACTCAAGGGCAGTAAGTCTCATTGTGTTTTTTTGGCAAGGTGTGCCACCCTAGAGTTAGAAAATATGTGATGTCATTGCATTCAGTGTAGTTTTTTGTGTTTTATCGTCTTTTCTTATGTCCATTATAAGCCTATGGAGGGATATATTACAGGTGAATAGGGTAATAGGGTAAGTGTAACTAATAGATGTCCCCATAAAACTTCCTCAGCTGAATATTTACATTAAGGCAACACTTCTTTGTATTGCGAGTTTTCTTAAATGTCATGTATGTATGTATGTATGTTTGTAAATGAGACATCATACACTTATATATATGCAGTAATTGTCTGAATTTTGACCAGTATCATAAGGGTAAACAAGTTAAACAGCCTAACCTATATATTTTCTAGAGGCCTACACCCTGTAGATGTGATCTAATGTTAGACTGAGAAAAGTCCCACCTTCTTCCACTCTATGGACTGCACAGTCCTCTGTAGTATTTGCATTGTATTGAAATGCATTCATTTTCAATGTACAACCACGGGCCTTTAAAATGTAGTGCATGCCCAGTTTCTCTATGTTAACTTTCAGTTGTTCAATATTCAGCATAGCCAGACTTTTCACAAAAAAATAGTTTGATTGGCAGAGGTGCACTGTAAGCCCCCCTACCCCATGGCCTAAAATGTTTGCAAATTATTGCACATATCAGTGTATAGTTGCTCATTTGCATGTATGTACAAAGCATTTCACCAAACTTGCAAAACAAATAAGTATTGTTTTAATGTAAATATCAGTTAAGTTAGGGAAGTTAGGGAAGTTAAATCAGTTAGGATTTTAATTTGTTAAAATGTTTACCCTATTCACCCATAATATATCCCTCCATAGGCTTATAATGGGCATATTGAGGGTGATAACACACAAGAAACTACCACCAATGCAATGCTATCATTTATTTTCTAACTCTAGGGTGATATACCATTCCAAATATCACTATGTGCCTTAGATACCCTCAGATGCCCTCATTCTCTCTGGCACTCTCTCATGGCAGCTTGGTCACATGCACAATTTGCAGAAGTGTTGCTTCTCCAGCAAGGTCTTCTTGATGTGTTTTAACATGTCTGATGAAATGTGTGAGTGTGTGTATGTATGTGTGTGTGTGTATGCGTGTGTGTGTGTGTGTGTGTGTGTGTGTGTGTGTGTGTGTGTGTGTGTGTGTGTGTGTGTGTGTGTTGGGCTTGTGTAGGAGAGCGGCCGTTCCACTGTCAGCAGTGTGGTGCCTCCTTCACCCAGAAAGGAAACCTGCTTCGTCACATAAAGCTCCACTCAGGAGAGAAACCCTTCAAGTGCCCCATGTGCAGCTACGCCTGCCGCCGTCGGGACGCTCTCAGCGGACACCTGCGCACACACTCGGGTAGGAAACACACATACACACCTGTGCGCACACGAGTAGGAAATACACACACCTGCTCACACTCTCACACACGCTCAAACACAAGTAGGAAACACAGACACCCACACCTGCACACACACTTGTGTTGGAAACACGCACACACACACATACACACACACACTTGCCAGGGAAACTCCTACACACACGTGCACACATACAGTTACACACACACACACACACACACACACACACACACACACACTGATACATCCACATGCCACATGCATGTCCGTGAACGAATGATGATAACATTAATTATAAGTACAACAGGGTATATATGTATATTCACATATATATAAAATATATGATGTAATGTAATATAGTTACTGAGCTTCCAAAATTAGTTTCATATGCACACACACCCACATGGGCACGCGCACACACACACACACACACACACACACATACAGACATACACACAATAGTTTGTCAATCGGGTTGACTGATGACTATCTTTTCTCTATCTTTTCTGCTGTGTTTATTTGTCTGTCGTTGTGTCTCTCTCTGTCTTACGGCAACACATGCACACACACACACATACACACACACACACACACACACACAGTGGAGAAGCCGTACAAGTGCACCCATTGTGGAAGGAGCTACAAACAGAGGAGCTCGCTGGAGGAACACAGGGAACGTTGCCATGTCTACACACAGAGCAAGAACGACTCCGAGAGAGGTGAACTTGTCTTCTCTCTCTTACTATCTTTCTCTTTCTCTCTGTCTCTCTCTCTCTCTCTCTCTCTCCCTCTTTTTCACTAATAGTCTTTGTATGCACAGTACCCACATGTATTCAGACACATGTATAAAGACGTGCAGAAATATTCAAAGTTCAACTGGACTCAAACTGGACACATTGTAGTACAAGTATGGGGAGACATTTACTTTACCCAGACATGTGCACACACATACACACACACACACACACACACACACACACACACACACACACACACACACACACAAACAGGCATATATAGCATCCATACACTTGGTCAGGCCGCTGTCAGAAATATTCAGTGCATCTCACTTTCACATACACACACACACACACACACACACTTAAGGACATTTTTACCTGTTGCATCCATGTACAGTGTTTGGTGAAAGAGAATATACTGAGCAGCATGTATAAATGGCATTGCTATGCACCTGAACAACCCATTAGTGTTGCCATAAATAGACCCACAGACAGACCATTAAATATGGGGGGAGTAAATAACCTTTCTACAGGCCTTTCTCACAGTCAGAAATATAGCAACAGCTTTTCAGGCTGCTCTCAATAGTAGCAGAAAACTCTGACCCCAGACCCCCGAACAAGAAACCGTCCTGTGTGTGCAGACGGTCACAAATAAAATAGCTAATAAACTGGTTTACAGTATTTCACCGCCTCTGTGACAAATTTTGTTTGACTGGCAATATCATAGTGCACTTGCACACACACACACACACATACACAGGTGAATGCATGCTTATCAAACAGTGCAGCTATCTCCAGAGGGTGGTGTAACAATTCTGAATCCCATGAAACTGACGATATTTCTGTTGATGGAGTTGCATTAGTAATCCTTCAAAATTCATTCACACACACACACACACACACACACACACACACACACACACACACATGTCAATCTATCTAGGTTGTGGTTGCTATGGTGTCAAGCCATCAAGTCGAACAGCATCACTTTTGCTGTTCAGGCAAAATAAGGCCCAGCTGGAACCGACTCCAGAGCCGAGAGCCTAATGTAGGCCAAGAGCTCTCTGAGTACAGGGGGCCCCCCACTGCCTTTTCTGAGGGCTACGTGCTAACGCTGACCAAACGCTAGAGCAACATCTTCTTGGAGGGTGAAGGGGGGGGGGCGGGTAGTGTTGGTGTTTTGTAAGGGCAGGCGGCGGGAGCAACTGACGCGCAGTGGTGTTTGTGTTCAGAGCAGAGGCGAGGAAGCACATCCCTTGTGCTTGCCCTCATTTCTGCGGTCGCTCCTCGCAGTCCCCAGCCAGTGTCGCCTGTGGTAAGACGAGAACGAGCGCACGCCCGAGGACCAGAGAGATCGAAAAGATTGAGATCAGGAAGTAATTTGAACGTCATCCTTGCAATCAGATGTTAATAGAGTATGATCAGGCTGTTTTTGTGTGTGTGTGTGTGTGTGTGTGTGTGTTTGTGTCTATGTGCGCATAAGTGTACAGGCTGTCATCCACTTGCATTTTTTTTTTATTGTGGTTCACAGTGCAGTTCAACACCTCAGGAGTTTCAACTGTGTGTTTGTGTATGCATGCGTGCGTCTGTGTGTGCAAACAAGTGTGTATGTGTGTGTGTGTGTGCAGTGTGTCTGTGTGCAGTGTGTGTTCTCTTAAAGAGCCTGTAGGTAGGGAGGAGGAAGGGGGTGGGGGGGACGGGGAGGCGAGGGGGGTTGCAGACAGCTCTGCCTCTTGTGTTCTGAGTCTGCATGTCCGCCGGAAACCACAGGAAGCTGATGGAGGTCGGACAGTGCCACTGGTGCCGTTTGTGACGCACTCAGCCTCATTGTTCCCTCTTGAGCCTGCCGTCCCCGAACAAGGTGTGCTTCATGGTTCTGCTTAGTGTGCCTCTCGGCACCGCAAACACACAGCCGTGCTGTGGCACAGAGGCAAGACCGTCGATGTGTGGCTGTTTCGAGAAAAACAACAAGCCAATCAGACGTACAGTGCCTGGCCAGATTGATGCTGTTGTGTCACAGAGAAGTGCTTCCCTGCTGCTCAAAAAGTGTTGTAAAAGTGATGTAATTACAATAACAAACTGACCTGTTATGTTGTGATTGTGTTGTGATGTTGTGTGGCTATTGCTATGGGGTGGCGGGGGGGGGGGGGTACATTGCTTCTCAAAGAATCACGTATAAAGAAAACGTAACAATGTTGTTATTGTCAGCAACAAAAGGTGACTAGGCATGTTGTCGTATGTCATGCAGTCATGTTATGACTGTTATGTATTTTTAGCCACTTCTGTCCTTTAGTGTCTTTTGTCCTCTCTGTGTCTCCCAAGGCTGCGAGGAAGTAAGTGGTAATGAAGCACGGCCCCAGGGGGGGGTGGAACGGGCGATACTGCTGGACAGACTGGCCAGCAACGTGGCCAAGCGCAAGAGCACCATGCCTCAGAAATTTGTCGGTAAGGACAGAACTTAACTCCTCAGGCCTTGTCTGTGTGTGTGTGTGTGTGTGTGTGTATGTGTGTGTCTGTGAGTGGGTTCAGCCTGTAGGGGGCTCAGTAACTTAGGAGGCTTGTGGAGTGACGAAGGAGAGGACCCCAAGACCTATGAGTACAACAGTGGTGTGTGCATGTGTGTTGTTTACAAGAGCATGCTTAATTTTCCTAGCATGTGTGTATGTGTGTGTGTGCATGTGTGTGTGTGTATGACTGATATGCTTTCTTGCATATGTTTTCTCATTTTTGCACAGCATTGTTGCCTTAAAGGGCAGAGCACATAACACAGTGTTCTTCTGCCACACCTGTTTCACATGTGGTGTCATATCAGACTGTCATCACTTACTGCACTGTGAAATGAGCACATTTTCTGCCGACTAAAGCCTGTTTTCCGACTCACTTGAGGAATACCTCTCCGTGTTTTTTCGCTCTTCGACAGACCTCCTCCCCTTTTTCCGTGGTGTTTCATTCACTCAATCTGGTTTCTCTCTCTGTCTCTCTCTCACTTTGCTCTCACTGTCTCAAACCATCATGCTCATCATCGCTCTCATTTCGCACTGAAATCACCTGCCAATAAGCGAAGTAGTTTTTCTCATAAGCTCCAGTTACGTGTGGCAACACCACTCCCTTGCCTGAAGCGTCGTTAGCACTAGCATCGTTGTAGTTGTAGTGCACAATGTGTCATCAAAGCAGCCACTCGAAAGTGTGTGGGAGTCTTTACAGGCAGCGGGATAGCCTTTATACAAGAATGATTCATCTGCCTTTTGATAAGTCTGACCAATGTGGAGTTATTAGCTAAGGTCTCACCCAGGCTCTAGCGTGGACTTGGTGGGTTTCCATGGTTATCAGCTCCTTGGTGGAAGTGGAGAGGGGTGATAATTTCACATACAGACTCTCATTCATGCAACATTTTCAGGCGGGCAGGGGGGGCGGGCGTGGGCCCATTTCTGAACGTTTCTTCACTTTTTTTTAAAAAGAGAAGTGGTGTGAAGTGTAGTGTAGCAGTGTTTTATCACTTTAGCTCAGCTGGAGTTTTAAATTAGGAAATGTATGAAATAGAACTTCAACAGCGGTCTTTTTATTTCAGTAATGTCAGTGTCTTGACATTTTGACATCATAGCATTACCCTAGTGGAAAAGAGGTGCACTTTAGTCTGTTTTAGCACATTTAAAGAATCCTAAGTGTGAGGAAAGTATGTTTTGTGCCATTATGAACTTACATGCACTTGAAGTTTTCTTGTTTGTGTTTTTCCAAATATATTTTTTAATTTTTCAACACAGTAGCATCAGGCAAGTGTTATTTTTTTAATAAAATCCCGGTGTACTAATATTTACAAGATACAGTCTGTGTTCCATCAATGACTGCACTAAGCCATTCAAGATATACCACTAACTCGGCCAGTGTTTGACTAAGGTAAAAAGTTCAGACAGGGTATTTGGCTGGACGTCATGATGCAGAGGACCTTAGTAAAATGTACTTCCGGTGTACATCTACTGAAATCACAACAGCTCTGTTAACAATGCGTTGTATGTGCATCATGAGTTAATTCACAGCCCCCCCATCCGCCCCCCCCAAGTCAAAACAAACTTCTGTTTAGAGAAGAGAACGTTGTAAACCTGCCAATATATTAGGCTGTTGACTTCTTGGAATACCCCCCTGAAGAGGACTCCTCCTGTGAAGACACTATATAGTGTGTTGAATGTAATGAGCGTATGTAGCACAAATGAACACTATTAGGCCTACATTACACTGTGACGCATGGCTAAAGTGTTTGGCTGGTGTGTGTGTTCCTCCTCCTGCTTTCCCTCCTAACCTCTTACACTGGTAGCAGCCATGAGGGGGAAGTCAATGCCCTCAAATACGTTCATTTGATTGAAAAGAAAAGAAAGAAAAAAAACACACTAACAGTCATTTGTTGAACCTGACTCAAACAGCACTAAACCTACTGAGACACCATTTAACTTTGATATTGAATGTATTAAAGCATGAATACATTTTGCAGCAACTTAAGTTATGAGTATTAACAAGTGGGTTCAAATAGCCTACATTCACTTATAGGGTTTCTTGGTTCATGCTGGATTTAAGCATTTGATTTAATGACATTAGCATGAGCTTACCCAAAGGAAAACATGGCACCTTACAACAGTCTCGTCTTTGAGTCTTGTCTTTAGGGCATTTCTGACTTTCAGAAACAAATAAAAAACTTGAAATTGAGCTCTTTGTCTCCTGAGGTTTTTCAGAATTCATCAAGATGTGATTTATTTCTGTGAGACAGAGAGATGAGTTTTGTAAGACCTTGTTTTCTCCCTCTCCCTGTCTTTACGCTGAGCTGCATAGGTCACAATGACATGCACTGGTTAAGCTGAAAAAAAAAAAAAAACATGCACCTCTAAAATTAGTTGCACACTCGGATTTACACGCCCTAGTGGTTTTTCTGTGAATGTGCACGCTTTATGGGCGCCCATGCAAATGTCTGCACAGAACTGAAAGAAATGGAGATGAGTTCATTTAGGACTCATACTCATAAGGCATTTTGGGAAAATATGATGATGATTTTGTCATCACTTCCCAAAAACCTGTGATAATGCTTCTGAGACGCCTGCCTCAACCCAGCATTTGGTGTTTTTTTTTTTTTTAAAGCTAGTGTAGTTTGAGTCAGTCGACGGAGGCCCTTGGCGGAGCATTATCACAGTGACAAATAAACTGAAATCTCTCAATACGGCAACCACAGAGGAAAAAGAGAAGTAATGTCTTCGACCGCAGGGAGAAAAACAGCCAAGGCAGAGAAACGTGAGCAGGTGTCTCTTTTAAGTTTTGCAGCTGCAGTAGAAGCAGGCCCCTCTGTCTTTCTCTCTATCTTTGGTCTTTCAATCTCTCTCTCTGTGTCTTTCGTTGTGTACTCTCCTTCTTTCTCTCTTTTTTGTCATTCTTTTCTCTCTCTTCTTCTTTCATTCTGTTCTTCATCTCTCTCTCTGTCTCTTTCTTTGTCAGGTTCCCCTTTTCTGTCTTTCTCACATTTATTAATTGACCGTCTTTCTCTTTCCTGTATTTTCCTTTCTTCCTCTTGCTATCTTTCATACTCTCCTCTCTGTCTTCTTTTCTCTCTCTCTCTTTCTCTCTCATTCTCCCTCCCTCTTGCCCCCCCCCCCCTTTTTGTTGCAATGATAAATGTAAGTCCATCTGCTGCCTCTCACAATTGCAATCCTTTGTCTGTTTTCTCTTATCCATTTAGCTAAATGGCTCAACATTGTGCTAGTTCATCACACCATGGTCTTCTCATGGTCTTCTCCTCCTTAGATCAGTTGTTGTGTGTTGTTTAAACCCGTTCACTCTCACAGGCTTATTATATTGTGTTTCCATTCACATGTAGTTTCCCCTCAGACACAGACTCAGACACAGTTTCAGACTCAGACACAGTTTACCAGTTTACTGTCATAGGAGGCCCATAATGATGGTTTTCATGGGTTTTCAGTTGCCGCTTTTGTAAGAGGATCCATAGTGACTCTTCTCTTCCACAAGCACAGACATTTTCCACAGGCACAGCTTCCGGAACTTACCTCATTAAATCAGTTAGCTAAAGCCCAAATGAACCAATTCCTTTGTCATTCTTACTGTAGTACAGCTTATTTGGTTGGATTGTTTCTTGTGTTGTGGTTGAAAGTCAAAAATTACTCAAGTAAGGTTGAGCATTTCTTGAACATTGTTAAAGCTACATCTAGACTATCTTTGAGGACAGAGGTGTGTGGTATGTAAATCATACTAACAGGAGATGAGCAGATGACCTCTTGTCAAAGTGAAGTTAGGTTGGGCTTCTCACAGTTGTTCTCAAAGTTACTGTCACTAAGGATGTCACCCAGTACATGGGTTTGACACCTAGACATCCCTGCGAAAGTGTAGGCCTACAGACAGTCCTACAGACATAGTATCTGTAGCTGAATACAACAAATCAAAATTTGATAGTGTCATTTAAAAAAAAAAGATAAAATACATGGCATCTTACTGTCATTATAGAGATGACAGAAAAAGTACACTTGGCTTGGAATTGCCCTATGGTGATATGGTTGAAAGTGTCATAAAGTGTTCTGAAGTGTTGAAAGCGTATATAGCTGAATCTTTTGTAACTAACTGTTGTACCTGATGCAGGTGAGGCCCCTGTGTGTCTGGACCTGTGCTTTAAGCGGGAGCCAGGTGTGCACCAGTCCAGCTCGGACCACTCTCAAAGCTCCTCCGTCCACGAGGGTCTCTCTGGGACCCCCCCAGATGGTGAACAGCCCCCTCACAAGAGTTTCCCCCTGCATCTCACCACTTCCACAGCCTCCACCCCCCTCGCCCTCACCAATGGCAGCAAGATGGATCGTGGATTGAGCCTACTCTCCCAACCGACGGCTCCGCCGGGCCACCTGACCCTGGACTCCCCCCACTCAGACGGGGCTTCACGCCCCCGCCACGCTTCCGACCCACACAGGGGTAGCCTCCTGCACCATCACCAGCAGCAACAGCAGCAGCAGCTGCCCTTCAGCCTGGGTCACCTATTTGTGCCGCCGGCCAATGGGGGCCTCCCTTTCCCCCTGCATGTCCACCCGCCCCTCCACCCCCATGCACCCCTGGTGCACGCGCCCCTGCCCCCCCATGGCGTGCCTCCGCACGAGGTTCTTCGCGTAGTGCAGGGTAGCAAAGGCGAGCCGACAGGCGCCTACATGTGCGCGCACTGCCGCGTTCTCTTCCTGGACTACGTCATGTTCACCATCCACATGGGCTGCCACGGCTTCCGCGACCCGCTCGAGTGCAACGTGTGTGGACATGTCAGCCGGGACCGCTACGAGTTCTCCTCACACATTGCTCGTGGAGAACATTACCTGGAGATTAAGTGATGTGGTAGCAGCACACACACACACACACACACACACACTGTAGAATATGGGCAACAGGTAGCCAATTGTTAGCTATTAATTTTTGACCAAAGTGCATACCAGTATAACACTTGTAGATATCTCTTTATGTAGATATTTATTTTTGTTTGACCAAGGTTTGACTTGTTGAAATGTAAGGACTAGTATGAGGGGGGGTGGGGGGGGGGGTTGGGTGGGTTACCCACATAAAACAATGTGGGCACATATTCTTTCATATTTAAAGTTCATGCTGAATTTGCATAAAGATTTCTGCTTGTAAGTTTGCATTTTTTTCCTGTATTTTACAATTTCAAATGCATTTACATGCCCCATTTATATTACTCAGATTGGTTATACTGGGTCTGAATTTTTTTCTGTTCTGTATTTGGTTATACTGTACAGATGGATGTTTACTGCAGTCCAATGCACTGGGTTAATTATGCATTAAGAATATAGGACTTGCTGCACATGACTTGATGAACATTAACCAAAACATTAATTGTATGGCTTAAAAACTGTAGATAAAGATATGGTTTCTGAGCCCCCAGTTTTGTCTCTGAGCTATTCTTTGTGTGTGTGTGTGTGTGTGTGTGTGTGTGTACTATTGCCATCTAATCCTTATTTAGCTTAATTTGTTTGATAAAAAAAAGAAGCTGCTGCAATGTGTTGGACAGTGTGCACAGGCCACACTAAAAAAGTTATCCTTGTGATCTTAGAGGTCACGTGTGTGTGTGTGTGTGCGTGTGCTAGCTGTTTTTAGTACTGCGGTTTGAACACTCTTGTTTGGTTCGCAGCTCTGCGAGGTGCAGTTTTTTGGCACCCTCCCCTTGTCTTCACAAGTTGAGAGAGAGAGAGAGAGAGAGTGGGGGAGACGTCAAATGAAAGAGAAACACAGGGAGAGAGAGTGAAGAGAGTGAACAGAGAAGACAGAGAGGGAGAAAAGTCAGAAAGAGTGAGTGAATAGGTGTGTGTGTGTGTGCGAGAGAGAGAGAGAGAACGAGACAGACAGACAGAGTGAGGTGTGCTTCCTGTCTTGGATTTCCCCTCTGTGGAGCATAAATGACAAGAGAAGCCCCCTGCTGCCCATTCTGAGAGGCCTACAGTGACTTTATTGCTTGAGCTAGCCTAGCATATCACCATATGCAGCATGATGCACTGACTGGTATTTCCTAAGTACCTAAAGATTGCATTTGCACTGCACTGACTGGTATTTCCTAAGTACCTAAAGGATTGCATTTACACTGCACTGACTGGTATTTCCTAAGTACCTAAAGGATTGCATTTGCACTGCACTGACTGGTATTTCCTAAGTACCTAAAGGATTGCATTTACACTGCACTGACTGGTATTTCCTAAGTACCTAAAGGATTGCATTTACACTGCACTGACTGGTATTTCCTAAGTACCTAAAGGATTGCATTTGCACTGCACTGACTGGTATTTCCTAAGTACCTAAAGGATTGCATTTACACTGCACTGACTGGTATTTCCTAAGTACCTAAAGGATTGCATTTACACTGCACTGACTGGTATTTCCTAAGTACCTAAAGGATTGCATTTGCACTGCACTGACTGGTATTTCCTAAGTACCTAAATGATTGCATTTACACTGCACTGATTGGTATTTCCTAAGTCAATCCTTTTCTGTCATTCTGTAATGTCATTTCTTGTCAGTAAAGAAAGATACTGTTAAACATAGACACAAAAGAAGACACACTTCCCTGTTTGTCGTGCTTCAGTGAGGCCCATTGAGATGATACACCTAGGTTTGTGTTTGGGACCTTTCTCACAGTAGTCCAATACCAAATGCTTTTGCATCTTTCGTCAGAATTTATGTCACTGACAGTACCAGTACCAGACAGTACCAGGTTAACATGTACAGCACAGTATGTATATAAGAATTTGCGCTTTGCCTGGTCCCTTTAGTGTTTTTGATGTTGGGAATGCATGACTGAATTTACAAAACTCCCAAAAATCTGGGTGTGTAGGACAAAAACATGACAAGTTGCTTGACCTGGAGCTTAACCACCAGTCCACTTTATTTTAGTGAACCTATAAACCTGAGTTTTTCTTCTGAATTTGCTTTGACATTTTATTTTCAATTTGTCTTTTGAAACTCACATTAAAATACCGGTTAGAATTGCTTGTTTATTTGGACATGCCTTACATAACGTTCCTGTCCCCTGACTCAAGGGTCGAGCATTGTGATGCTGGACCTGTGGGGTTCAAATTCAAGTGTGTCTCTTGCTGGTTCCCTCTAGCGACAGTGATCTGAATTACAGCAAACTATGTACACCCTTTATGGGGATGTTAGACTACCTCTCCTCTCTTCAGTTGGCACGTTCACATTTTAACCCTTCTGACAGGAAATTGCTTATTGCCTGGAAATTTTTTATTTGCATACGAGCTGAACCACTGTAAAACGCAATCAATGTTTCACATAGCAAACTTCACTGGATTAGTTGCCAATGTTTTTATAAATTGAGTTGACTGATAAAAAAACAGGCCCTCTTTGTGTAAACCATATTACAAAATTGTAAACACTCTGCTTCACAAAATAAGATAATTTAGTCATCTACAACTGACATGATTAAACATGGATTTAGTACTGGTGTTGTCTTGTTCCACAGTCAAATAAAAAAAGCACATTGCAGGGTTCTCTGTCATATCAGTAGAGCACTTCTGAGTGAGCTTTTATATTCCCATAAGTGTTGTGTGTGGGAAGTGTAACATGTTCTCCAGTACACTAGATCTCCTCACCAGTGCACAGTCATACCTAGTGCACACTTAAAATGCAACTAAGTCAGAGATCATGAACCCAGTTATAATGACTTGATCTGTTAGTGACCATGGGCTCTGATCTACTGGTGCAACAAGACGTTGTGTGTCTCTCACAGTGGAAGGGTGGATAGATGAGTGAAAAAGTTACAAAAGTATTGCCAAAGGAGTGTACTTCTTTGATTCTCAAAGTAGTGTTTTGTACAAACAACTAAGCACACCTTACTCGCCACAGCATTTGTTCCCATTATACATTAGGCCAATCTAATATCATAAATCGTATTGCAAGCCACAGAGAATCAAGAATTGAGGGGCACAACACAGACTGTGGGTTAACCTAAAACATCCTGAAGATGGCGCTCTGGAGATGGTGAGGAAATTCAGGCTTCCCTGGAGACCTTGCATTCTGTCCTTTAAGATGACTACCGGTTTCCCCAGACCGTTTTAACCAGATGTGTATATAGTCTACCCTAGACTTAATCTGCAGGCAGCGAACGAGAGCAACGAACGCAGAACATACAGTGCAACAAAGTAGCTAACATAGTCGCGACACTGTTACTTGGTGTCTGCCATAGGTGTCTGCTACAGCCAGTATTTTGGTCTTGGTGAACGTGACCGACTCTGTAGTCCTGAGCATGCGCACTGCATCGCATCTCCTGTGTGGGGACGAAAGAGGACATCACGGAAAAAAGTCGCCTTCGGCAACCCCACGCAGCGATCTCAACCCCACTGGCGCCTATGTAGTTGCTACACTGCTGCGATGCCAGGACTACCGATACACTCAAGAATTACCAGACTCCCCAGCAAGGATTAGTGGTTGCAGACACGTGTGTTATACCGTATGGAAGCAGTATGCGGGAAATGGTTGGAGGTTGCTGTGTATGTTCCGATGAGCGCGGCTGGGCTGAGAATCCGCTGGTATATTGTGATGGACACGGGTGCAGCGTCGCCGTGCACCAGGGTAACTGGCCTTCCTGTATTACAATGTTATTACGGGTTTGGAGGGAGATGTTGTTACGCGCTTACGTGCGCGTGTGTACATATACATACGAGGGCGTGTTGTGTCGCTGATCACACACAGGCATGTAGCCGTGCTACTGGATATGAAAGAGGTGGATAATATAGCATGATCATTGTGGAAGGATACATAACGCTCGATAGTCACGAGCACTTAGCCATCGTTAGCTTTTTATGGCAATGCTACAGGGCCTCCAGAAGCATTGTCGCCCTAAAGCGGAGCGCAGAAAAGCTTTTCACATGCTTTGTTGACATCATGCTGTTTCTTAGTAGCGCCGCTGTGACCATTTTGTCTCCAATATGGACAAAATTGTATAGGAATCCTTTCTCGTTCAAGTCTCGTTATGGCACACTCATTGTTAGAGTTGTCAGTTCCACGTATGCCAGAGTGATGTCCTATGTGTGTTCTTTATGCCAGAACGCCGAAGAATGAATATGAAACTTTATAAGCTGTTCCAACTTTATCTCGCCCTTGGCCATTATGTGGCAGAACAAAAAACATAGTTCACCCCCTCTGTTGATACTGAACGGATTTTTCTGTGTGGCGAAATGAAGTGACTATAGTAGACTACAGATGTGAATTTAGAGAGGATTTGATAGTATTTGATACAAAGTTTGTGTTTCATGATGTTTCATGAGTTTATGATTCATGTTTTTCTATTGACATCCTCCTCTTGCTTTTTTTTGCTGGAGATTGGGTCATAACAGCACATGGAGTTGTATGTTAAATGCTGGATATGAACATTTATACATTATACTGAATGACTCCTCAGTTTATCTGGACTGATAATTGTGTGTGTGTGTGTGTGTGTGTGTGTGTGTGTGTGTACATGCACGTGCATATGATTCTACAGCCTTCATTTGTAAGCTTTACTACCATATCTCAGCACATCTAAACACATCTCCTTTGTATCTGTTGTCATGACATCTCCTTGACAACAACATGCAGCAAGAGTAACTCGTGTTTGCGGGTCTTGTTTTGTTTTGTTTTGTTTTGTCTGCCTCCATAGCCTGCTATGGCATCGTCCAGGTACCCACTGGTCCATGGTTCTGCCGCAAGTGTGAGTCCCAGGAGCGGGCAGCACGAGTGGTAAGACACCCCCCCTCACACACACACACCCCTGAGACACCACACCCCCCTACACACACACACACACACACTTCCTTTAATTAACACAAGGTGCTGAGTCATCAGCTGCCTCTGATCTGGAGTCAGGCTCTGCTGCTCCCACCTAATCTGAGTGTAGGAGTGAATCTGTGCTACATGCACGCTCATATATTCACCAGGCACCTTTAGGGCCACTCAGACCCCAAATAGTCTCCCCCTACCTTCTAGGATCTCTCTCGAACTGTCCTTTATTTTTGTCCTTTACTGTCATTTCCTTTGGGATAAATAAAGTATCTGTTTATCTATCTATCTATCTATCTAAATTTCTTTCTTTCTTTATGATCTCTTAGTGTGTCCTCATCTAATCCTAAGTAGCTGTAATATTGACAGTTCAGTACAGGCCAATTAGTGTAATATTTACACAGCATTACAATGTGGTGGATAAAGCTTTTCATCCCATCGGATGAATTGTTATCTGATAATGTGTGGTTTTACGTATTGATAAATGAAATCAAAATAACACTTTGATTTCGTTTTCATTTCGTTTACGTTTTCATGCTCTCTATGTAAATGCCTGACATGGTTTGTGAATACTGTGCATGCCATGTCATTTGTATTTTATGTGGTCATTCTTGGTTAGAGTAGACTAATAAGTCCAACAGTCCTCCAAACAAATAAAAGAAACACTTAGTATAGAAATGATGATAAGAGAAATACTAAGTCGATAGAATAGAAGTTCCTCTCTTCTCTTTCCCGTCCTTAAAGAAGTTCCTCTCTTCTCTTTACCGTCCTTAAAGAAGTTCCTCTCTTCTCTTTACGGTCCTTAAACAAGTTCCTCTCTTCTCTTTACCATCCTTAAATAAGTTCTTCTCTTCTGTTTACCATTCTTGCCTTGTGTTAAAGGAGGCATTCAGTGTGAATCAAATTACCTGTGCCATCTGAGCACTGGAGTGCTGTTGGTAGGAAAAAGAAAGGGAAAAGTTGATACAACATTTGCCGAATAGTGAACCAGCAGGTAACACTAACTGAATGGGGCACAGTAACTTACTTTTAGTTTCATTTATGTCCTATATCCAGTTTGATTGATGTTAGCTGTCAGTTTGTTATTCACTTTATGTTGTATCAAATTGTTGCATTCTTTTTCCCAATAGCACTTAATGACCTAGAACATCAAGACTATGGATTGATTCACACTAGATTTCTCCTTTAAGCTATGGGAGATGTTTTTTTTTCCTTGAAAAAATACAAAGGGTCATCATCCTTTATGGTGCATTACCAGAGCCTTTTGTGAAAGGACTGGCCGTCTTTGTCTGATTTCATAGATACATCCAGTAGTTTAGATGTCTCACAGGTGTTGCCCAGGTGTTTGAAGAGGAACTTGCCCCGATTTCACTACCCGAAGTTCTTAATCCCACAAGCTTACTGAGCGTAGCATTGAGGCATGGAGTTGTTGGAAATGTGTGTGTAAGTGGGTAAATCTGACCACGCTGTGTACTAGCATACACAAACATGCCTCCGTGCTGAGATGTGTCCTGCACATAAAAGGCCTGGCCAGTGGGTTAATGGTAATGAATGCAAATAGCCATCTACACCAAAGCCACTTTGCTTACTTGTATCACCAGTTTGCCCAGACCAGACGCAAGTCATTTCCCAGCTCGCCTGCCATCAGACACAGGACATGCCACCACTCCCAGACGCTAAACACAGGGGGTCAGAGACCAGGTTTATTGTGTCACTATGGCAAGCGGGCCTAGGTTTTATGGCCCCGGCTGCTTTGATAACGGGGTCAGAGTTTATGACGCTGTGTAGCGGCTCAGTATGGCGAGTGTGCTACTACCTCCCTTCTGTCTCTCTCTCTCCCTCAGAGATGTGAGCTGTGTCCACATAAAGATGGAGCTCTTAAAAGGACAGACAGTGGAGGTAAGATGTCTGATTTAGTCTCTTGCTCTCTCCCTGTCTCTCTCTCTCCCTCTCTCTCTCTCTCTCTCTCTCTCTCTCTCTCACACACACACACACACACGCTGTAGTTTCTGTATTGTGTTACTATGTATTCTGCAACTCAAAACTTACCTGTTCCCATGGTGCTTTTAGGTCTCTCAGCTCAGACTAACTGTTCTTTGTGTGTGTGTGTGTCTCCACAGGCTGGGCCCATGTAGTGTGTGCTTTGTACATCCCTGAGGTGCAGTTTGCCAATGTTCTGACCATGGAGCCCATTGTCCTACAGTTTGTGCCTCACGAGAGATACATCAAGGTTATTCATTCCTTCCTTCCTTCCTCTCTGTCCTCCTTTCTTTCTTTCATTTTTCCTCATTCTTTCTTTTATCTACTTCTCATTTTTTTCCTGAATTCTTTTCAGTGTTTAAGTCTTTTTTTCATATCTGTCCTGCTCTCTCCCTTGTTTTTGAATATCTGTCTCTCATCCAACTATCCTCTGTTTTTATTTCTTTCTTTTCCAGACATGTTATATCTGTGAGGACCACGGGCGAGAGAGCAAAGCTGCCTGTGGTGCCTGCATGACATGCAATCGACCAGGCTGTAGGCAAGCCTTCCATGTCACCTGGTGGGTTCACATATATGTGTGTGTGTGTGTGTGTGTGTGTGTGCAGGTTGTGGGTCAGTAAGTGTGTATGTGTGTGTGGGTGCTATGCATGTGTTTATGGTCTGTGTGTGTGCGTGTTTGTTTGCCTGTCTCAATTTATCTCAATATAGAGAAAGTTTGTGCACATTTGCACATGTCTTTTACATAGAGTCTGCTTTTAGCTGGAAACATAAAGAATTCCTTAAGTTATGGAGGTACTGATACACAGGGCCGTGTCAGTACAAAATGCAGCCATTGGGCAGGCATTTCTAAATTCTTCACTGTGTCCAAAGACAGTGCTGGAATGCTTGTGTGTGAGAGAGAGTGTGTGTGTGTGTGTGTGTGTGTGTGTGTTTGTATGAGTGAGAGCGCTTGCGTGACTGTGTCCTCAACTGTCTGTGATAAAGTGTGTGTGTTTAAGGAAATAGTTAACATTAATGAAGTGGCAATAAAATCATCACCTCTCTCCCCTCTGTGGCCACATGTCTGTCAAATAATGCTACTGTTTGATTTTAAAGCTACAAAGCGTACTTGGATTGATTTAAATCCCACAAAGCCGTGACTAAGGTTATTCAGTTGGTAATAATATTTGAGGAAGTATCTGCCATTCAAGTAACTGCTTTATTGGTGTGACTTTATAAATATATTTAGATTGGGGGCCATACAAGTTCTATCTCAGCACCATCTAAGATGAACCAGTAATCGCAGTAGTGCCTGTGATGAACCTGTAATAGATTGTCCTGATCCTAACATGACGTCATCATCAGGACTAATTTGTCAGCAGTGTATGCAGTGCTAACACTTTATGCTATCAGCTTAATGAAGATTAATTGGGACCTTACTGAACTGTGAACTGTGAGAAATAACCTGATGAGACCTGCTATGTGGTGTGACTACACTTTTTCACCCCTAGTAGTAGCATCAGATTGTGTTAGGTGTTTGCTTGTGGTGCCTGTATTGTAAATGTGCCTGATTGCACGCACGTGCGCGCGTGTGTGTGTGTTTGTGCGCGCCGAGTGAGTGTAAGTGTGTGCTTGTGTGTGTATTCTTGCTTACTCATGAGAGTCTCTGTGTGTGTGTGTGTGTGTGTGTATAATGGTCTCTTCTTCCAGTGCTCAGATGGCAGGTCTACTGTGTGAAGAGGAGGGGCCGGAGGCTGACAATGTCAAGTACTGTGGCTACTGTAAACACCATTATAGCAAGATGGTGAGAGAATGAGTCTCCATATTACAGACACATACACACACACACACACAACACACACAAATAAAGATGGTCGAGAGATCCTTCTAATGTATGTTTAGTTGTGTGTGTGTGTGTGTGTGTGTGTGTGTGTGTGTTTGTGTGTGTGCATTGGTGCATTTGATTTGTGAGGTACAAACACATGTACCTGACAAGCTAGGTTTGCTTTAGATAAGGCTTGTGTTTGTGTTCCTAAAGTAAAACAATGACAATTATGAAGTAGCCATGAAGTCACAGAGCCACATTACAGTAACTCTGCAGTGACACGCAGACTGTATTTGTGAACCAGAGTAATGTAAAAAGGACTGATATAATCTGTGCATTTATAAACGCTAGGTCTGTGTGTGAATCTTGCCGAACTGGTTGCATCCTGTGTGCTGTGCTATCAGATCTAGTTTGGTGTAGACAGTTAGCAGAATGTAAACAAGGCAGTTCTGTGCAATGCCCACACTGCTGTGCGCATAGCAAGCTTCGCAGAGATCTTTTCAGTATGTGAGCTATGGGGAGCCTCTGCTGAGGGTGGGGTAGATTCAGATTCACAATCAGTAACATATGTATGGTGACTCCATGTGTACGGTACATCTTGAGCTGAAGTGTGTGAGTAGGTAAAGAGGAAGCTACTGATAGACCTCTCATTCACTATTGTCTTGAAGTTGAATTTGTAAACATTGGACTAAAGATTCATTCTTTTTTAGATCCACTGTTTATTAAACTTTTTCTAATTTACTTTGTCTAATTCAATTTCTAAAAAAAGTTTTTATTGCCTGGATGTCTAAATTAACCTGCGCAGACTTTATCATTTTGAATGATAGAGGTTTGTATGAATGACTTCTTTACGAGATCATGCTCAGTCTACTGAATTATAACAGAGAACACACTTGTTAGTAATTATTAGCAATGAATCATGTGGTTAACTATAGGTAGCAGTAGCAGTTTGTATCACGGCAGTCAAGATAAGTCACATGTTATCTTGATGATAAGGTCTGTATGAATGACTTCCTGAATTATGCTTAATATGCTAAACTATTACACTGAACGTAAATGTAATTATTAGCAATTAATCACCTCTGTGGTTAACTACAGTTGGCAGTGACTGTTTGCATTATGTCAGTAATATGATAAGGTGCGAGGCCCATATCTCTTCACTGCCCAGTGAAGCAGTAATCAGACACCTAACCGTTAAGGAATTGCGTTCCTGTCTGTGATTAGTCGAGAACAGAAGGGGGACAGACGTCTCAAAGCGACACATCTGACGGCCGCCTCACTGTAAAACGCGGAGATTTATGTCCCTTACACTGTTTACGCGGGGCCACGCCGGCGCCTTTTGTCACGTTCCGCCCATCTGAGCGCCTTCAAAGGGCCCACTGTGGCATGTAAAAGTACGGCGGAGATGATATATGGAGTCTGTCAGGGCCCGGGTGCAACTAATGAGGGAGGTCCCCCCCCCCGTCTCTCTTTCTCATACACATACACACACACACTCACACACAAACACACACACACACTCATTCTTTCTCTCTCTCTCTCTCTCTCTGTCTTCCTCTCTCAGCAAAAGAAGCTGCGGTCGTCGGGGGACACAGTGAGCAGCTCCTTTAATCACTCCAGAGGACGCTCCAGTTCACCGTCCCAAGACAAACACAGCTCACACCACCACAGGCCCCGCAAGGTTTGAGTGTGTGTGTGTGAGAGAGAGAGAGAGTATGTATCTGTGAGTGTGTGTGTGTGTGCGTGTGTGTGTATGTGTGTGAGTAAGCGTGTGTGTGGGTTGTTATGCTTATTACATCATTAGTACCAGGTTAGAGAGGGCCTCGTGGAAGGCCGGCTCACTTGCCTGTAAGCATGCTGGTTTTACTGCAACTGCCTTGCTGGAGCCACATTTCATCAAAGATTTTTATAAGTTCAAGAAATCGGGTACTTTCTCACTTCACACCCGCACTACTGAACTTGGATTAGCAGTAATGATGACAAGGCCTAGAACACTTCCCAGAACACACACACACACACATATATAGAGAGAGACAGAGAAAGACAGAAAGTCACAGTCCATAATCCAAAGCGAGAAATCACACTCCTTATTCCAACTCTGAGAAATCACACCCACTTCTCCAGACCGAGAAATCACAGTAACACCTAGTAATCCATGTACGTGTGTGGGCAGGAAGAATTCACATATCTCTTCTCACTTTCTTTCTTCTCTTTTTTTCCTCTTCTCTCCCATCCTTTAATGCTATGGAGAGGCAGGTTGCGTTCACACTCTAGCTGTGTTAGCAGTGCATGACTCAGTTGTTGTTAATTACCCGGAAGCAGTTCAGTTGCAGTTCAGTGATTATACATGTGAGGTTTGACTTAATTTTGTTATTCTTAAATCGGTATCAGTACTCAAATCATATTAAATTGGACCATCTCTCTTGTCAATTCAGTATCTGTACATGTGATGTTTTTATGTGATGACATGAAGAGATTATTATTGTTATCACTAAGAGGCAATTAGTTGCACAGCCAGCAGTTTAAGTAGTCACACAACATACAAGCACTGTGTACCCTCATCAGTGAAGGAATGAATGAAAGAACGAATGAACAAACAAATGAACTAACAAACAAATCAATGAACAACTAAGCATAGTTACTTTCTTCGAAAAACAGAAACATTGTCCTCTCACATATTGTGTTTGTTCTCTGTGTCATGTCCTCCAGAGTCACAAAGACAAGGTGAAGCAGAAAGAGCGCCACAAGAAGGCCTCTGACTCAGGGAGCATGCCCAGTCTGGGCTCCTCCCTCTCCAGTAGCCTGGATAAGGTGTGTGTACGCATCTGTTTGTATGTGTGTGTGTGTGTGTGTGTGTGTGTGTGTGTGTGTGTGTGTGTGTGTGTGTGTGTGGTGTGCGCATCTGTTTGTATGTCTTGTGTGTGTGTGTGTGCATCTGTTTGTATGTCTTGTGTGCAAAAAGCATTTTGTTTGAATAGTACCTTTAAAAATCGCAGACAAATCCTTGGATCGGAGGTAAATCAGCTGTTAATCTGTGACAAGTCGTCATGTGAGAATTGTGACCTTGTCATTGGCGTAGACTGGATATCTAGCATGCTTGTTACAGTATTGGAGAAACTGTGCACAACTGAACTCTGTTAAAATTGTTCTATAGCAGTAGCCCATTGACCAAATAACAGCGTGACATTATCCTGTGATCATTGTCAAACAAAACTAGACAAACAAAACTAAGGCTTCTGTTCATCAAACTCTTTGACTAAAGCAAGTAGTTTGTTTACAGACTAGTATAAGCCTTTGACTTGTGCAGACTGAATTTGAGATGGTTATTTACCCTGGTTATTTATCCTCTCTATTGTAAATGTCTTGGATTCACCTGTGTGAATGTGCACGTGTGTTCCAGTTGTCTTCCAGCCACCACAGCAGCAGCAGTAAGGATGGCGAGGGCAAACCCAAGAAACTGAGCTCACACGGCGGCCTGCCCCACCGCAGCAGCAAGAAGGCGGGCGGCGGGGGCGGCGGGGCCGGCGGTGCCGTCAAGAGCTGCTCCTCTTCCTCCTGCTCCTCAAGCCCTTTCAATGCAGGTAATCCGACTTATCCCGGATCAGCGGTCCAATGGGATAACTGCATTGCTTGTTCTGATGGAAAAACAAACGTGTAAAGGATAGTGGACAACACGGCATTTAAAAAGCAAAAATGTAAACACAGCTGAGGGGTTAAGCAGTCATGATGTGACACAGTGCTTTGTGAAAATATTTGCATATCATTACATAGCTTTACATAGCATTAGATATGCACTGACTGAGCAGATCTGCATTGATCTGAGTGACTAACTGAAAGAGGTATGGTAGATTTAGAGACTAGAAACACATGGCAACCTTCTATGGCTTCCATCTGAGTTTCTGAGTCAGTTGGATGGGAAGCAAATGTGTAATAGTGAGACTAGCAATATTCTCGCACCTTTTACCCTGATAGCTGACAAGACAAAAAAAAAATCAACAATGACCACTTTATTGGTTGTGAGTTGCCAGTTCGAAGTCAGGCAGGAGCCTTCGTGTGAAATGCCTTTGTGTTTTCTGTTGTTGTTGTTGTGGTGTTGCCCTGTCATGACTGACCCCTCAGGCTGGATGTGTTGTTGAGAAAGACCGACTTCCCCTTTGGTGTCTTTAACCCCAACCTGGCTCCCTTTCCCTTATGAAATGAATGAGGGTTTTTATTGTTTCCATTATGGGCGCCACTGTTCCTTAAATGATTGAATTGGGAATTGGGAGTGATTCCACTTCTGTCTTCCGTATGGTGGTGATGTTGCTTTCTCTTTAACAGTTAGTGGTTTAAGTTATGCAAGCTAAAATCTTTCTGTTGATGTGTCTGTCTATTTATCTAGCTATTTGTAAAATTGTAAAACTTATGTAAGTTAAAACTATCTGTCTTCTATCTGTCTAATTATGTATCTATATATTTGTCTATCTACATATCTATCTATCTATCTGTCTTTAAAGACCCTTTCTCAAGTTAAGCTAGCTATCTGACTATCTATCTATCTATCTATCTATCTATCTATCTATCTATCTATCTAGCTATTTATCTCTGTCTACAGCATCTGTCTGTCTATCTGTCTATCGTATCTGTTTTTTTCCAAGGACCTCACTTAACCTGACTCTTCTGTGCTGTTTGTTCTCAGGGGGCACCTCGTCGCTGTCGTCCAGCCAGGACTTCCTTCAGCTCTCTTCCTCCTCCTGCCGCCTGGAGCGGGAGCACGAGGAGCCAACCCCCGAGCCCCGGGAGGAGCGCAAGCGCAGGAGCCACCCGCAGGAGGAGGAGGAGGAAGAGGAGGAGGAGGAAGAGGAGAAAGAGGAGGAGGAAGAAGAGGAGGAGGAGGAAGAGGAGGCAACAAGGGAGAGGGAGAGGGAGAGGGAAAAGGAGAGGGAGAACAAGCACCACAAGCCCCCAGCGTTGCTGCCCCCGGCCCTGACACCCGTCAACGGGCCGCCTGAGGCAGAGGCCAACACCTTTGAGACCAAGGTCACCATCTCTACCTACGGCTCCATCATGCGCATCACTTCCTCTTCCGGATTGGGCAGCGGCAGCGGTGGGAAGGTAGGAACCCGCCCCAACCACACACACACACACGATCACACACAGTCAAGCACAAACACACACACACAAGTACAGCACTCTTAAAAAAAAAAAAAAAAAAAACTTCAGAACTATTGGGATTCTCACAGTTCAGGCGTTTTTTTTTACCTCAGTATGAGTTTCAGTTTCTGGGACTAGGGCTCCACATGGTGCGTTACTGAAGCCACATTGCA